>OZ038483.1:85293613-85295449 GCA_964036315.1 Acanthosepion esculentum
TTTACACAAACACTTCCTGGAATCAAGCACCCTACACAAAATATTCAACAAAAACACAGTAAAAATCAGCTACAGTTGCACCGAGAACATGGCACAAATAATAAAAAAGCACAACAGGAAAATTATTAACAAACCACACGAACAAATTAAACCCACGTGCAACTGCAGAATAAAAAACAAATGTCCCTTAAACGGTAATTGTTTACAAAACAACGTAATCTACCAAGCCACGATAAAATTAGCAGATAATGAGGAAAAAGTATACATAGGAGTAACCGAAGGACCATGGAAACAAAGAAATTATGTACACAAAATGTCTTTCACAAATAGTAAATATGCAAACAGCACAACGCTTTCTAAGTATATCTGGGAAATAAAAAACAAAACACACACCACACCAAAAACATCTTGGAAAATAAGGAAAAAATCATCAGCCTACAACAACCTATCAAAAACTTACAAACTTTGCTTGGAGGAAAAAATAGCTATCATTACCTTCCCAGATCAAAATAAATTATTAAATAAAAGATCCGAGCTAATCTCAAAATGCAGACATGAAAACAAATCTTTACTACGTAACTTAAAATAGAAAAATAAATAAATATATAAACAAACAACAATAAAATAAGCAAAATAAATTACTCCAAACAAATCACAAAACCACACTTGTTAGAATATGCAAAATAAAAATTAAAAGAAAATATGCGAAATAAAATCAAAACAAAAGAACGGACGAAAGTTATAACTGTTATATAAATAAAAAAACATTAATAAAAAATAATACACTACGTTACTTAAAAACCGAAAGCCAAAAATATATAGTATAAAAAATAAATAACAACAAGTATAATAATTCGATCTAAATGCATCCAAATATATAAATAAACTAACAACCGATTACGATAAACTAGCCGTTTAGAAAAACAAATAAAGATAACCAACCTAAATAGATAAATTAAAAACTGTTACCACTAAAAATAATAGTCAGAACAAACCACAACATTCAACCCCAAAATTCAACAAATAGCTTTAATCAATGACAAATAAACAAATATATGAGATAAAAAATAAAAATGAAAAATAAATAAAAACAAGCCAAAACAATTTGACCCAAATAAATAAGAAAATAAACGACTTCCGGTAAATGGCCGCCATAATAGAGTACCAACAATAAGCTATATAAACAAATTTTTACTACGTTAATAAAAAACACCGATCAAAACAAAAAATAAATAAATAAATATATAAGATAAAAAATTAAAAAAAAAAACAAAACAAAAAAAACAAATAAAACAAGCAAAATAATTTGACATAAATAAATAAACAAATGATCGACTTCCGGTAAAAATAACCGCCAAAATAGATTACCCACAATGCACCACTGACCCTTATATATAAATAGCCGAGAAAAATAACAGCACTAGTCGCCTGACTAGCATGAAACAGACTGTCGCCTCTAAGTGTTGACTTCTGTGTTCACTTTCATATTTACACACGCTCTATCTCTGATATTGAGCACTTTATCCCATAAATATAGCACACTTTAAGACTATATTTCTACATATATATATATATATTTGTCATCCACAGAAAGACTGTTTCGCTGTTTCACAGCTCATCAGTGTGGTTAGACGTCCGGTTGCTAGGATCGAAACCCGACTGAATTTGTGTCAGTCGGAACTTCTCCCACTAAGCCATTAGCGTACGGTACGGGATGAAGGTGAATTTTAGCGTGTTTTTTTTTAGATTCAGATACACACACAGTGACTGACAGTGACTCAATTCTGTCGAAGAGTTGTGCAGTATTAGCTTATACATTTATATATATATATATAT
>OZ038483.1:85298149-85630649 GCA_964036315.1 Acanthosepion esculentum
TGCTTCATGAATTGTCTGAAAACAACCTCAAATCCCGAGTTGACATTTGCTCTTCTCTCCATTCTCGCCAACTTGTTTTACCTTTTTTGGATAGACTTGTGACTGGTGATGAAAAATGGATCTTTTATTGAAATGTTAAACGTCGTAGACAGTGGCTTGGTAAAGGGGAAGGACCCCAGCCACAGCCGAGAAGGGAACTTCATGGGCAAAAGATTCTTCTTTCAATCTGGTGGGATTGCCAAGGAATAATCCACTTTGAATTCTTACCACTTAATACAACAATTAATGTTCAAATATACTGTCAGCAATTAGAGTGTTTGAACCAATCTTTGAGGAAAAAAAGACCTGCTCTAGTGAATCGAAAACGAGTGATGTTTCATCAAGACAATGCGCGACCAAACACAGCAAGAATCACGTCACAATAGATCGAAGAACTTGGTTGGGAGAAAATTCCTCATCCACCTTATTCTCCCGATCTTGCTCCTTCAGACTACCATTTGTTTCGTAGCTTATAGAATCATTTGGAAGAAACAGCTTTTGTAACACAGGAAGAGGTTAAAACTGACATTTGTGAGTTCTTCGAATCAAAGCCAAAAGAATTTTACAGTAATGGAATTAGTAAGCTTGTTAATAGATAGAAGGAATCATAGATAATCAGGAAAAATACATTGTTGATTGAATCTAATTAAATGTAATATTTGGTCACTTGTTTTCTTTATTCAAAATTCGGACAGAACTTATGGGATGACCTGATATATATATATATATATGAATGTATACATACATGTATGTATGTTCATATATGCACGTGTGTGTGTGTGTATATATTTATGTCTATATAACAGTGTTAATATCTTTCTCGATGCCCCGAATCATGATGATTATGTCTGACATGACATTGGTCACTTCCAAATGATGACCTTTCTGTCGCATCTGAATAGCAGTCTTACCAATTTTCCACATTATCTTTCCCTTTGGAACAACAGGGACAATGTGGCACACTTCCATAAGATTAACAGCCCACCACCTACTTATTTAAAACTGACAAGAACATCACGACTTCTTTCTAAGATTTCTGTGGAAAAATCAAAGGTAGTGTCTTCGTTGCAACACAATTAAGAAGGTCATATATTGCAAGGAATTCCAAAGAAGCTCAGTGTAATGGAGGGACAGCTTCGAATATTTTTCTTGTAGCCATTTGGATCTTCCTGGGGAATGAGAATGCCAAAAACTTTGTGGAGTGGAGCCCCTTAAGTTCCTGGTGAAGGAATACAGGAAAACAGATTGCAGGATGCCTTTGAAAGTACACATCATTGATGCATATCTTGATGAATTCAAGAAGATGGGACATAATCAGAGGAGCAAGGCAAGTGCTTTCATCAGGATACACTGGAATTTGAATGCTGTTACGAAAGATAACAAAAACATGAGGGGAACTAGATTTGAGGGCTGATTTGTGAAAGTAAAGTACAATATAAGCACAGGTTATGCTTTTAATATAAATATTTAATCGCTACAAAATATAATTTGTTTAACTTTTATAAAATTATGTAAGTGGCGAGTAACAGATGTAGAAAAATAAAATAAAATAATTTAATTCATTTTTTAATAAGTCCTGAACGTTTCATTAAAATCCAACAGTTATTTGATTTTTAGAAGAATTTCCAAATTAATGTCTTTTTCACCACAAAAAAGATTTTAAAATTTTCTATACTAATCATTGATCCCTCTGCTGACAAAAATAAAAAAAAACAAAAGAGATGATTTTGAAATTTTAACCAAAATTAGCGTATCAGTGGCGGTACCTAAAGTTTATTCATTGTAATGAATGAAACAGATTGTCATTTAGTTTTGTTCTTTATTTATGAATCATGTAATAGAGTGAGTAGAAAACCAATTGTTGCTAAGGATGAGTAGATTGACTACCAAATAAAATGGATTGCTGAAGTGGATTGAGTTTACTGAGTTTAGTAATTAGTTTACTCAACTGTCAATATATGCGCACGCGCACACGCGTGTGATCAGCCAGTTTAATGTGCACAATGCATGTTTCAGACATCAATATGTGTGTGTTTCGTAAGAGATATCCCCAGAGAATTAATCGAACGATATAAAAGTTCTAGATCAAAATAGGTTTGCGGAAGTCTGTCAGGGTACAGACTTATTGACCCAATCTCTTGTGTGAGTGTGTGTGTACGTGCGCGAAAGTACATATGCGTTATTGTGAATGGATGCATGTAAGTACCTGAACAAAATCGATAAAAATCAGCATACTATGATGAAAACATGCTTCAAACGTAATGAAAGTTTTATCGTCAAACAAAATCTTTCTTATTCAGAAGTTCAGGGTATGTTTTGGATATTTAATTAAATATTTTACTCCTTTTTAGAATATTCGAAATTTTGATTAAAAATGTTTTTCTTGCGTTCGGTTGTATAGCAAATTTTAGCATCTTTTTGGCGATTAAACACATCAGTTTGGAAAGTCTTGCAAAAATCAAATAATTCTCAGATTTTAATGAACCTACCAGGATTTATTCACAAATGAATTTTGGTAAAAATACTTTTTATGTATTTTTCACCACCTTAATTTTATGAAAACTTGAGAAATTCAATTTGCATGTACGTCACGTAAGTGAGTATTTGTGTATATTTCAACAACAATAATGGACATAAGATTGCTTGCTTTTTTTTGTATGCATAAAATATAAATTGATGCAAATAATAAATTATGTGTGGGTAATTTATTAATTAAAAGATGATTTCACAAAAATAACTTGAGTTGAAAACAATAAAAAATCCATATTGGAAGGAGATGCGTTTGTGTACAATGCATTGCTTAAATAAATTAAAAATAAAGTGCTATTTCAAAAAAGTAAAACAGAAAAATATAATTTAATAAGATTTACTTTTATTAAAAAAAAGTTTTTAAATAGTTCTACTGAACAATAAGTGTTACAATCTCTGTCTATTCTTGTTAAGAGACAGATTGTAAAAGAAACGTTTCGTAAATTTCTTTAAAAAATAAAACAAAAACTTTTATTCAGAAAGAAAGCGTCTTGTAACTCTTGTTACGAGATTTGAACTAGCATCTTTATTTCCAATTTTGTGCTTCTTTAACACCCGAAGAGTATAAGTGTTTTGTAATTAGAGACTTGATGGAGAAACTAAAAACTAATTAAATATTACTTTTTAAAAAATATATTTAAATTTCATTTAAAAAAACATTCACTATCATATCCATGAGGTTTTTGAAACTTCATATTGTTAGAGAGATCATGGCAATCATTAAGCAAAAAAATTTAGTACGACGTTCGGTTCACAGCACTCAAACAAACATTTGATGATGTGTAAAATAAAATAATCGAAAAACTCATATACACACACGTGTCAGTGCGTGTATTCCGAAATACATACATTTCAAAAGGATGACACGTATTTTTGCCAACACCCTGTTTTACTGTAATCTATATAATGTACTGCACGCGTCCCAGTCTCTTTTAAAGCTTCTCAGTTGTCGAGACGACTTCTTTCTTTTTAGTCCGTCTTATAACCTCACCTCCTTTTGCTGGGTTTTTTTTTCAGTCAAGCAGAGAAAATCACCTACTGCCTGCTCCTTGTCCCTCTGTCCTACCCGCACGGCACTGTCACTAGCTGCAACCAGTTTCAGAAGTTAGTTCCACCGACGGGTGTTGTCGGTGGTACTACCTTACCTAAGTACTACGACTTTTACTACTTAGTGCTTGTGACTGTCATTTTGATTATTTTATTTTTATATTTTTTAAACTCATATCTTTCACGTTTTTTCAAGAAATACTCTTCAAACCTTAAGTAGTCATTTCTATCGTTTATATAATTTATTATTATTTTATTAGTCACCATTATTTTATTTTTTTGCTTCTTAATCTTATCAGTTTGTAACTGAAGGAAATCATACAACTATGTCACCCTTTCTTAAATAATCGTTACTGTGACCCACGTATTATTTGAATTTTAATAATCACCAATAATCCCTTAAGTATCCACAATAATTCAGTTCAGGTCAACTAAGAAGTGGAACTCCACCCGGCAAAAAAAATCTTTCGCTTCCTTAAAGTGAAAGGAAATTTAAAAGTTAAAAAACAACAAAAAAACAGCAACAAACAAAAAGTAAAAAAAAATCATGAATTTTTTAACTGAAGCTTTTTCATTTATCGAACTTTTAATTTATCTATCGATCTTTTAAAATAACTACTTAACTTACGTAATTCATTTTTAAAAAACAAAGCACAAATTAAAATAGGGAATTGCGAATAAAAGGTGTGTTTAAGTAAGAGAAGCACTTGGTGCAATTTCCTATTTTTCTCGCATTGTTATGATACTGGAATCGCCCTTGAAAGCAACACTACCAACCGACACCTTATCAGCTTCATCAACCAACAACAATCCTAGCAAGAATTCGCTCACCATACCATGTGAGAAACAACATGACCACAATAATCACCAAGAGCAACAACATATTGAATCAGCATCACCGTCAACGTCACTTCCAACAATCTACCCAACCAATATTACACCAAATGTCCAAAAAAATCCTTTATCAGTGTCTCAGCCTGGCTCCGGATCGAACGCGGAGTCAGGGCCTCACAACCCTTCAAATACCGACAGGTGGCTTTCTAAGTGTGTTGTCCTGCCCAGTAAACTCAGCAACAAAATTGTTAGATCCTTGGAGTCGTATTTTTACAGGTGAGTTGTTAATGATGATGTTTTAAAAGCACTAAATGGGATTATCCTGTGAATTGCGAACGTTTTACTTTTATTTATTTTTTTTATAAAGTCTTTCATTGAAAAAAAAATGATTTCATCTCTTATGTGTGTAAAAAAAGAAAAATACAAACATCGTAATTAATTATCCTGTAAAAAAGAGGTATTTTTTTAATTTAAAGTATTTTTATCGGTTTCAAATGAACACAAAATACAACGCTTCAAATAATTATTCGAATTTTTTATTAGAATATATCATTTTAAATTTTTTTTTTTAAATAAACACTCGCAGCTACAAAAAATGTAACTGAAGTTACGTGAGAAATGTTCCATTTCGATTCATCATTTATATTGTTTTTTTTAAGTATGATGCTGTCGAGAGATTCCATTGTCAACTTAAACAAAGCTTCATTAACAAGTTCCGGCACTGTCCAAACTTGGTTGGAGAAAGTACCATTAGTTATGCTTTCATTACGAACCCTGACGAAGGAAGATCTTCAGTGCACTCCTGCAGATCTTGTCTTTGTTTATCCTTTTTTTTTTTCACGTCAGTTTTGTTTCCTGATCTAAAGTTAAATTAAAAATGTAGTGAAGCCTGCCACAACGCCAAGGCGGTTACAAATTCGTTTCAGGAAATTAAATCTCCATTTTCAGATCCGAGCAATAAAGTAAAAAAAACGAAAAAAACAACCTATTACCTACCGATCAGTCTAGCTAGCTAGAGGATCTTTCAAATTGATCCATACATTTTTCCGCATTTCATTCGACAATATTGTTTTAAATGAAAAATCACTGACGTTTTTAATGCATTTACTATGCTATTGCAAATTTTACAAATATTTTGGTTATCGATATATGAATGAATTCGATGAAATTAATTGCTCTGGTTTAAAAGTTCAAATTTTTAATTTGTCCAAATTCAACAATCAACAGTAACTCTGAATCTTGAACCTCTTTTTAAATTCAAGATTGATCCAAAACAAATTACTGTTCAATGCCAAAGAACCAGAAATACAAAAGTAAAATATAAAAATTATGCTCACAAAAGTTTTGCGGACTCTTAAAATAATTATAGCTTTCTTGATTTAAATTTTAAGTGGAAAATAAAGTTGACTAAGTGAAGAAGTGTATTTTACTATTTTCCACTTAATCTGCCTCTAATTTCCAACTTTTCTTTAAGTTGCTTTCATAAAAAGTTTAAAAACAATTGGAAAATAACAGCAAATTTAAATTATTAAATAAAATAAATATTATTAACAGAATATGACACAAGTCGAGTTTAACGTGGGTTTTCTGAAGCCATTCAAAAATTGCTCAAGTCTCCGACCCCCGAATATAATGATCCCAGCACCCTCCCGAAGGCGGGTACTGCTTGGGAGGATGGCCCCATGGAGAACGACTAATTTTGAAACGCTCCATTTCACATTTTAGAACATTATCATTTATGATGTTTGATGCATGTATTGTAAAAGCAGTTGTTAAACTTTGCTTTTTCAATACTTCTGTTCTGAAATAACTAACTTTAAAAAAAAAGAAGTTAACTCACGCAGAGCAAATAACATTTTATTTTAAAAATAGATTAATAAAATTTAACATGACATGGTGCTCTAAATCATTTTTATACCTGATACATGCTAGAATTTTATTTTAAACACTTATTTCCGAAAATAAAGGTAAAAAAAATAATCGTACCAACCAAGGCACTACTGAAAGTGAAAACAGGAAAAATAATCAATGGCTGCCAATGTCCATCCCAAAATGATGGTTTTAGGATCATGAAAATAAACTTTTTAAAGAATTTACAAACAAGTATTAGAATTACACAGGACATGGAGAACCAAGAAGGTAGAATGTAATAAAGGAGATTTCTGGGTTATTTGGCCCATGCATGAGCCGCTAGCAGGCTAATCGAAAGTCTAAAGAAAAAAAAATGACTGACCATCATGACGACGAAGATGAGCATTTCTGGTGCCTGCTGGAAATAAGTTACCAATAATAATAATAAAGCTTTTATTGTTATTATTTTTGGTGTCAACCCTTGTAAAACACATACTTCATTCGCTATTACCACTGAGATGCTAAGTTGGATAAAAACAAAAACAGTTAAAATTAAAAATTTATTGACTCGAGACAGAGAAATATGGTGGTGTGATACACACTAATCACTTTTTGTTTGTTTAAATAATTTTAAAAGTGTATTTAATTTTTTTGCGACAGGTTTACGTATGTGTTACTTTTTCACATTTCTTTACCTCAAACTTTATGAATAACAATCGATATCTGTTATGTGGAAAACTGATCTGAGTGGAGTGGTGTAGTAAGTCAACATCTAAAAAACATGACACTGCTGATTTTTAGCCAGAAAGTAGGTAGAACTTTTACTTACGTAACTGGAAAGAAAAGGTGTACGTCCATCTAAGACATAAGTAAAAATAAGTAAAGAAAACCCTAGTGTCATATTTTAGCAAAAGAATAAAAAATTGGAAAATATTTTCATTTTCATAGATTTTTTAGTCCCTGCTCTTTGTAACCTTTCATTTCAGCTATTTTTATGGTTTTTAAAAGAAGCAAAAACAAAAAAGAAGGAATATTTTTTCTTTTTTGTAGCTCTTCCTACATTTTTAACGAACAAAGAAAAATGAATGAAGAATGTGCCTTTATATAGCATCTTCAAAATTAATTAATTCCTGAATTAAGAGTAAAAAATACAGGTATAAAAATAAAAACCAAGAGGAAGAGCAGTTCTACTGATTATCTCTTTGACAGTTTGTTTACGTGTTGTGTTTTTGGGTGATTTTGTTTGACAGATTCTCCTCTTTGTTGTTTGATTTTGGAAAAAAATGTAACTACACGCTCACTCAAACCAAAAGCTAAAAATATACCAATTTGATCAGACTCCCCAATTTCACCGAAAGAAATTTTCTAATTTCAATAAAAAATATCAGTGTTTGTGTGTATATAGAGTAAGTTTTCACTGTATTACTATTGAGTAAGTAAGTATGACAATTTTTTTTTGTTTTTAAGACATGTCAGTAGTATTGAAATTGGAAAATGTTCCTAGGAAAAAAAATGAATGATGGAGACAAAGAGATAACTGAAATTTTGGTGATACATTGAGGATAAAGTAACGTATTTGACAAGTTCAATTATAGGAGAACAAGGACCACAGTAACAAAAATCAGTATGTGCCATGCGTGATACACGCTAGGTGATCATGTATCGAAAGATACATGACTGGCGAGGCAGATTTTTCTTTTTCCTCACAGTAGGTTGCTATTTCTTTCTGCAGTAGACCAGTTGCCATCCAAGGCTATAGAATTCAGTCTTCCCTGCCATTTACCCATAGCTGGGGTGGATAGGAGGAGTATTTACCTTTCCCAAGGGTATTAGCATGTAAGTGAATGCAATGGATTTGATTGGAATTCAAACTCTAAGAAAAAGGGGTGGGAAATTTGCAAGAGTTACTTAGAGCAACAAAGATATTTACTGTTTTTTTTTTTTTTTTTTTTTTACTTATGGTTGAATATCGTCATTCCGTTACCTGCAGTCTTCTGTCACTGATAATATAGTCATGCACTGGTACTAGATTGGATCTTTTTCAGTGTAGGCAGTATTATACTTTAGAAAAGTCTAGAGAAATCATGCAAGACATTTCTCAAAAGTTGTACTATATATTCAGAATATTTTTCATTGTTTCAACACTCATTTGGTTCTTTCCCTTCGTCCACTGCATCAGTAAAATAAAAAACCCTCTTCAGTTGCATATGGCAAAGAACTACATTTCTAAACAATCTTTTTTATATGGGTTGGCAAATTACTAAATTCTTCATCACTCATAATTTTCCACAAATTACTTTAAGTTACTAACTTGGACCAGTTACTTCATATTCTCTGCTTCATATAAAAATATTTGACATGAAGGTCCACATCTGTTCAGTTTGGCATTAAATTCAAGGTTACACACTTGAAACAAAAAGATTTTTCATTTAATTTCCTCTATTTCTCAATATACTTCATGCGTCTGTTATATACAATGAAATTAACTAATATGGTTAAGATATATTTATATGAGCAATACATAAAATCAATTTTATTTGTATGTTTTGGACAGGTTTGATTTTTTTTTATTTATAAATAAATCTAAAAGTATAGACCATAGGAATATACATTTAATTAATGCAATATCTCATATAACTGATTAATTTTGTTTATTATTTTATATGTTGATATGGGCTCCTTGACATTCTATAACCTTCATCATTCTTTCATTCAATGATTTTAACTTTTTTTTACTGTTTCAACTTAAAATTCTTGATTCTCATGTTTTACAAGTATTTTATGAATAAATTCCAAATTTAACATTTATACAACCAAATTGAAATGCATTCATTAATGAGTGCATTTATCAGTGATAAATCTCACTCACTCCATTCTAAAAAAAAATTGTTAATTATTGTAGAGTTTTTGTGATAGAAAGGATTTCAAAATAGGAAAGATTTGTATTAACCTGGTCATGCTTAGACAGAAGTGACAGCAAGTAATCCTTTAGATCTTTAATAAAATCAAAACTTTGAGCTTCTCAGTTTGAACTGTAAAAATGCTGATAAAATTTACAGATAATATTTTCAGTATAAATATCAGTTCTTAGTGGCGTATGATAGAAGCAGTTGTTGAAAAATGCATGTTGGGCAACAACCCACTTCAATTAATGACCTATTGAAATATTTTTTCAAATTGCCAAATGTTATTACTATTTTCATTATCTGGGTCATCAACAAAACATTGTATTTTAGTTGTTACCTGTGAATAAATCATATTTCTCAGACCATTTTTGTCTAGTTTTCCTTGCATTTTTAATGATTTTTTGGCAATGTCTGCAGGTCAATTCGTTTTGACTGTAAACTACCACTGTTCCATCAGTTTCTACAAAAGTTTTCCAGGTGGCATTAATGTGGTGCAAGTAAAGAATTAGCAATTGATTCTGTTTTTGTTTGAGCTCTATAAAGTTTCTTACCACCTCAGAATTAAAGCTAGTCTTTTTAACAAAAGGTTAATTGAGCATGAAGCTATTGTAATGTTTAACAGTGAAATGCCTAAGTACCTTCTTCAGCAGTGACAGTATCTTCTGGTTTATTCCCTGATTTGACAAAATAAAAAGCTGGTTTCCAAATGAGCTCTCTGAACTACTTTCTTGTGTTTGTCAATTTACCATGTATTTAGAAATAATTAATAATCACTCATCATTATTTGCTTCAGATGTTTGTTTTTGTATTATATACCAAATACTCAGCTTCCCATTTCATCCATGTTTCTCTTAAAACATCGCAGTTTGCTCTGTAATGAATTTACAATGAATGCATTTGCACATTTTGTCGAGAGGTAAAGTACAATAATTTATAAGCAGTAGCTATGGCAACAAGCAATATTCTCTCTCTCTTTTCTGTTGCTGAAGGTTCAAAACTGACTGGTCAACATTTAATATAGTTACTTCACAGTGGCTAGATTGTTGTTAAATTGATAAAATACATTAAATGCAGAGCAAGAAAAAAAGCCATTAGTAAGAAAAAAGTGGCATACTTTCAAGTCCTTTAATTTACAGCTGTAATAGCAATATGAAAAAAAATATATGCATGACTGTTTACCCCACTCTTGTATAATGGTAAGTTTGACACAAGGTCTCAAAGTGGAGCCTGAACATATGTACATGCTAAAAATGGTACAGTTCCTTTGGCACTTCTTTTTTGGGGGCATCATGGATTGACTGATAATCTCCCTTTAAGTTCAATGAGAAATGTAAAACTCCTTTATGCCTTGGTGAGAAAATAAAAAGATTCTTATGACAAATATGTAGAAATAAAAACTGAAAAGTTGGAATTTCCAAAGCATTTAGAATCAAATGAAGGAAATATACCAAGAAGCAAATTTGTTCCTGGAGGCAGTGTTTAATCTATTTTTAGACCTTAAAAGCTTGGGATCTAAAGAATAACAAGACTTTTTAGAATAATTTACCTTTAAAAGATGTATCTAAGAAATAATTGAATATCAAGAAGACTTTTCATGCTATATGGTCAAAACATGATATTTTTTTTTTACAGAAAGTGGTTGAAGTCCAATCTCTTCACATTTTCACACTTAGTCAAATTGTGAAAGGGACATTTTTTTTTTGTTTTTCTCCCTTTTTAAAACTTTCAGTACATCTTGTAATAGATATTTTATGGTCCATTTTCTAGTAAAAAATTTATATAATACATGAACTTTTCTTGTACTCTTTCATTGCATTTTTTGGTTACCTTCTCTTGTTATTGTTATGATGATGTTAATGATATTTAAACAGTACAATATGCGTTATCCTGAAACTTAAGTTGGTGAGGTTTTTACACTTTAAGGTAAAAATTTAAAAAAAATCGGTTTAAAACTTTAATTATTGGTAAGTTGTTAATTTTCAAATCCCATTGTACTTAGTACCGAAAAGTCAATACCTTTATTACAACTAACAATAATCATTGTAGATCGTTTAAACTTACTAACACTTTTTTTTGTGTGATTATAGCCAACATATCTACCAATGGACTTCATTTAACGCCGTTAGATGGCGTAGCAATCAGCGGTATAAAACTAAAGGACACACTCTCTAGTCTCCTTTTAGCTTAGCGATGTAGTTAGCCACAATACAACACGGACAGGTCGACTACTTGATTTCACTAAACCACAACGCATTCACGCTATTCTCATAAATGTCTTTTTTAGCTTCTCTATCTACGCAAATATAATTTTCTTCTTTTGTGAACTATTTTTGTTCTTTATGCCACGTATGCATTGAGCTCATTATTTTGAAACTTTCAAAATAACGGGATGGTGCTGATGGAGACTTTCAAATTGAAGGTCTCTATCAGCATCGTCCCGTTATCGTGTCCGTCGTTCTTTAAGCAGTTAGCCACCCAACAAAAGCAAGAAAAATGCTAAAAATGGTAAGTTCTTTAGTGTTCTTTATCTATTGGAATTAAAGCTTGTATTTTAATTTGATGGTGGATCGTTCACAAAATTGTTCGTTCATGGCCGAGGTAATATACTTCTTGCCAATGAACGAGGTACACTTTATTCCTTTTTTACTTTTGAACTTAAAGTAAAGAAAGGTGTACCTTAAGTGATGGATCATAAAAGGAAAAGCCGAATATCCACTTTGCGATTAAACAAAAAATCAAATTGGGTAGACTTAAAAAAATACTTTGAAAAAATGACTAAATCTATGCATAGGATCCGATCCATTTTTAAAACTTATTAAAAAAAAAAAAAAATACTTTCGTAGTTGCTGAATTAAAATCAGATTTTTTTCCTAAAATCCCCTGTTAGTTGTTCTTTCAGCAATTGGGGTGCAAGAAAAGTGAAAACTCTTCTTGCTTGACTTTGTTTTTCTGCTACACTCCAACATTCTCCAGTGTTTCAGAAAATAAAGAAATTGAATAAAAACGTTTAGGAAATGAACTGACATATGTAGATTTGACATTTTATGTCACTCAAAATAAAGCTTTTTTTTATTTGTCTTTGTAAAAACGAACCTTTTGTACTCACTGTATTGTTAGAGTAGGTGAATCTAACTTGAACGTAACACGCATTTCAAAAACGTAATTACCAAATTCTATATTGTCTGAAAATTTGTTATTTCAACAAAGTCACTTGTTCTTTGTTGATCAGTCAGAAAAGTTTGCGAGGAAATCGCCTGTCCAAACTTCCGAATATCGTACTGGACACGTGTGTCTTTTTTTTTTTTTACAGTTGGTCATGAATAAGTGCTTGGATCGGATGCCTCACTCAACGTGAGGAGTCACTCAGCACAGAAATTTAGGAATGAAAAGTACACTATCATCTCTTCTTCTTTAACCTCCACCTGATATCAACTTTTTCTACTTCCCCGGCTTGGCTTCACCAGATTAACATTCTTGTTAGTCGTTTCGGCGTTGTCGCCTTCCTTTAGAAAAAAAGTAAAAGATAAGAAAACATTTTTAAAAAAATGCTTTCCTATCTTTTTTTAATTTTTTTTTTACTATTGTTATAGTTTGTTTTCGTTTAGTTATAGAAATGATAAACATTCAAAAAGAAAAGGCTGTAGTGTAGGTAGTCTAAAAAATGCCTTTTTTTTCTTTTTGTGGCATTTTTTGTATAGGAATAAGTTTCAAAGAGAACTTTATTGAGGGAATGGTAAAAGAAAAATGGCGAAATTAATTCTGCCAATCAATTGTAAACAAGCTCATAATTGATGAAATTGGGATTTACTTACCAAAAAGAAAAAAAAACTCCCGTTTTTAATTATAATACAAATATTTCTTAAAAATCTTCTTAATGTATTTTATGTGCAGTTTTCTTCAGACAATATTCTCCTTTAAAAACAAAAGTTTCTCTAAATAATAAATATCTTAGTTTTATTGTTTTTCACTTTTCGATTCAGAGCAGATTTTCAGTAAGAAGACGAGGCCCAATTATACAAAAATAAAAAATATAAGAAATAAAATTGGTGATTTAAATTCTCCAAAGAATTATACTTTTTTCAATATAGTCGCTAAAAAATTATCACATTGGATTTCAAGTTTTCAACTAATTAAGTTAAAGGTGTGAAACATAAAAAAAAATAATTTCATTCATTTTTGTGAATAAGTCCTGAAAATGTCATTAAAATCCAACAATTATTGGACTTTTGCAAAATTTTTAATCAAAACTTCGAATATTTTCTAAAAAGAAGTAAAAAAAATTAATTAAATATTAAAAAATACTTTGATCGGGTAAATTTTGGTTTTAACACCCGAACTAAATACAGAGAAACCCGGATATAAGAGAGATTTTCTCTGGTCCCAAATTAGAGCCTGTGTTGACCAAACCCTGATATAAGAGAAACTCGGATATAAGATACTTCTTCTCCGGTCCCGACAACTCTCTTATATCCGGGTTACACTGTATCCCCTAAATTTTTTCCAACATCGTCATAATTCCGTGTAAATGTACATGCTGAACTCAAATTAACAATTACATCATGAAGAAACCTACCGTTTTGGAGTTAACGACAAGAAAAAATCGGACTTGTTGGTAATTCCTTCCCCATTACCGCCATCTCGATATCTGATTCAATGCCGAGTATTTCCGGTGCAGAAATAAAAATTTTGGCCTATTTACTTCTTTTACAGACTTTCGTTGCAGAAAATCACTACGCACTACCTTAAAGAAATGTAATTTTTTATTTTTTATTTTTTTTTAAGGGTTAGGGGTTGTGTTTGGCTTCTTTCTGTGTAAGAAAGGGGATAAATTTTAAAAAAAAAAAAATTTAATGATACAATAAACCGGATTAACGTTAGGTGTTAAGGTTAGGGGAGGGTTTGGCTTCTTTCTGTGTAGAAAAGGGGACAAAATAAAAATTAATAATACAATAAACCGGATTAAAAAAAAAATTAATACAAATAAACCATTTTTTTATATTTTAAAATTGAAAATAAAACAAAAATTAATGCATGAACTTGGTAAAGTAGAAGGGTTGATTGTATTATTTAATTATTTTTTTAATTTGTCCCCTTTTCTACACAAAAAAAGCCCTCCCCTAACCTTAACACCTAACCCTAAAGTTAATCCGGTTTATTGTATCATTAAATGTTGTTTTTTTTTTAAATTTGTCCCCTTTTCTACACAGAAAACTGCTCCCCTAACCTTAACAAACACCTAACCCTAAAGTTAATCTGGTTTGGTTTATCATTAAATTTTTTTTTTTAATTTGTCCCCTACACAGAAAGAAGCCAAACACAATCCCTAACCCTTAAAAAAAAAAAAAATTACATTTCCTTACGGTAGTGCGTAGTGATTTTCTGCAATGAAAGTCTGTAAAAGAAGTAAATAGGCCCAAATTTTTATTTCTGCACCGGAAATACTCAGCATTGAATCAGATTTTCGAGATGGCGGTAATGGGGAACGAATTACCAACAAGAAAAAAATCGGACTTCTTGTTGGTAATTCGTTCCCCATTACCTATTTTTTTTTTCTTGTTGTTAATTCCAAAACAGTAGGTTTCTTCATGATGTAATTGTTAATTTGAGTTCAGCATGTACATTTACACGGAATTATGACGATTTTTGAAAAATTTTAGGGGATATTTAGTTTGAGTGTTAAAACCAAAATTTACCTTTGATCATTCCTCTTAATAATAAAGATTTTGATAAAAAAAATTTCATTACGTTTAGAGCATGTTTAATCACCATATGCTGATTGTTTTAGTGATTTTGTGGAAAATGAGTGGCAAACAAGTCTCCTCAACAAATCTTGAGCACCTTTCTCAGTATCTTTGCAGACTGAAGCAACATTGTTTTTTTTTTCCTCAAATTTCTAGCTGATGCTATAAATCACAATTTAGTGTTTTGATACAATTCTAAAGTGTGTTAGTTATGGTCATGACCCTCATCTTCATATTCTACATTCTATTTATTTTTTTTTTTTTTTTTTTTTTTTTTTACAGTCCCCGAGTTCTGATATTTTCCCAACTTCACCCTGTGGTCAGCTAGCATGGCTAACAATCTGGTGTAATGGTGAAATAAGCTGCTACCTTTATAAGGAAACATTCAGCACTCATTGGTTGAACAGTTCGCATAACTGTCAGTTGAAATTTATAAAATCTTCTCTTAAAATAGTTTTTCAGGAAAATAGGTTTCTTAAGTCTATTAACTGTTAGTGTTATCAATCTCTTCTTGGGAGCCCATACTAACTTTTTGGATTCAGAGTATATGCCATCACTGCTTTCATTTCTATTCCAGATTAATTTTCTGTTTTGGAAAAAATGGTTTAAAAATCCTACTTCATAGATTGCTTGGTAAAAATGTTTATTTTTTTTTTTTTTTTTTTTTTTTTCAAGCAGTTTTCTGGATATTTTCAACTATTATGTGTATTTGGCCAATTCCATCTTGCCAATTTTATGATGTATCTTTTCTTTTGTCATTTTTCTATTTACATATTGTCTGTCAGTACCATAGCTGCAGGGTTAAAACCTTGTGCATTGTCACTTTCTGTTCTATCAATCCTTTTGTTTGGCTTAGGAAGAGTTTGGTGCCCCCATTTTCAGAAACTTATCATATTTTTGCTGTTTAGCTTTGTTTCCAAAATGTTTCTTTCCCTTCTAAGATGTTCCTTTTTCATTTTTCCCAGTTTTATTGCAGCTCTTGGTTTTTAATGCCATGATCATTTTGTTCTCTCTTATGGGTTTCCTCTTGTAATTGTCCTATAACAGATTATCTTTTGTCACCACTGTAATTTTTAACTATTTTTAATCAACATTTGTACTTCTTTTTAGTTCTTTATTAAGATTTTAAATAAAAGTGGCTGAAATTTTGGTATCCATTTTTACTGTACAGATTGACAGTGGCACTGAATGGTCTCGCTTTTGATATCTCCATTGGCTGTAAATTACACCCTTTAGTGTTTCACACCATTAATTTTACTTTTTCATTAAAATTGAACATCTTAAGACATTCATAGATCCAGATATAAAAATTCTGTCATTTAACCCTTTATTATTATTATTATTGTTATTTATTGTGACTGCTTTTTTGCATTAACTTTTTAAAGTCTCTTTGTGTTAGCTTGAAAATAATGTTGTATAATTGTTTTCATAAATTAAAATTTCCTTTTTTGTTTCTAATAACCATTAGTAGTTTGCATTTGTAAATAAGAATCTTATTTCTTTGCTTATTTCTTATTTTCTCTCTTAAAAATATCCATAAAGATGTTTTGTTTCTCGGATCTTTTTTTTTTTTTTAAAGGACTTTTTAATGAAGGTTAAATACATAATTTTGAAGATTTTGTGACCTAGCTTTAAGATTCTTCAACATATCCATATTGTCTTAGTTTTACTAAGTTTACAGAAATCAAAATAGTAAGAAATATTATATCTTAAGTAACTAAAACTTAGTTTTTTGGACACATGTTCATTATTTTTCATTTTTATTCTTGATTAGTCCAGTTACATAAAAACATCATGTACTAAGCTTTCTTAACTCTTCTTCTAATTTAACAAAATTTTAAGCAGATTAAAGTTTGCTTATGTACAGTTTACAAAGACATATGATGTTTGTTTGTTTTTTTCAAATGCCATATCCCTTCAGGATGTATGCAGGTGATTATGGCTCTTCACAGAATCCATTGGAAAAGATAGTGTAGGGATTTTCCATTGCTTTCTCCAATGTTTTAAATTCACAGTTGTCCTTCTCCTAGACTATCTGCTACCCAAAGCTCAAGAGTTGTCTACCTTGCTATTTAACCCATAGTTGGAGAGAGAAGGGTAGTTGTGTGAAAATGAACACAATAGACCAGGCAAGAATTTGAATTTGGCTCACTATTCACTTTCTCAGCTGATGACTATTATGTTTACTCACACATCCTAACAAGTTCTTACGTTTGTTTATTCCTGAAGTGATTGCATGCACATGAGACTTACAAGAGTTTTTCTTTTGTCAATATTCTATTATAAAAGAAAAATTGACTTAATTCCTTTTGAAATAACAAAGAACTTTAATTCAAACTGTTGTACAGAATTCATGCATTTAGCAGAAAATGTGTTCAATTTTTAAAAAATATTAACTGTGCATACCCTTTCCCCAGTAAGGGAAAGGTGACAATTACAATCTTTTATTTATTTTTATTGTTTTACTTATTTCATAAAAGGATTTACACAGGAAATAGTTGACATCTTGCTCATATTCTAATTTGAAGTGTAATGAATATATTTTTTTAGTTTTGTTAAAAAAGCAAAAAAAGCAAAATATATATATATATCATTAATATACAAAACATTTTATTCTAGACAGTTTACTAAAATTTTACAGCGTTAGTGCTTTATCCTATGAAATATATCAGTTATTCTTGACTCGTTTAGTCTTGATTCATTACTTATTGATACATATATAATTTCAATTACTTAATTGTATGCTGAAGGAATATCTATGGAGAGTTAAGTAAAAGTAGATATTGAATTTTCTTCATAATGTAACATATTGGTGTCTGATTAAAAAAAAGTTCCATGGTTAAAATCAGAATTTTACAAAGAATAAGATTTTTCTTTCATATGAAAAAACTTCTACATTTTATTGTCCAATTTCATGACTTTTCCATGCATATTGACAAAATCACAATTGGAACACAATTTTCTTCCTCTTTCCTTTCAATGATTTACAATTTTCTTTCTTAATCATAAGTTCTGTGTTAATGTTATTATTTTTCATTCAGCCTAACTCTGATTATGAATTATGACCTCGATTGATTTATTGAGTTTTGAATGGTTATATCAGCCTGTGTATTGGCTGAAACTATTGGAATTTTTAATATTTTTGACTTCTTACAAAATTCAGTTTTACTTGAGTTTTTTCTCCTAAAATAACAATGTTTCCTAATGAGAAATCAATTAATGTGGAAATGATATTTTAACACATCAGCTAAAATTCACTTTGTATTTGGAATCTTATTGGCTAGTTCATGAGATTATTGTCTTCTCTTATAAAACTGCAAATAGAATAGAAAAATATATAAAATAGAATGGTAACATGTAACATTTATTATTGCAAAAAACTGTTATTGCAGTTTGAACAACAAAAATGGATGAAAAAAAAGAAAAGTATGATTACTATTTATTTCTCTCATTATGGGCATTATTGTATCCATGATATAATAATACCTTAATACATGAACAGAACAGGACAAATTAGCTGAAAGGAATGACAAACATGTTTTGTTCTCAGATTTTTGTATTGCTAAGTCATACAGAAAATTATGTATAAATATTTACACTTGTCTCACACAGAGAAACTATAAAACATGTATACAGCAACCACCAGTGTGCTAATGGCAAAGAGATAAAGGGTTTTACTTGTAATAATTCCCAACAGGCATTGAAGCTGCTGGAAGAGTCTTCTATATTTCTCAAAGTCATATTTCTATTTCTCAATGGGAATTCAAATAGGCCAGATTTATCTTCTATGTCTCTGGTGAAGACATATTTCCCAAAGGGAAAAACGACAAGTCATGGATATTTTCCAACAGGAAAACTGCAAGCTGGAGTTTCTATATGTCTCTGCTGAGGACATTTTTCCAACAGGAAAATGCTGCTATGGCCTTGTGAGTTGCCCTGGATAGGCAGATTTAGCCTGGCCTGTTTTGACTTCAGGCAGCTAACTAAACGATTTACTGCTTTTGTCACTCTATGAACTGACATCACTAAGTGGCTGTCATGTGATTCTTGTGACTTCATCTCAAGCAAAGGGAGATAATCGCCTTTTATAACACTACAATTATATTGAAAAGAGTTGTTAATGAAAAAAAAACTTATATAATTTGGGATGAACTAGGAAAACTATATAGTATTATTACCATTTTAATTGTAAATTCATTAATCATACATGGTTACAGTCATGAATTTCAAAACTATATATGTAGCATAGAACACCATGATTACAACCCTGTGGTACAATTCTGTTATATCAATTTTCATTAAAAATATAAAGGAATTTCTCTGTTTATCTTACTGTAGTTCATTCATCTATTTCACTGAGTTATAAGATAATTAATGCATGTTCCCTTAGGATGTGGAGGCTGAATATGGTAGGTGGTTGTTGGTATTGACTTAGTGTTTAAAATATGGATCTTGAGAACCAGAAACTTGTGTGTGTGTGTGTATATTGATTACATTCCAGCTTTCATTGTAGTTGTGTCAATTCAATAAACAACACAAACTCTAGTCTTAGAGGGTTTTTTTGTTTCTATATCTACTGGGGTCTGTAATATTTTTTAGTATGAAAATTTTAGGAACATGAAATTGGAGCTGAAAAATGTTCTATATTGGAGTTAAATAGAATTTGGGCTTATGGCCACATCACACTGAAACACCAGCTCCCATATGATCTCTGAAGTTAAGCAATATCAAGTCTGGTCATTATCTAGATGGGTGACCACTTGGGAATACCAGGTGCTATAAGCTTGGATTTGCAGATGGTGTAATGGATAATGGCTTGGGATTTTTAATCAGAGTGCCAAGTTCCAGTTTGGTTTGTCATTTTCACTTACATACAAATATGCTCGGGAAAGATGTGAATCCACTTCATCTCCTCCAGCTATGGGTTAATTAGTAAGACTTGTATCACTAAATCATTATGTCCAAAAACAAAATAAAATTACATATAAAATATTTAGATTTCAGCATTAAATAACCCATAGAGGTGTTGATATGCTGCTAAACAAAACAACCACGCAACAAAAATAGAACTGTTAGAATAAATAAACATGCTTTCTCTCATTATAAAAAAATAACACATACTATATGTATTGTTTTGATAAAATATTGATAGAAAGAACTTAGTCTGTTATTAATATGCCTTCTCAACTGATAAAGATTGGATACTAAAAGCCGAAATGTCTGTAGTTCTCTCAAGTGATTCTTATTACAAAACTCTCTGTTCTTAGTTACCATATGAAATTTTTATAAGCAATGAATCAGTATCAATTTGAAAACCATTATATTTATAATTCAATATTAATTACTTTTAAAATTTTATTGTGAATCAGTTTTGAAAGGCTTTTTATTGTTGTATTCTCATGAAATTTATATAGCTTTCACGAGAATAAATTAGATATTTTTATAATTCAAAATGACTGCATATAAGAAGAAAATATAATTACAATGAAGTTAAGGCTTATCATAATGGTCACTGTTAAAAAAGTAGTACAGTGACCTTTAAGTTAAACCTCTCGTTATATAGCTAAGACAATGAATTTAAAAAAATATTTAATTAATAATAATATTCCATTGTTTTTTTTCTGCGGAGAAGAGAGCATATATGTTAAATACATGTTGGTACTGTCTAAACATTTTTGATCCAATATTTTTTAATAAGAGATGCCTTGTAATGTAAGGTTAAAAAGAGCATTTCTGTTTAATTTTTATGGTTGTAAATTTGATATTGTAGTGTCTGCATTATTATGATATAGCACATGAGGTGACACATAAGCAGAATTCTTCACTGGACAGAATGCATGAGCAGTTGTTAAATACATTAAAATTCCAGTGTCCAAAATGAAAATCACATGTAGCTTTTTTTCTTTTTTTAAGAATCTGAAACTTTTTTTTTTTTGCAATTGACATTGTATAGTATAAATGACTTATTAAAAAGTATTCCACATATATTAGTGCTTTATGCAGCCATTACTTTTTTCATGTAGATATTTTGGGCTGTTGTATTTTTGTTGTTTTAAACTGTCAATATTGTTAAGAGGAAAAGAAGCAGATATATTTTTTTCTTGAAAGTAAAGAACTATATAAAAGGAGTTTATATTATAATTTTCAAGCAAGAGCCTCAAGTGATTATTGTGGATCAGTTTCTTTATCTTTATCAGAATATTTCTGCCACTACATTGGTGATTCTATATGAGAGAAGAGGAGGTTATATCACCCCCATTTTCTAAGCCCTCCCCCCATTTTATATGTTATAATACTGAAATGTAGTCAATATATATTTTAATAATCTTTGAGTTCTGAAAAATTCCCACAGAAAAACCAAGCCATAGTTAATTCCTATAAAGTTTGTTAGTCCTGTTTAATAGTTGATATTACCTCTAATCAACAATGGATTTTTTATGTGAAATACATCACAATAACTAAAGCTAAAAAAACCACAACAACAAAAAGGACTAGATAGGAATGCTGATGATTCAGATTGTCTTTTAAGAAAGTAAAGACAGAATTTAATTTAGAAAATGTACATTTTCTATAGCACACAGTCATGAGGAAAGGAGAAAAAGTTGGTCATCATTTAAATGTTATACAAGGAATGGTTAGCCAGTAGGAGAGGTAGGTAAAGCTAGTATCTGGACAGTGCATACTTGCTTAAGGGAAGGGCTGTGAACTTAGAAAAATTTCATTGCTTGACCAAAATGAAATATGAGTAACTTAAGAAAACTATACAAAATTTAATCTTCAAGATTATTAAGAGCAAAAAGTATGATTCCCTTGAATGTGGATTTTTAAAGATTAGCCAAACAGATGGGAGATTATGAGAAACATCAGTTCTAAAATATGCAAATGTCTTGGTCAAAGGTGATGTTCTTCTGAATCAAGTCATCTATTTACATATGATTAAAACTTCAAGAATGTTTTATATGTGTACTAGCAGTAAAGCCTGGCATTGCTCAGGGTTTTATGTAATTAAATTGCTTTGGGGTTTGAATTATTGAACTTACACATGTATCCGCAGTTGTTGAGGTCACTGATAGGCCAGGAATCTCACCGGTAACAAAATCAATGAGCACAAGGGCAACCGGTTGCAATAGGTGGCTGCTGTGTTGCTGCTCCGTGCTTACTGGAAGACTTCCACCCGTTCATAATCGGTCAAGATTTTTAATTCTGGCAATGTAAAATAGTGGTTGCGTTTTCACTGTAGGTCTCACCCCTTCACTATTAAGTCCATAAGTTTTCCCAGTTTTAAGTGGAATACACGCACGGTAATGTCATGTCTGTGAGTGTAATCCTGTCCGCGTAGGCGTTCACGCGTTATCTCAACACTTTTGGAGTTGCAGGTAAATGTTATAAGTCTGGCCACCCATATTGCCTAACATATGTCATAGCATCCTGCGTGCGTTCATGCATGTAACCCCCCCCCCCCAGTGTAGGTAGAGGGCAGAATGCACAGCTTCCCTGGTCGCAGGGATTGACTTCATTTCGAAGGCTGTTGAAAATGATGGAAAAGCTCCCTGCATCTATAAAGCAGGTTGAAGTCTCCATCCTTAACCATGAAACAGTATGAATAAAAGGCCTTGCACGATAAGGCTTTGGAAGACGTTGTAGGTTAGCCACCTGGAGTATGAGGGGGAATGCCGAAGTGGTAGCCATCATCACCATAAGGGAAAAGTAAAGGGTACTGCAATGCGTCATATGATCGATGGGTCTCTGAAATCCTGCAAAGAGCGCCGCCTCTTGATTTGAGGACAATATCGCGAGTGCGGTCTTGCTCCCCATGTATAATAGTGGCCACTTTGTTGCATGCAGGAGCATTGTAGTGGTGTTTGTGTTCATCATGAGGCCATTTGTTGGCGTCAATTACAATGCTGAAGGAAGGAAAAGGAGCTTTTTCCAAAGCATATTTGAAACTGCACATGTAGCTGTTAACCTCGTGAAGCATGGCCTGAAGTAGTAGTATGACGTCCCTGCGAGGAACTCTTCCCGACAGTAGCAAAATACCAATCTAGGTTTCGGCCTGTAGGTTGTAGTCTGCAATAAAGTACAGTTGAAAGAATTTAGGCGTAGAGGTCTCCTCAGGCAGCAGAGACCCAATTCGGTGGTATACCTGCCCTTGTACTTTGAAAGTGGGCATCCAACCCTCTTCTTGAACCACCTGAACCCCAAATGAGGTCATTTGAAAGGAGTTGTTTTATTGCCTAATTGTTTTAAGGAAGTGGGTGGAGTCGGCATGGGAGCTGGCTATTAATCCCCTCAACAGAGTAGGTGGTTCATGCAAAGGTGGCAGTCGAACTTAGCTGGAGGAGCAGCACAGACCGGCAGGCTGCCTGGCCCATTTACCAGTGAATTGCAGAATTGGCAAACGCAAGTCATGGACCCTACATTGATGTTGTCATGCGTAGTTAAGTTAATGCCAGGGTCATAATTGAAAGCCAAGAAAGACCAAAAAGAGCTACTGGGACAGGTAATATCACGGGCAACCACAAGGCGTTGAATGTTGCCGTCAAGGTGTATGCGGCGAGCTTGGGGAGTTTGAGATAAGCACACAGCGGCCATGTTTGTAGCAGCCCTTGAATGTTTGTATGCCCTTGTCTGTGGGCCCTTGGAGTTTCTGGCAACAGAAGTCGCTGCAGCGTTGCGGGTTGCCCGCTGCAGCTCTGTCTTGGACTCCCTCGACCTAGCTGTTGCAGCAGCGTCCCTGGATTGACGGGTGCACCTGCGGTCAAATGTTTCAACTGCCCTCGACCTGGCAGTAGTGGCAGCATTCCTAGCATTTCAAACCTATGTAGCAGTGTCTCAGCAGCCCTAGCAGTTGCTGTTGCAGCAGCGTCCCTGGATTGATGGGCGTGTCTGCGGGCAGGTGTCTCTACTGCCCTTGATTTTGCAGTGGCAGCAGCGTTTCTTACGTTACGAAGAAGCCTTTGATGATGAGTCTCAGAAGCCCGAGATGCAGAGGCGGTTGCTTCAGCCTGTGCATTCATTCTCAACCGTTGTGTATTCTTGAGCCTTGATCACAATGAAGCCCTGTAGGCAGCTTTCCCAGCCAAGCAGGTGGCACACTCCTCTTGTGACTGCGAGGCCTGCGTGAGGGCGCTGCGTTGCGCGACCTGTGATCGTCGCATTGTAGTCTGCTCCTGGGACTCTTGGGCCCTTCTTGCAGACCAAAGGCAAAGACGTACCCTCCTTCTTGGCGGCATGGGGAAAAGTGATGCTAGTAGTGGTTGATTAGGGTTGCTCAATTCCAGGAGTACAAAGTCTAACTTAGTATCACAAAGCGTAAGCCAGAATCAAGAAGGCAGGTATTTAAGTAAAACAGCTGAATGAATTGTTTATGGTAGTTGGAAAAATGTAGTTAAAAAGACAAAAGGAAAACAAAAACGTAAGAAACAACTTGCGGTAGGAGAAATGATCAGTTGGCGGCGTAACAGGAGCAGAAGTGAGGCCTTCGTCCCATGGCTGTGCACAGCAGGTTCAAATGCGAAGTATTACTGGCCAATCGGTTGTGCCAATCAGTGAGCCTCCTAGGGTCTCAAACACCAATCGGTGACTGCGTACTGCACTCAGCCAATGAGATACCGTTATGTGAAGCATGGTCACACGTATGTGAATAACAATCAGCTGTACAGTCTGTAGTGTAGATGTCTCAGTTGAACATACGTTTGATTGGTGTATTCACAAATTCCGGTGAAGACATGATGGTATCAACTTCCCTCAGGTATTAGTTGGTCACAAAGGAGCTCACAGGGCAAAAGTTTTTAATTGTCATGACTAAAGCCGATAAAGTTAATCAAAATCCCAAGCAAGTTGCAAAAAACATCGCCAAATTCAGGTAAACTCGATTTGAATGGGAAGTCAAAAGATTTTTATCTGTTAATTGAAACCGATATTGAAAAGAAAAGTCAGCACCTCAATACTGTTGGTAATTACTATGCTCAACGGGAATTTTGCTGAAAATTCTTCGCCATTTGCGGAAAATATAGCCAAAAATCAGCTAGACTGGACTTAAATCAGATGTCCCAAAGTGATCGATTGTATCAATTTTTTCCAGTAATTGATATCGATATTGAAAATGAATGTCAGCACCTCATAACTGTTGATAACAATTCTCAATGTAATTTTGTTGGAAATTCTTCGCCATTTGCAAAAAATATAGCCAAAAATCAGCTTACATGGATTTGAATTGGAAGTTAAAAGTGGCATGATGTTATCAATTTTTTCCGACAATTGATACCAATATTGAAGAAAAAGGTCAGCAACTAATAACTTGATAAAACTAATGCTCAACATGATTTTCGTGAAAATTCCTTGCAGTTTGCGAAAAACAGAGCCAAAAATCAGCTACATTGGATTTGAATCGGATGTCCCAAAGAGATCGATTTTATCGATTTCTTTTCCGATAACTGATATCAATTTATAAAAACAAAGAACAGCACCTCAAAACTATAAATAAGGACATTGCTCAACGTGAGTTTGGTGGATATCACTTGTAATTTGTGAAAACTATCACTGAAAAACTGAATTTTTTTTTCAAATCAATATTCAACCTGCTATCAGTTTTATCGATTTTTTTTTTTTTTTTTTTTTTTTTTTTCTCCCCAAAAAAAATTGGAGGAACAATCGAAAAATCCAAAGATGTCAAGTATGAATGCCATAAATTTCCGATCTGTGTGTGGATTTTCATGCCAATCGGACGAACAGTTTGCTCAGGATGAGGTAACAAGGTGACAAACACACACACACACTAACAGAATGCCATTTATAGATACAGATTAGTTGTTCTGCAAAAGATTCCTCTGTAATTTTTCAGTGTATTGTTGCTCTTTATGTCCTCAAGGACACATTTTTTGTTTAAAAAACCTAATGATATTTGCAGGTGCATACGCAGTCAATGGAAATTATTTGAAACATGAGATTTCTCTTGTGAGAAAACTACTATTGAAAGAGTGTCAATAACTATCAAAGATCATACATTTCCGTCAGTCATTCATATGTCCCTATAAAGCAGCATTTGACTGCTTTTACAACTTACTGTTAATAGCTGTGACACTTTTAGTAACCAGCATTTCAAGTGAAAGGTGTTTCTCAAAAATGAAATTAGTGAAAACATTTGAGAAATTCTGAATAACATTGCACTACTGTCAATTAAAAATTCTCAAGCTGAGAGAATTGACTTAGAATGTTTTGTTGATGAATTTGATAGCTGCCTTATTAATTAAGAATTAAAATGCATTTAATCTTTTGAGATTATGTGTGAATTACCTTGTCATTGCTACTACTATCACTACTCTTGAAAGCAGTTTGATTTAATAGTATTCTATTTTATTTAATAAAGTATTATAATATTTTTTTTAAATTCTGAAAGTTGTATAAATCAGCAAGGTGAAGGTGAAGCATAGAAATAAAAAAGAAAACTTCCTCACATCCACTTTGAGATCTACCGCCCCTTCTTCACACACATAAACATGCAGAATATTCTTGACACCCAAATGCCCTCCACTTTTCTGATTGCTAGAAATGTCACTAAGCATATCCTGTAGTCTTCATCAGGCAACATCTTGTTTCATAAATTCAAACAGAAATAGTCAGATGAACATGTTTTAGCAAAAGTAAAGAAATTAAAAAAATTTTGTTTTTAATTTTATATTCATTTAATTCATAAAATCTAAAAATTATAATTACATTAATTTGGTCATTGTTAATAATATTTGAAATAATTCATTATGCAAACTGCAAGGACAGAATTATTTAAAGATTGTTATTCTAATCACTATAAAAATTCTGTTAATCTGTGCCTTTAAGTACTATTGTAAAATTATCCTTTTCCATTCATGCAGTTAAAATGAAATTAAACTAGAAAGCTCAGTGATGGGTAAGTTTTCTCGTAATATAAATTTTAAATGATTTTGTGATCTTGAGTTTGTATCTTAAAACGAGTATTTTTTTCATGATTCATAAATACCATTGACTGTTTATTATTTAGTTGTACAAATCTCACCTTCTAGTTCATTCTTTTATTTTTATTTTTTATTTTTTTTACTAAGGACAAAAATGTTCTGACAAAAGCAATTTTCTGTTGTCTGTAAGTAAACTTTGGCAGTGAAAAATGAATCTCTTAGATTAGATAACAATTACCAGTGGAAATTAAACAATTAATCTTGCTACATCCTACCGAATGATTTCACCAATGAGTTATAACATGACAGAAAATTTGTTGTACCTGTCTACAATGTATATTTATCCTTTCACTTTTCTATACAAAAAAGGTTACATTAATAAATTTGTATTTGTATTTTCCCTTATGTGATATTGGTGAGTGTGTAGTAATGGACATTACGGCAGACTGATATGTCAAAGGACATTTCATTTCATGGTTAGTAGCAAGTGATTTACTTATCTTGTACCAAGAGACTGCTAGCCTCTCAGAAAGAAATCAATAGTGAATAATCTAGATGCACAAAACTCATTTAGAGAAAATATTTACATTTTCTATATTTTTTTTCCAATGGTAACCCAAAATGGTGAGTCATAAAATCAATATAGGGCCAAAAGTTGTATTAAACAGCATTAGAAATTAGGAATGATCCATTTGACAAAAGACAATCTGCTTCTAGTTTGGTAATGTTTGAAATTGGAAATGTTTGAATGTATCTCTCATCAAATCCAGAAAAAGTTTGCCAGACTACATTGTCTTTGTTCAATTATCTAAATAATAATAAAAAGCAAAAAATTACTCAAGAATAGTATGTTGCTGTGTTCATTTTGGAAATGGACCACTGATAAGCAGAGTTTCATTGTTTTGACCTCATCCGCTTAGAAAGGACATTTAGGTCCATTTTTAGTGTTTCATTATTAAGAGAGAGATATTACAAAAATGTTTTATGTCATAGCACAAAAAGTGACCATTTGACCTGAAAGAAAGAGAAACCTTTCAAAAGGAGGCTGTTACATGTGTATGATCCCCAAATCCTCTACATTCAATAATAGTCATATTATATATCATGTATTATATATTATGTAAAGAAAATTTAATTCTGATTGAATTTTACAGAAGGATTAGTTTTTTAGTTATTAAGCATTTCTTATAGATAGGTTTAATCATAGAAAATGTACAAGCTAGTTTGAAGGATATGGAAGATAAATGGTAATAGTCCACATGGGACCCACCTCTTTCCAATTTGACAACCATGAGTCTTGTCCTGGGTATGACGATAAACTACATCTGTGTCCTGGGTATGACAAAAAACTACATCCGCGTCCTGGGTAAGACAATAAACTACGTCCAACAGAAAGGCCTCTGATCAGGAGGTTTTGAGGAGCATGGAACCACCTCTTAATTGCTGGTATTCCCAGGTCCACCTTTATCCAGAGTGGTAGCACCTGCTAGGGTCCCAGCAATGAGCAAATAGTTAACCCCGAAACTGAGGTAAAAAGCATTATAAAAGTGTAAAAATAGGTTTTAATACCAGAAATACTTAGTAAAAAATTATTACCAGCAATACGTTTTCGAAAAGAAACTGTTGCCAGCAATACGTTTTCGAAAAGAAACTGTTGCCAGCAATACGTTTTCGAAAAGAAACTGTTGCCAGCAATACGTTTTCGAAAAGAAACTGTTGCCAGCAATACGTTTTCGAAAAGAAACTGTTGCCAGCAATACGTTTTCGAAAAGAAACTGTTGCCAGCAATACGTTTTCGAAAAGAAACTGTTGCCAGCAATACGTTTTGTGAAAAAATAATGTTGCCAGCTATACGTTTTTGAGGAAAAAATATTAACAGCAATAGATTTTTGACAAAACAAAAAATATTACCAGGAAAAGAAAGAAAAACAAGGTGTCGTCATTAAATGACCCATTGAGGTTGATATGCCATAAAACAAACCAAACATACCAAACCAACTATGAGTCTCTGGAAGGGTAGCTAACTCCTAATTTAGAACAATTATGATTCATAGGTGAAAAAATCCAAGTGAAACTTTGATCATGTAACTCAATAAGACTCTTTTGTCACTTTATCAAAAGATGACAGGCAAATAGTAACATTTGTAATTCGGTAAATTCTGAAACTCAAAAACAGACTGACTTTCCAGAGTTGTTATAGAAAGTTAAGAGAGATTATAAGCTATTTTTGTGTGGTTGTTGCTGCTGTTGTCAAATTCCTGACTATGCAATGGCCATTTCTCTTGTTACTATTTTATTTCAAAACTCTTCTCAAAGAAGTTTCTCAATTATATCATTGGTTTGTTTCATAGAAATGGAAAACCCAATTCTTACTCTTGATCCTGTTGAATAGCAAACTTGGTCAAGCTTGCATAAGATCTGATTTGGCTCTGTTTTCTGAATGTTATATTATTCAGAAAAAATCCATTGCATACCATTTCTGCATTCATCACACATTGATGAACTCTTTACCAAGTGCCATTGATGAGTTTATATTTTCAGCATAATCCAAGTATCTTGTCATTTTTTGGCATATTCTTTTGTCTCCAAGTTCTTTCCATTCTACCTTAGTTGAAAGATTGGCATCTTCTTTCAGAGTCAATGATGTAAGACAGGTATGGTGCATTTCAACATACAGTCTTGCATTTTTGTTCTTCTCTGGGTCTTTGTCACTTGACCAGAATAATCTAACTTCTGCAAACATAAATGGTCCCAGGAGAGATTGATTCTCTAAAAAATGCCAATCTTTCATTTTATTACTCTTCTTTTAGCCATTCAGTAATTTCTTTTTTCTGTATCCTTTCTCTTACAAGATTGTCATTTTCTCATTTCATATTGTCTTTGATCTCATAAGCTGTTTTTTAATACTTTTTGTAATTCATATTTGAATAACTTATCAGCACTTGATTTTCACACATGTTTTTATGAGACAATGCCAAGATTATCAATTTCTTCTGTTGCCAATCTATATCTGATGCTGCCAATATTCCTTTCCTGGTACATATATGTCCACACAAGTATTGAGCTTTGACATTGTCTCTTAGTCAATTTCACAAATCTTTAAGATACTTCCAATATCATGACCAGCTGACAAAATCCAAATATGCCGCCTCCTGCAAACTTTAGTAGAGCAACAGTTTTTCAATTTCAGCTCAATAGTTGTTGATTGTTTCTTGTAACATTCTTCTGGTTTTGATTGAAAATGTCAAAATGACAAATTCCTTCTTGAATTTTATTTGGCTCTCTGATGAGTGCTCTACGTTAAGTCATCCAAGGGATTATTATTGTATTTAAACCAACATCACCTGCCAAGGAAGATTTCCAGAACTTTGGTATGAGTAATAAATCATATGATTAATTATTCACATGTTTGTGGCTTTGGTATGATTCTTTTGTCAAGAAAATTGGTGGCCTTCAGTTTCCATTTTGATTGCACATTGGCAAGACCAGTGAGTTCTAGAAGTTTCTCATTGCCATCCACTTATAATGATAATGTGTATGTCATAAACATCACCAGAAAATGAGTAATAGTTCAAAAACTGTCCATTTTAAGATTCTAGTCCTTTTGTAAATATTAATCAACATTAAATTTCCTTTACATTGATATATAATATAAACACTTTTGAAAAATTCAATTTTTCTTTACCAGGACCCCACCCACAGAGGGTTTGGAGTGTTGTTGGAGACCATAGAGCCATATATAGGTATCAACCTAAAGTTCCAACATTATTATCAGAATGTTCAGACTCACTACTGCAAATTTATTGCAAATATGAAATTATTACTGCAGTTCTGGCCTAAAAGGTTTATAGTTTTGGCCATCATCCTTCCGAAATCCCCACTGACAGCCATATAAATGAAATCTCCCACTAAGGCAGCTGTACAAATGAAATCTCCCCCTCCCGCTAAGACAGCCGTACAAATTAAATCCTCCAATAAGACAGCTATATAAATGTTTGTTTTTTCTTTTTCCTATATGTGAGGAAAAGTAATGTGGTAAGTATTTACTTATCCTTTAAACTTTCTTAATGTGAAGTAGCCTTTGTTCTATTAATCCCTCACCAAAAAGAAATCTTTATGCAATTTGGAGTTGAATCTCTTCTTTACCAGCCTGATGTTCTAATCACTTGATCAATTGCACTAGTATCAATTTTTAATTGATAATTGGTTCTTTGCAATTTTGAGACAAGGAAACTTTGGACAGTTTCATGATGGCAGTAATTTATTATCCATGGAGTAATCATAAACAAACATGTCAAACATGATAAAGAATCTAGATTATCAAAAAATAAACAGACAAAAAAGAAAGTTGATATCTACTTACAACTAATGATCAACAACTGAGAGGGAAGCAAAAATTGTAGAAATTGCCCATAAAATAAAATCACAGCAAATGAATTTATTTCTGCGATTTGTTTTGTTTTTTGTGAATAGTTTTGACCTTCAACTTATTTGGAATCTGAATGACTTTTGGAAAAAAACACAAAATCTTGTTTATCAGTTGGAAGTCCTCGTGTAATGATGTGAAACAATGTGAAAACCCTACTTTTAAAACCTGTAATTAAGTGTAGGTTAGTAAGTCAGTCAGCCATATTGCTAGTTTTAAGGAATGTTAGCCCTTTGGATTTTAATGCCTTGTGTTAGCGACAATCATATTGAATGTCACTTTATGCTTTTTACTACCACCCTAAGCACAGCCAAATGTCAATATTCTATATACACTCAGGCATGCATAGTGACCTGTCCATAGGCATTATCTTTACAAAATATGAATTTCTATTGCGTTTTGTGGCACAATTTTTGTGATTTCTTTTTTCCCATTACTACATACACAAAAGCTCAGACTTCTCTATTTTTATATTATTGTAATGTATTGTCAAATCTTGCTTATTCAATCCTTGAAATGAAGTAATGTTCTGCATGGTTAGTAATGAACAGTAAATATTAGAAATTCAAGTTGAAATCATTCTAGTCTAGCATCTGTTGAAATTCCATCTTCTATGGAACATTCTTTGGTAACTGCTAAATTTTTGGATCATTCTCTCAAAAAAAAATCTTTCCACTTGTCAAACCAAATCACTCACTGTCATCAAATATTGTTAAGTTACAATATATGAAGGCTTGCTGAAAAATTCTTGGTTTGACCCACTTCCATAAATATGACACAAATGATCAATTGTCAGATTGGTGGTAGGAGGAGCTTCTTGGTCAGGCTGAGACCCTTTCAGCAGCCCATTGTCAGTGACATTTTTATGTTTATGAAAAATATCTCTAACACTACTTTATTCACTTCATCTCGAGTAACATGCATTATAATTTTATACATTTTAAAATTTTGTCAAAATATTTCGTCAAAAATTCACTTATTTTTTATATTTCAAATTACTAAATTTGTCATGTTTTTACAGATATAAAATTTAATATTGCATGTGTCGAACTTGGTATTAATTGAAATTTTTCACAAGGACAATTTCCTGTTTTGGCAAAGTGCCATATTTCAGCTTGCAGGGCAGACATATTGTCTATTTTCCTCTTTTCTTTTCTTTGTGCAACTGCTTTATTAAGTTGTTGTTTTCATTTAAAAATGAGTTTACCTTGCTTATGGGACATGTAAAAAGGACAGTTTGTGTACCTAGACACAATAGGGATGAGGTGACTGAAAATGGTGGGTTAAGTGGAAATTTCTACTGGGAGATTTTTTTCTGTTCTCATCAAGTAAGCAATTCTTTCTCTTAATAACATAAATGATTACAATAAATATGAATAAAAATCAGTATGAATCCAAAGGTTTCTTTCTTTCTCTTGTTTTAATCATTTAAAGTTTTTCTTTTGGAAACCATGAAATAAAATATTATCTGATATCAATTAGTTGTCAGAACAGAACATTTATAACAAATCATTTTTAATTTTATAAGGACATGAATAAACTGAAAACAATTGATAAGCTGTATATTTGATTTTATAATTAAAAGAAACCTGATGGAATATAGCCAATTACCTGATTAATTTGAAAATAAAGACTCAACTGAAAAATCATAAATTTTAGATCTGATATTTAGTACATGACCCCATAATCACTTTCTGTAAGAACAAATTTTAGTAAAGAAAACTATCATGTGTGGTCACTCTTAATGTATTGATCAATAATAGATGTGTGATATATATTAAATGAAATCACTTAAATAGCCATATTGCTTGTACTAGGCCCTTAACAGTAGTTGGTAGTTAGATAATTATTCCTAAGAAAGTCCTGATTCAGGATATGCATTACATGTGGGGTGTAACTCATTTTCTTCTGCCTTTCTACATTTAAACAATTATAAATAAATTCTTTCTAATATGTTGTTTTTAAAGAAATTTAGCTGTTGTTTAATGGAAGTCTTTTATATTGTATGTTTGTACGAGAATTTAATTTTTTTTTTGAACTGATGAAAACAATATGAATTTTGTTAATGGTTTAAATATAAAATGCGTATAAAGAAGATAAAGCCAGGAAGATTTTCCCCTTTGTGAAAACGTGTTTTTCTGTTTCTGATATTTTTCCAAGATTATTTAAAAAGATAATTCAATAGTGAAGTCTAGAATATGATGGGCTCTGCCACCATCACCCCCACAAAAAAAAAAAAAAAAAAACAGAATTCAATGTTGTGTTCAAATTGGATACAGTTGCACTTTGCACTGCTTTTTTTTTTTTTGTTTCTTGCCGCTTCTCTTTTTGGTATTGCAAAAACATTTGGTAAATTTTCTTTCTTTCACAATGGCTGATTAAAAAAAAAAAAGTGCATATCATGTTTTGTTATCTTCTGAGAGAAAACTGCTGCCCAAACTGTTGTAACTCTTTGAGAAGCTTTTAAGGAAAAAAAGTGTATATGCAGTGTTTTTATTTTGGATATGGTGAAATGTCACTAAGACCAATCACAATCTGACAGACCTTCAGCACAACAAAATGATGAAAATCTTGAAGTTGACTTCACAATCAATGGGAATAGTTGTCAAAACATTAATGAGATATCTGAAGTAATTGGTTTATTTTAGAGTGACTATTATGTATCAGAACAATTGCCCTCTTAGGACCCCCCCCCCGAGACAATTGCTCCCATTAAGAGAAAGCACAATTTTGGTTGGTTGACTGTAGGTTAATAAATACTAATAAAACTAATTAGGATTTTATTTTCATGTTTATTTGTTATCCAATCAGAAGAATTATCCAATACTAAGATTTATATTCTTATATCACTATAATTATACAATTAAAATTGCGAACTGTGGGACATCTCAAAATGTCCAATACATGTGGCTCTCAAAGTTTTGTACAATATTTGCTGTTGAATCAAGATAACATTTCTGCTTAGGTGGTGCTGGATGTTCTGCAAGCATCTGGTTGATGGTGATGCTGGTCAGTGCCTGCTCTCTCTTCAACACTTCACAAAATTGTCTATAGTGGCAGTTGTCCAATAAACGAATATTAGCAAAAGATTTGAAAATGAAACTTGTTTCCACAAATTTTGTGTCTTTTTTACCTTATTTGGTAATTACTAGTGCTTGTAGCAAAGAATGAGACATGTGTTATGCTGTAGGCATTGAAATTAAAGTAAGCTTTCTTAGCTAATGTTAGTGTTGTAAATGAGCTGTTTTTTGTATCCTAGCAACAACACTGAACTTTCCAAATATAGCAGGATTATTTACTAAAATGTACCTTTGCAATAATAATGCTGTTTAGACTACTTGGTAAATATATTTCAGGAATGTAGTATGAATGGATTGTGCTGCATAGATAGTATGAAAAATTTGTCTAAACTGAAACTGTTAATATAACTGCTTCAAGTACCAGTGTCTTTACCAGATGAATCGCAACATCCATCTCAGCCTGGTCATGTTTGTAAATATTTTATATTCTAAGATATCACTGATCACAAATACTGTTTTGGGTGGTTATGCATGAATTCCTGCCCAAAGTATAGATTTCCACTCATAGATTTTAACTTAAATCACCCATATTTATGCCATCACACCTATGTGAAGAAATAACAAGCTCATCTGATGATCTATGGCACTCACACAGCTATATTCATGCAGTGATGCATCTAAATATAGATGGAATATTTCAGTGGAAAGGAAAGCTATTGTTAAATCCCTTTAAAAGTCTTGACTGCAAAACCCATATCAAATTAAGCTACTTGGTTGCATGCACTTATTATTTCCTCATCAAAAACAAACAGATTCAGATGATTTAATTAGATTGAAGGTATTGGAATGGTTGGGAGAATGATGTTGAGATGTTAAAGTAAACAGGTATTTCCTAGTGGGTGGAGGTTGCATTAATATCGTGACACTGACATTGAATTTTATCATAATGATTTATTATTTCAAGTTTATGATCAAGTAAAGTTACAAAGTAATTATGCACATACAGAGGCACATTGTAGAAATAATTATGCATGACAAATGAATTTATTTTTCATTGCCTTTTACCTGTCATGTTAATGAAAAGGATTAACTGCTGCTTGTCTAACAAAAAGTGTACAGGACTTGTACTACTGTTACTTGAATATTATAGTATCTCTAAAGTATTGTATTGTGATTGAAATCAGTATACTTGTTAAGGAGTAGTAATCTACTTCTTCCTAGTAATGAGACTTGTAAAATCATGAGCTATACAAAAATATAACTGTTATACTGGGGTAGATTTTTACTAATATATAAATGCACTGACTTAATTTAGCATATCATTGATTCATAACAGTCTCATGATACAGAAATCTTGACTAAAACTGACAGCTTTATATTGACCTTCAAGCTTGAGTGGCCTTCAAGTGTATCTGAGCAATTTGGCTTTTTTATTTTTCAGCCATTGATCCCTAACAAAAAAATGTGCAATATAAAATGTATACAATTTGATTAAAATTTACTGCTGTGATGAGTTTAATTGCAATTTCTCTTCTCAGATTTTTAGTTGCTTAAGATGCAGTATTTAGGCATTTGCAATATATTATATATTTATTTCTATTATCTGAAAGCAAAATGGAATTTACATCCTTACAATATCATTTTTCATGATGTTTTCTTATATTTAATGACATTTATTCTCTATTTGTAAATCTTTACTGCTAAACAGACTTTAAACTACAAGAATATTTTTGTAAAATTTTACTTTGAGGCATTTTAACAAAATAGGAGTAAGTTTTTCTCTTTTAGTTAAACATTTGAAGAGCTTGAAATTATTGTTTCATATTAAAAAAAATAGTTATTATGCTAGGATTTAAACATTTTATTCCTCTATTTGTAAAAAAAGGAAGGACAGGTACACTTAAATTCTTAGGAAGTTGGAGTAAATGGTTAAGATTAGAGATTTCACTCTAAAGAAAACAAACGTTGTTTGCTACTTCATTCTTTTTATTAAATGATAAATTATTATTCATGAAAAAAATAATTTTTTGTTTTTAGAAAAACAAAGTATTATACTTACAGGCAAGAAAATAAACATTCCATACACCTTGCAAAAACAGTTTATTGCATTATTTACTAACATGCATAGTAAATATTTGCCTTTAAATTAAACCATATATAGATTTCATCTTTATAATTGTAAATATGAGCAAAAATGTCAACAAATCTATATAAAAGTATAAAAGATGTATTTTGAAAAATGGAGGCCAAATATTCAAATACCCATTCATAAAAGGAGTAAAGAATGTAAATAAAAGAATGTAAATTTTTAGGCAGTTGTAGATTCTTCTAGATAGTTTTAGATTATTAGTTTTTGGTTAACCCTTGCCAGAAACTAAGGAACATTTTATAAGTCTCAGAGATACTATAGTTAGTCTGTATTGTTAGTGGTAGCACCTGTTAGGGTCCCAACTATGGGCAAATAATTAAACCCCAAACAAACCACTGTGAATGTATAAAAATACATTTTATACTAAAAATACCAGCAATACATTTTTATATTAAAAACAAAATAAAATAAAATTAGTAACAATACCTATTTATAGTAAAATTAGTAACAATACCTATTTATAGTAAAATTAATAACAATACATTTGTAAAGCAATACATTTTATCTGAAGGTATACAATTATGTTTAAAATACATTTAGTTGAAGCCATAAAATTGTGTTGAAATTATTTACTTTTTGGCATTAAATAGCCCATAGAGGTTGATATGCCGCTAAACAAAATCAACCAACCAACCAACATGAAAGAACTCTTTCATGACATTAAGCCATATAATATCCAACAATTTAAATCAAACTGTATTCCAAAATATAACTTCAACAAAACTACAGTATAAAATACATATTATTACCTCTAGTAATTATGTCCACACAAACTTGTAAATGCATAAAAGCTGAATATCATCTATGTATTCAATTGTGAAAGCAGAATAACATATATTATATTTTATTTTACTTCAAAGTTGCTAAGAAAATTAAATTTTGGCATTAAATGACCCATAAGGAGTTGATATGCCATTAAACAAACAAATCAATCAACCAGTCAATCATTCACCATTGTTTTACAATAAACTGCTGTTGATCTGGTGCTCTTCAAGCAAGATTGTAAGAATATTAAAGAAACAGTGAAGGGTTATTTGTCATGAGTTGATAGAAGATCTCCACACATTAGGGACAAGAGTTTCGCACTGTCAAAAGTACACTCTGCCAGTACAGTCTGTGATTTTGTAGAACACTGCTTCTGAAGAAATCACATCTAGAAACAAATTTGACAAGGTTCATTTATGTAACATTACTGGAATAATATTTTGATGAGACTGAGTTATTTGGACTCAATTAGCATCAGGTCTTTTAGGAAGAACAGCAAAAATCCAAGCTAGAGAATACCATAAGAACTGAAGCATGGAAATAGAAATATAATGATAAAGAGGTGTTATTCATCACATGAAAATATGAAAGTCAACCTATTGAATTGACCCAGTCACTCCTTTGATTTTAAACTGATTAAAAAATTGTCTATGCATGACAGCCAAGTAATTTGCAAAAAGACTGTACATTTACCAAGTCTAAAATGCCAGTAGAATTACAACTACTTATAGGAATAGACTGAAGATTGTCATTGCAAACAGAGGCCATTCCAAGTATTAGGACCTGTTTGATTCTGCTTTGTGTCAAGTATTGAATACTTTTTGTCAACTTCTTGCCTATTGTTGGTCTGAATAACTTTTCTTTTTACTATACATTTTGGTCCTTATTCTGCCATCCATTCAATCAAGCTTATTAAGTCGATTAGTTGCTGTTTCCCCCTACTTCTCTTACTTTCAGCGTATATTATTAGTGTTAAATTCTCTTGGCCCTATTTCCTCATTAAGCATATAAGAAATTTCAGCTGTATTTTTCTAATTGTAAGTATAAGTTTCCTTGTAGTTCTTATTCTCTTTAAAAATTCCTTGTTACTCACATGTTCTGTCTATGTACATGTATTAGTATCATTTAGTATATGGCCTTGAGTTTCCTTTTCTTCAACTGTCAATATAATATTTCTTTTATCCTTCATTCTGCAACATACTGCCAAGCGTGCTTCCTGGTATTGTAATAATTTTATAATTTTATTTATTTTTTACCTTTATACTTTTATAATTTTTTAATTTCTAATATGTCTTTGTTATGGTAACAATGTTTGCTTTGAGTGATACTACTACAATAGATTTTCTTATTTGTTAGTGTGACCAGGTTGCTAAATATTACCCAGTGAGTGATTCTATTGTTGTAGACAGAGAAAAAAATGTCGCTGTTCATTATATAGATAGATGATATCCAAAGTAATATTATCATTAACAATACTGAATATTGTGTGAGTGGCAGGAATGATTCCTTTTCATTTTTTTGTTTGTGACAATTATTTTACTTATTTTTCTGGTGTCTCTATTTTGAGACAGTACTCTTAGCATGTCAAATGTTAAGAGTACCAAATTGATATGTTTTAACTTCTGAGCTAATAATTATGGGAGAGACCCTTTTTACTTTGGTTTAATGTTATAATTTATTCTTTTATTTAAATAAAGAGTAATAAATACAAAAGAGGCAGTTCACCTGAAACCTTTTAGTCATTAGTCTATTACTGATGTAAGTGAAACTGACAGGTGCCAACTTATGTTTATGAATCGTATATCCTATAAAAATGCTCATACCTTGCCTTTTCCGTGTTTAAAACTGACCAGTGAGAAGGCAGTGAGTGTGAAACTCACTCTCATCTCACTTCGTAATCCAAAGAAAACAAAAGATATAAATTGTTATTTAATTAAAAACTAATGACAAGCCACATATCTCAATCGATCATAAAACATAATTTTGTTTACTTTGTAGGATGGAACTTCCATATTCTGTTAACATTTTTCCAATGGAGGCATAGAAACAGATTATCTTTGAATATGATCCATGTATGTAGAACGGCAGCCAAAAGGAACATTTTCTGTTTCCTGTTGGATGTACATTTGGACATTTTTCAATACTGTGTTGCTAACTCTTGATAGTTATCCATGCATTTAGTAACATCTCAATAATGAAAACTTTTACTGCATGAAAGAGATTATTTTTTTATATGAATATAGTATTACTATGTGCATTCCTTATAGAAATAAACAAGAACAAGTGAAATACTATTAAAACTGTTCTCTATTAATCATCTAAGAGATCCCTTTCTGCCTTTCATCATTATGGTTGATGCTAACCCCCAGGAGTGGCTTGTTGCACCTTCTCAGACTAACATTCTTATCTGTCATGAAGTGGAAAGACTATATCAAATTCATTGCTAGGTCAGCTGCTAAGAAAGTTGGTTCACTGTGTCATGTGAGACAGTTTTTCTCTCCAGAATCTATCTTACATATCTATAAGTCTACCATTCGTCTATGCCTTGAATATTGCTCCCACATATCGTCCAGTGCCCCTGTTATTTATCGAGAGATTATTGATAAAATCCAAAGACAAATCAGCAATATTATTGGTCCTGACTTGGTGTCTTGGCTTCAGTTACTTTCCTATCACCATAAAGTTGCTACCCTATGCCTTTTTATATAAATACTTTCATGGTAATTGTTTGGATGAGCTCTTTGCTATCTAGACTTTATGAATTTAAGTGCAGTACTAGATTAGCAACAAGTTTCCATCAGTTTACAGTTGAATTGGCTGGATGTAACCATATGTTCTATGCTAACAGTTTCTTTTCTCACACTTCTCACTTGTGGAACTTTCTTCTGGCTTCTTGCTTTCCAGACAAGTTTATGTTCAAAAATTTAAATCCAATGTCAATTGTTATTTACTGTTTTACTGATTACTCTTTTATTGTTCTAGCTCCTCAATAATGCTTCTGTTTTCTAATTCTCTCACACCCAGTAATCCTTATGTTTTAGTGGCTTTACTGCTTTACATGAGGTGAATTCAGTTTAAAATTAAAAAGAAAAAGTGTATATCATTAATAGTGGCATATATTGGTCAGATTTTTAATAATTTCAAATCATAAGCTTTTTTCTGATGAGCCAGCTATGACTGGATTTGTTTGGGAAAATATTTAAAGTGTCAACCTATAATAAAGGATACATCATGTCTGTGAGCTGAGGTTTGTAACCAGTTTCTGTTAATAATTTTATTTCAATGGTCAATACCACAGGAGATAAGGATCCTCTTTAGCAAATCTCTGTTTCTGTTCATGACACTTCGATGTTGTGTTGTCCAGAGGCCAGCTTACTGAATAGTGTCTAGTTAATACATGGCCAGCTCAGTGTAGTTGTGCATTTTGTAGCCAATGCTGAAAGAGCTAGCACTTTTGAGGACTTCTGTGCATATGATGAAGTTGCATTTTGAGAATGGCATAGAGGGAGTGCTGATGGAGGCTCGTTTACAACACAAAATTCAGCACCATATAGGTGAGTGGGCAATTACAACTGAGTAGTTAGTTTGATCCTCACAGATGCCCCATACTTTTGGATTTGTGCCACATCTACTGTGAAAAATTTGAAAATCACCACATAGGAGAGTGGTCAGGCACAATAGTTTTATAGGCCTTTAGTATTTCTTGGTCCAAGCATGATTGTGAAATCTTGGTTTCAATAATAAAATGTTTATATTATGTGTGCGTGCATACACACACATATGGGTGCTGAAAATTTCTTTGGTTGATTACAATGGAATTCAAAAAAATCTTATGTTTGTTCATTTGGTCAGACCTTGGGAAGTGGGTTAGACTGAAAACTTTTCAGCACCCCCTCATAATGTGCAAAAGAAATCTGCATTTCATTCCCATATTTTTAACTATTTGACACATCATTTATTTGCAACTCCTTTAATTGGATATAAGTAGTTAATTTTTCACTAATTTATCTTTTTTTTTGTTTTTTTGTTTTTTAGGTTGGGCTATATTACTGGAAGGTATCCTTTTGTGTTTATTGCCATTGGACTTTTGTTGACTTGTATAACTGCCGGTGTCCATCTTAGAGTGAAGGCTAATATTGAGAGAGAATGGATTCCAAAATCACTAATGCACTTGAATGATCAAGCATACTGGGTGAAAACATGGGAACACAAACAAGAAAGCATGATTGAAGAGTTTCCCATTGATGAAACAATTATCATTGTTCGAGATGAAAACATACTTACTGAACAATCCATAAAACAGGTAACTTTGTGTTATTTTTACACTATTCTATTTGATTCTATAATGCAGTATTGTAGCACTTACTTGTATTTCCACTAGGAAATACAAGTCTGGAAACTTTATAAAGCTCCCAGAAGAAGTATAAACATTCTTCTCAAGCATTAACAAAAATATTATTTGCACTTCATTTTGTACTTGTAAAATCATTCATTGTCATATTTTTATAGATGGCAGTATGATTTTCTCAAATAGAACTTCACAAGAAATTGCCTTTGTCTCTTCAGTAAAAGTGTTTCTTTTTCCTCAACTTATTGAAACTATCTTTATATATTTTGTCTAAATTGTGAAATTTATATAATTAAGCAAATGAATGATCTTTGTCTCCCAAACATATGGTCGATAAATTATGAGTTATGAGCACTAAAACAATCTTTGACTGTACATAACAATATACAATTATAAATAGTTTAACTGCTTCTTGTTCCTTTATTACTCGTGGGTTTGTTGTAAGAACTAACCATAATTCATCAGAGCATAAGAAATCTAAGAAATATCCATCAACAAAAATTTTGATACTCTAAATTTTGGTTAAAAAAAAAATGTGGGACAAGTTTCTAATTTCATTTAATTTGGAATTTAAAAGAGAAAACCTATTATTAAAAAAAATTAAATCCCACCACTGTTTATATATTATTATTAATATCTAACAACAAAATACGATTTTTCATTATACAGACACTAAAACATGAAAAAAATTATAGCTTTCTGAATATGAAAATGTTCATGTAGCACTTCACAGTGAATACTGGCACCAAAATGAGAACACTCCTTAATGGCTTTGTACAAAAATCTTATTTTCAGGAAGTTCTGAAAATGATTTTCAATATTCCATAAATTATTTGGAATATTAACTTCATCCCTTTTTTTTTTTTTTTTTTTTTTTTTTGAAATTTACTTTTGTATATTGTTTGTGTCTGTAGGCATTGCCCAATACTTTTCATTTCATTAGTTGTACATATGCAAAATTTTCTCAGGGCAAATTAGAAAAAAAACTCTTCATTATCTGTAATATGAAAATCTTTAGCAGTGATTACTTGATTCTTATTGGTCATTTGAGTTTTGGCTTCAATCTGTAAATTGTTTTTTATAAGTAGGTAAAAACAGTCCTGGACAACATTTAAAAATGACTACTGGCTACAACATAGATCTGATAAGGCTAATGATCATATCAGATAAAATGCAATAAAAACAACAAAGATGATGATACAAGTTTGCAAATCAATAGAATAAAGAAAATACTTAGAACTTCAAACAACATTTATGATTTTAATTCAAAATTAGATTTTTCTTCAGCAAAATTTGTGCAAAAATGGTCATATTTATTTTTGTATAAAGAGGTGTTCAAGTATCTTTGAACACCCTTTACCTCAAAATAATATTTGAATATTTGGTTAGATTTTAGGAAGTGGATTGAACTTTTTACTATCCCTTTGTAATAAATGAAAACAAATACAAAGAAACTTAAATATTTTTATTTTTTACTTTTTGATGGAATTTGAGGGTTTTAAAACATCTATAATTTAATTTAATCTGATAGGCTTCAAACTCTTGTGGCCAGATATGGTCTGCAAGAGACGTGTGTACAAAACAGTGTATGTAACTACCTCCTTTTATGTGCTCTAATGAAGTTTATTTCAGATGATATTTTAATGTTTTTGCATCTTCTATGCATTTAAGAGATAATTCTATCTAGTATCTGATTGAAACAGTCCATTTACAAGTATCTTTGAAAAGTGGTTATGTATGAAATAGTTGCTGACATAATTAAATATCATATAAAAGTGAGATTTTTTCACAATGTGGGATAAAGCAATAAAAATATTTAAAGAAAATAAATGAAATTGGCTAGACTATAAACTCAAACACATATAAAAAAATTAATTGAAAAGTTTAAAATTTCAGCATCTCCTTTCCTTCATGCACATGTGTAGTTGCATCATTGTAGATATCATGTGAGACCAATGAAGTCCTAAAGGACAAAATGCATCGCATAAAAAATGTTTTTCCCTTTGTCATTAATTTTCCTAATAAAGAGTTATAAAGAACTAGTTATACATTTATATGTACTCAAAAAGTCATCCTCATTAGTACAATTCATAAAAGAATGATTGAAGTATTACATAAGCACAAATATATTTAATGATTTATAGAATGCAAAAATCAATCTAAGCAACAGTTGTTATCTTTGTTAATTACTAAGGAACTGATAGCACTTTTTTCTTTAAGTAAAACACATTTTTGTAAATTAATTTTTTATTTTTGATCCTCATGCCGCTGGATGATCATGTTCAGGTACCTTGGAAAACAGCTGAGTTACTCCATGATTTGCCACATTCCTCCTCTGCTCACTGTGTCAAATGCTTTTGTCAGATCAGCTGTTTTGCTCCTCACACTTCTCTTGTAGCTGCTGGAGAACAAATGCTATTTTCCCCTTTGTTCTCATACAGGGAAATGATGACTGCATTGCGGTGATCTTGTGGTAGTTTTCCCTGCTCCCAGCAACAGCAAAAGAGCTTGTGGAGTTTCATATGCAACACTGGACCCCCCTGCTTCCAGATTTCTTGTGGAAATCCATCAACTCATGCTGCTTTGCCACACTTCAGCTGCTTTATGACTTTGATAGTCTTGTCAATGGTGGGCAACTTATCAGTTCTATTTTTACTGGTTGTTGGGGAAGGCGAAAAATTGCTGATTTCTAAACCGAGTAGTTAGCGCTGAAGAGGGACTGAAAATGCCCTGACCAATGGTTTAGGATGGATGCCCTGTTTGTAAGGAGTGTTTGTACTGTGCATAGAACTCTGGACCTGATACATAGAGCTGTACACTGCATTTAAAGCTTCATAGAATCCCCTGACGTCTCCAGTGTCAGCACATCCTGAGTATGATGATAAACTATATCCACATCCTGGGTAATATGATAAACTACATCCAAGGCCTCTTATCAGGAGGTTTTGAGGAGCGTGGAACCACCTCTTAATTGCTGGTGTTCCCAGGTTCACCCTGACCTGGGGTGGTAGCACCTGTTAGTGTCCCAGCTATGGGTAAATAGTTAACCCTCAAACTTGGGTTAAAACACTATGAAAGTGTAAAAATAGGTTTTAATACCAGAAATACTTTTGTGTAAAAAGAAAAATTATTACCAGCAATACATTTTTGAAAAAAAAAATATCAGCAATAAAAATCTTATTAGCATTAAGGTTTATATGCCACAAAACGAACCAAAAACCAGTGTCTGCATACATCTGAATTTTTTCAGCAAGTTAAGTCCACCATTCATTCTTGATCTCTCATAGCCTGCACTGGAGGCCATGGCATACAAAATGGAACGCAGCTTTCTTTACAGGACAAGCTGGCTGAGCTAAGTGGGCCTGATGAGTTAATCTCTTCCTCACCAGCAGTTCTTGGATTTCCACATTGCTATCATCAAAGCAGTTCTTGTTCTTCCTTGAGGAGAACCCAAGGACTTCTACAGCTGTTTACAGAATGCCAGTTTGGTGTTTTTTCCAAAGTGTTTTAGAAGAGGAATCTGTAGGGAAGCTCACATCTTCAAGCCTTGACTCAAGTACTGCTTGGAAGTTAGCTTTCACTTCATCCGATTGAAAACTGCCAACCATGAACTTTTTACAGAGGGCCCTTCCTTTTCTTGGCTTGAGTTTAAAGTGGAGCATGAGTTTGCTGTGAACAAGGCGGTGGTCGGTATGACATTCTGCACTAAGAGCAGCAATGTAAACATTTAGTCTTGACAGTTTGTTTGCAATTAGAGTGGAGTGATGTTCTGGGTGACCACTGTCAGGTGTGTCCAGCATGGTTCTGATTTTCCAGCATGGTACATGTAGTCCTTTGACTGTGATGACTTACCCCGGAACTCGAAATGTGTACGAACGTGTCTTGCCTGCGTGGCGAATCCTGCAAGAAACATGGCCGCTTGTGAAGATGCGTTTTATGTGCGCCGGTCTCGTTCAGAACGAGATTGCGTCAACACACATGCAAATTTTGGCAGTGTTGGAGTGCCATAAAAAGGAGAGATGTTAGCGGCACAGCAGACGGCAGTCTTTCGGCAGACTTCGTGAAACAGAGTCAGATGTGCGAACTGACTGGCGTACTAAGAGGCAGTTATAGCCGGTACGTTTGATTTGGGTGTCCGGTTCACGACTGTCCTGTGTAACGACCGAGAAAAGGAGTCTTGCAATCTTTCTTTGTAGCGACGGCAGAGAAGAACAGCTCTTGTCACTTTGTTTATTTGTTTTTTGTGTTGTTTTTACCGTCTACAAGCTATTTCGGCACATTATGGCGAAGGTTCGCATAAGCAGCGATATCATAAAACCGTTCTCTGGCCAGGGTGATGTAGTGGCCTGGTTAAAAAAGGTTAGGCTGGTGGCGAAACTTCAGCAGGTGGATGATGTGGCTAGTCTGCCACCATTATACTTGGAGGGGGACGCACTTTCCCTCTACATGGAAATGGAGGAGGAAGATCAAGGAGATATCGACCAAATCAAAGCCAGACTGAAGCAGGCGTTCGCGGACGACTCGTTTTCAGCATACAGAAAACTAATCCTGTTCAGGTGGACTGGCGAGCGCGTAGATGTTTACGCAAATAAAGTCAGACAGTTGGTTCGATTGGCCGGATTCGAAGGTGCCGAGATGGAAAGGCTCACCAAACTAGCCTTCGTCATGGGGTTCCCTGATGCGATCTCCCTCGAACTCCGACAGGCACTGAATGTTGAAGCACTGACAGTAGGGGAATTGTTAGCAAGAGCGAGAGTTCTGACAACTACCGGAGATGAAAGTCATAACGTCGTTGCGGCTGTGCGCCCACCCCGTAGTGGCGGCGCGTCTCTCACCAAAAGCGGCCCACACACCAGTCTGACATGCTACAGGTGTAGCGTTAAAGGCCACATAGCAAAAGACTGCCGGAAGCGCAGAACGCGCTGCTATCAATGCGGGGAGTTTGGACACTGGGCCCGAGACTGTTCGGGAAACGCCACAGGGGACAAGGCATCAGCGCCAGCCTTTTCCCCAACCAAGATGTAAATACGGCGCTCCCAGTGGCAAATGTCCTTGTTGACGGAACTTCGTGCTCAGCACTGATTGGTACCAGCTGTTCACGGACAATTGTGGATGCAGATCGGTGCCGGTCTTGGAGGAGAGCAAAAGTAGACGTCATGACTATTGGAGGCGTGTCCCGTCCATGTTGCGGTGTGGGAGTGGTAACTGTATCCACAGAGGAGGGCGGTTCTGCCAAGATCGACGTGCTAGTGGTGCGCGGCAAACTGCTAGGATTTGACCTGCTATTGGGGATTGATGCCATAGCAGCATTGGGAGGCGTCACTGTTGGGCCTACGGGACGGGCACAGATTGGCAATGGGCGAGTAGCCAAGTGCGCAGCCATTACTGTGAATGAACCAGACTTCACTGCCACCTTCGACCACCGGAGTCGATCCTGGACTGTAGCATGGAAGTGGTCGGAGAACCGTGCGCCTGAAAGACTGCACAATGGGGTTTCAGAGTACCCGGTAGCAGCAGGGATCAGGGAGGGCTATGAACAGGAGCTTCGCACGTGGATCAGCAATGGCTGGCTCATACCGTACCCGGAAGAAAAACTGGGACTTCCCAAAGGGCTAATTCCCCTTATGGCCGTACTGCAACAAAACAAGTCGAAGGTACGCCCAGTGATGGACTTCCGAGAGCTCAACCATCACGTTGATGCTTTCACAGCTGATGCAGATGTCTGTGCCGCTAAACTGCGAGAATGGCGGCAGAAGGGATCTAACGTGTCCTTGTTGGATCTCAGGAGAGTATACCTCCAAATACATGTCCACAAATCGCTCTGGCCATATCAGACCGTGGAAATCGATGGGAACAGATATTGCCTGACACGTTTAGGATTTGGGTTAAACGTGGCTCCCCTCATCATGAAGGCGATCATCAGTACAGTGCTGGCTCAGGAAGAAGCTGTGGGTCGTGCGGCATCTGCCTACATTGACGATGTCTATGTCAATGAAGATGTCGTTCCTGCGACCCGCGTTAAAGAACATCTAGCCCAGTTCGGGCTCGAATGCAAGGACCCAGAGCGGTTGACGGATGGCGCACGGGTACTGGGATTGGCATGGAACAGGGAAGATTGCGGTGGAGATGAGGAAGCGTGATTCCTAACGCCCCTGACGTCGTTACGCGACGGAGGGTATTCTCTCTGTGCGGAAGGCTTGTTGGGCACCTCCCAATGTGTGGTTGGCTCCGTGTGGCGTGTGGAATGCTCAAGAGGAGAGCAAGTACAGTTACGAGGGGCTGGGACGACGAAACAAATGATGCCCTTCTCCTGCGCATGGTGTCTGAGACCGTGGATTCTGTGCAGCGGGACGATCCAGACCATGGGGAGTGGTGCGTGGATGCCCGGGAGCTGAATGTGTGGGTCGATGCAAGTTCCCTGGCGACCGGGGTAGCATTGGAGAGCCAAGAGACTGTGTTGGAGGACGCTTGCTGGTTGCGTCCGAAAGATGACGCTCAGCACATCAACCTGGCCGAGCTGGATGCCGTATTGAAAGGCGTCAATCTAGCACTCCAGTGGAAGAGCAAGACGCTACACTTAAAAACGGATTCTGTTTGCGTGTACCACTGGGTGTCGGACACCCTGACTGGTCGAGCGCATGTGCACACCAAGGCGGCAAATGAAATGCTCATCAGGAGGTGGCTGAGCACTCTTAAGGAGCTCGTGGAGGAGTATCAGCTGACCGTGAATGTGACACTGGTCCCTTCGGCTCTGAATATAGCTGATGGACTGACAAGAGTACCGCAGTGGTGGTTTGACTCGATGAAGACGAGCAATGGGCCCAGGCCAATGATTGGCGCCACCCATGTGGACGAACTGGATGCAGATCAAATCATGTCCATCCACAGGAACAGTGGTCACCCAGGAGTGCGGCGTACCACCTACTTTGCAAGGAGAATCTGTCCATCAACAACCAAAGCAGCCGTCAGATCAGCTGTACGGACATGTGAGGAATGTCAGTTCATAGACCCCGCACCTGTTCGCTGGAAAAAGGGAAAGCTCGAAGTATGCGAGAACTGGCACAGACTGGGGATGGATATCACCCACTATGGTGCCCATCATTTCTTGATGCTGACGGATTGCGGCCCGTCGCATTTTTCACTCTGGAAGCAGTTGGCAAGACAAGACTCGGCGGCCGTCATTCGCCAGCTAAATGAAGTGTTCCTCGAGCGGGGCCCACCCCGTGAGCTACTCATGGACAATGACCCAGCTTTCTGCAGCAGGGAATTCGGAGCCTTCGCGCGTGGGTGGGGCGTCAACTTGCGGTTCTGTTGTGCATATGCCCCAGCTGGGAATGGCATAGCGGAGCGATGCCACCGTACAGTGAAGTGAATTGCGGCAAGAATGCGCTGTACCATCCAGGAAGCCGTCTACTGGTACAACGTCACACCAAAAGACGGTACATCACCCCAGACTGTGCCCGCCAACATGATCCACCAGTACAAACTGAGGGTGAAAGGGATTGACGCCCCTATGATGACTTTAGACCCTGGGCACGGCTCCTACCAAGTCGGGGATCGCGTGTGGGTCAAGGCGCCCATGAGTCGGTGCACCACCAAATTCAACGAGGGTCGGGTGTCGAAAGTAATCAGCCCGCAGTCATGTCTGGTGGACGGAATACCCCGCCACGTTAAGGATTTACGCCCGTGCCGCAGTTACAACGTGTCTGAGGAAGATACCGACGACACGTCTGAGAGCGGGGCGGAAAGTTTGCTGCTTGAGGAGAGCGTGGAATGCGTCTATCCATCTGAAGAGAGAGTAGCAGATCCCCCCGTTGACGCTCTACCCGAAGTGGGAGCGAGATCAGAGCCCCCCGCCCTGCCTTTACGCAGAAGCATCCGTCGGAAATGACCGCCGCTGAGCTACCACCTTTGTGATCATGAGATCAGGGAGGGGTGTGATGACTTACCCCGGAACTCGAAACGCGTACGAACGTGTCTTGCCTGTGTGGCGAATCCTGCAAGAAACATGGCCGCTTGTGAAGATGCGTTTTATGTGCGCCGGTCTCGTTCAGAACGAGATTGCGTCAACACACATGCAAATTTGGGCAGTGTTGGAGTGCCATAAAAAGGAGATGTTAGCGGCACAGCAGACGGCAGTCTTTCGGCGGACTTCGTGAAACAGAGTCGGACATGCGAACTGACTAGCATACTAAGAGGCAGTTATAGCCGGTACGTTTGATTTGGGTGTCCGGTTCACGACTGTCCTGTGTAACGACCGAGAAAAGGAGTCTTGCAATCTCTTTCTTTGTAGCGATGGCAGAGAAGAACAGCTCTTGTCACTTTGTTTATTTGTGTTGTTTTTACCGTCTACATTGACACCGTTGCAGGTGGGTGTGAGGTTTTTCTTTACTGATGTTCAGCCACATGAGAAGAAGCCCATTGAGTATGGTTAGCCAACAGGATGTGATCAAGGAGACAAACTTTGTTTAGACCAACTTTTCTAGGCCTCTCTCCATGTAGAGCAAGGAGTGCTGTCTCTATAGTGTAGGGTGCTTGAATGATGGTTGTAATCTGTCTCCTTTTCCAGGCTTCCCGTTAGCCTTGTTTATATTTACATTGTTTACATGTATACCATGTTTTGCACATGGCTGGGTTAGTCCATTTCATTAATGGGTTACTGGTGTTGTTCTTATGGACATCCCTGCGTATGATATGGCCACCTGTCCTATTCTACATGTGTCACCCTCTCATGGGACCACAAGGTGTTTGGGTTGTGGTCCATTGCAGGAATGTCCTTGAGTACTCATTTGGTTGTTGATGTCAGGGTCCAGGCTCTGTTGTGTCATCCAATGTATCCAGTATCTGAGGGGCAGTCCACAATTAGGTTTATCTTCTAGAGGAAGCGGTGGTTGTGTCAGGCCACCCAGTTACTCCCATCAATGTATATGTGGTATTGCATATTGCTTAGCCTCCACAACTCTCTGAGTTTTCACTCATTGGCATGGGTATAGACTAGCTTGGTTCTGTATTTAAACCAATCCTGCAATCTCTAGCTCTTGAAGTGGATGACTGTGTGCATCATAGCACTTTTCATTCTTCATATGCCTCTTAGTCATTGCTGTCTCCCTATACTGGCTGATCTCACCTCACCGTTTATGAATTTGGTATTTTTCCTGGAGAGCTGGGAGAAGGTCCTTTATCACACAACTGTACAACATCATTGCCAGAGACGTTTTTTCTGTGAAGGGAAATTTCTCCAGGTTGAAAATGATGCCGTTGTTGCCACAGTAGGTAATATAGTCCATTGTGTGCCAAAATGATGCTTTGATGGCGTCATCCCAGATTATGCTATCATCAATAAATCATTTTTTTTTTTTTTTTTGGACCATATCAACAGTTATATTGTTGAATTGACAAGTATATGCATCTCCCAATGTTTTGAATCCCTGTAGAGCCCAAAGGTATTAGTATATGCTCCATTCAGTGATGAATATAGTTGCGTTACATGCTGCTGGGGAGAGGGGAAGGCTATGGTTTCCATTCCATGCATCGAGGACAGTTTTTTCATGTATGCTGGCACCACTAAGGCCTGATTAAACAGAGATGGGGTATGGTGGGTCTCCCTCATGGTAACAGTGTCAAGCTTCTGCAAGCCTACTGTGTGCCTGGGTGAGCCATCCTTTTTTGGGCAACCACCATCCTAGGGCACCAAGTTGTGGGTGTACTCACTGTCACTGGTTCGATGATGCTTAGTGCAACATCCTGCTCAAAGTCCTGCTTAACTCTTCTTTTCCAATGATGTGGAACCAGGATTGGGGTGTGGACTGTAGTTGTTGTTGTCCCCAGAGTGAAGATTATGTTCAAGAGTTTTCCCTTTATGGTCTGTAGTGGTTGGTGCGGACATATATTGAATGTGCTGGATCCAAAATGCTCCAGCATTCATTGCTCCAATCAGTCTATTGCTCTCTGCAGGGATAATTGAGATGTTTGCTGACTTAGGTGGGACAGCCATTCTTCAAGGTTATCCACACAGACTTTTCCATTGTCACTGCTTGCCATGTTCTGCTGTTGAGGTTGGAAAGTTGGGAGGTAGTAGACCTAGATCCTTTAAGGCCAATTCAAATAGGTAAAGCCCAGATGTATTCTCCAATACAAAACGCCTTTTATGTGTAGCTGGTCCTCTCTGATGCTCTGGATTCAGTGACTAGTCAGCACTAGGTATTCGTCTGGGCATCTAAGAATTTTCTGTATCTCAGATCCACTGGAGCATGTCTGTGCCCCAGTGTCAGCTACTGCTGTGATTTGGTGGGTGCAAAGGTTAGTTGGTCCCAGGGAGATGTACCTGAATTCATCCTCCCAGCTTGCTAGGCCATGACAGATCAAATCCTGGGTGTAAAGGGTGGGGCCATTTCAGCACACACTTCACTTCTCTTAAAAACTCTACTGTGCAGACCTGAGTGACACGTTTGCATTCACCAACCATTTCCAAGCCCTGTCATGGCCTAGCAAGTTGGGATGATGTCCCCAGGTTGTAGGTTTTACAAAATGTCTTTCTCTTAACCAACAGCTAAAAAAAAAGTGGTGGGGTCCAAGACTCCCAGGAAAATTGTGCTAGATGGCTGTTGAGCACAAAGCTTTCTCTGCCCTTTTGACAGGTCATGTTTTTAATCCTACAGGGTGAGTAGCCACCCTCCTCACAGACAAACTCTGTGGGAGTAGTGTTTTAGTCACCAATAATCTGACTATAAAACTGGTCAGGTCACTTCAATCGCTACAAACTATGTAGCCCAATGCTGTACATATAGGCCAAGGATAAAAACTACTCAGTCTCAGTGACCACTGTTACACTGGTGTCAGTATCTACCAACTTTCCCTCTTTAATGCAATGAGGGAGGTATTACTGCAGGATTAGGTCTTGTGATCAGGTTTCCCTCATAGTTTTCAAAGAGGAGTAGAACATCTTAGCTCAAAAGCCAAAGTAGTGCTGATCCCATTTTAGAGAAGAAATACAAGAAATATTTTATTTTGAAGCAAAAGTAATCCTTGAGAAAGACTTTGTTTTAACAGAAGGAATAATGTGTGATGTTCATTTTCCAGCATCATTATGATAATATAAAATAATAAAATAATGCTTAGTATTAATTAAACATTCAATGCAGCAAAAAATAATTGAATGAAATATTAAAATTACTTTCAAGACAGATGCTCATGTTATGGCAATAGAAGATTTATATTTTATCTTTTCTCCCCAAGCAAGGAAATTAAGACCCAAGAGAAAAGAATATGAGAAAAAAAACATTATTAAGAAGAAAGAGAACAATAAAAGAACAAGAATTAAGACGGTAACAATTGATATTGCATTTAGATTTTTTGATTTGATGTTCTTTGTTTGAACACTACCATCGATTTGCCTTTAAGCTAAAATAGTACCAAAACTCACCACTTTAGTCCTGGGTATGACAATAAACTTCATCCAGCAGCAAGGCCTCTGAGTGGGAGATTGGATGTTTTGAGGAGTGTGAAACCAGTTGCTATTGCTATTGCAATTGTTCACAGGTCCACCCTGACCTGAGGTGATAGCAACCCAGCTCCAAACAAAAGCAAAACGCTATGAAAGTATAAAAATACATTTTTATAATAAAATGAACAACCAAACATATAGTAGAATTACCAACAATGCATTTATTATAGCAAAATCACCAACAATACATTTTGTCTGTAGTTGAAGCCATAAAATTTTGTTCAAAATATGTAGATTTCAGCATTAAATAACCACTAAACAAAATCAACTAACCAACCAAACAACCAACATGAAAGAAATCTTTCATGACATCAATTCATATAATATCCTACAATTTCTTAAAGAAATCAAACTCTATTCTGTAGGGGCAATGTACCCAGATTTTAGGAGGAAAAATAAAATCCGAGTGCCGTGTCCACAAATACAATACAATTTTTTTATACCACATGATGAAATGATCTTCACAGAAAAGGAAGAAGACCAAGTAAAATATGAACATTTATACAGTCAGATACATGTATTTACATCAATGTTCTTTGTTTTTATACAGTCAGATACATGTATTTACATCAATGTTCTTTGTTTTTATACAGTCAGATACATGTATTTACATCAATGTTCTTTGTTGTGGCCAGGAAGAGACTGATTATTGAAAATTTGTTGCAAGTGAGTCTGCAAAGTTTCAAAGTGTTTTTTCTACAAGTGAGGAAGTGGTATGGTACACCAATATATATGTGTGTGCTTCACACTCACTAATAAAACATGTGTGACTGCTGATTGATTGCATGTGATAGCAGTAATTTTAAAACACAGTGAACAGAGGGGAGACAAGACTTACTTTCGTTGTGGCATTGTATTTAGAAAAATCATCGCTGATATACGCATTGTCATGGTACATGTGCCTATGTTGATCAAGGTCTGGTTCACTATCTTTTGCCGACTGTTCTTCACTAACCATGTCATTGCAGATCTGGTCACTGACGAGCCATTTTTATCACTATTTGACAGCCAGTGCTTGGCTCACAAATCCTATCTGAGTTTTGCACAGGAATGTACTCTGTAAACCGAGCCCTGACTTATTTCCAGGTCATTTGGAGTTCAACTGCACAGACATTATAGAAAGCACATCACATGACTTGTCATACCCATTCAGGTTTCAGAAACTGCTTATTTAATTTTGAGCTGTGTTTAAACAGAATTTTAAAAAAGGTTTTAATAAGATTTATTTGTAGACATCTTTGACTTGTTTGTGCTTCAATTATTGGCTGTAAAATATAGGTGTTTATATCCTATAAAAACCCCTGCAGATGGACAAATATTGAAAATATTTTTCAATATCTAATATATGTTTTAAAGTTTGTAGGCCAATTTACTTTTCTATCTGATTTCATAGTGATGTTTTAGTGTTTGTTTGATGGTGCGGAAAATGGTTCACACACCTTGGTATTCACTGGGGGTATAGAGTGTTCCCTCATACTGTACTTTGTAGGTAAATCCAAGCACACTGGTTTTAGTCTGTCTATGGAGACAGTATCTTGTTTAGCCTTATTTATAATGGTAAAATATTTTGTTTTTTGTCAACTACTTGAAAAAGTCCTGAGTAAGTAAAGGGCCTTTTTACTGAATCATTTCATAAGAAAATATATTCACAGTTGAGAAGATCTTTTGGTGTGTAAAGATTTTTTTACTTGTGTTCCAGTAGGTCTGAAGACTAGATCACTCATTCTTTGTTTGAAGTTTTGTAAAAAAATGTGGTTGGTTGTAGGTGACTAATTTCATCGCAAAACTGTCCTGGTAGTGTTACTGATGTCCCAAAGACCAATTCAGATGCTGTGCATCCTAAATCTTCCTTGATTACATTGCTGATGGATAACAAAACCAGTGGTAAATTTTCTAACCATGCCCTGGAATAGTTATTTGCTGTTAGTGCCACCTTAAGTTGCCTGTGAAGATGTTTGACTAAGCACAAGGATGATATGATGCAGTTATGATATAGTTATATGCTTGACTTACAGCAGTTTTATGAATTTGACAAAAAGTGTAGATTGAAATTGGGATCCTCGACTAGTTGTGAACCCATCGTCTGGTTTGATAAAATTGCCCACGAGGAGATTTTGTATGTTTGATTACTTTGCTTTTTTGACACTATAAACAGGTTTGAGTACAGCATTTATATCAGTACACGTTGGGCCAAACAAAACAATTACTAATCTATGTGGCGTCCAGGATGTGAGAGATTGTGAAAGTGTTTAAACAATTTTTTCCTCAGTGAAGGTGGTATGTATGGCTTTGAGTAACCTGCCCCCACATTGCAGAATAGTGATTCTGTTCGAAAATGGGATAGGATTTTCCTTCAATTCTAAAGAAGTGTCCTATTTTACTCTGTTTCATGTGGCATTTTTTTGTTGTTCCTCAATGATTTGGTCGAAGGTAAGGGTTTAAGATCTAGAGATTGTATTGTGGAGCATGAGAATGTATATGCCACAATATTATCTGAACCTTTAATGTAATGGATATCTGAAGTAAATTAGGATATATAATCCAGTTGTCAGGTATCTCTGGGTGTATATTTGTATTCACATGCAAAGTGAGAAGTTTGTGATTCATGAAAACAGTAAAATCTTGCCTTTCGAGCAGATGTTGGAAATGCTTATTGATTATTGCAAGTAACTCCCTTGAGAAGGTATTGTATTTTAGTTGTGTATTGTTCAATTTTAAAAGGAAATTATTTTTTTTGAGCTATTTTTCTTTTGATGTAGGACTGATCCAATTGAATTTGCCAAAGTGTCGGTTGTCAGTGTGAGTTATCATCATCACTGATATAGGAGAGCTTAGTAAAATTTACTAGTGCTTTTTTAGTGTCATGGAATGCAGTTAATGCTTCTCCTTCCATAGACATTTTTGAATTCTTATTTTTTTGTTTCTGCAGCATGTTTGTACGCAGGGTCACGACTCTGGAACAATCTGGAATAAATCTGTGATAATAGTTATTCAAACTTCGTAGTTGTCGCAGTGATGTTGGTTGTGGAAGTTGTTGTATTGCTGCTACTTTTTCTGGGACTTTTTAGCATGAACCTGTGTTTGTTGATCACATGGCCCATGAAGTTCACTTTAAAAACAGCAAATTCATGTTTGTTTACATTGATCTTTAAACAAAAATGTGCTAATCTCTTGGAAACTTGTTGTATATGGTTCTGGTGTTTGCTATCACAATTACCTTTTATTTTTGCATATGTCATCAATATATGCAAAAATAAAAGGTAATCCTCTCAAAACTTTGCCAATAAATTTCTGAAAACTTTCAGTGGCATTATGTAATCCAAATGACATCCTCATGAACTGATAAAGCCTGAAAAGAGTGGTAATTGCTATTTTCTTTGTCTTCCTTGACTAGTGGAATTTGGTAGTATGCTTTATTCTTATATTTTCTTTGTTTATTATATTTTAATTTTTGTTATATTTTTATGCATTTATGAACTCTTAATATACATATTTTTATAATCTTTTTATACATATTTGTTTATTTTTAATATAAGTTGTGGTGTGCATAGATTGTTTTATTTCAAGTTTTGTTTAGCAGGTTTAATTTGTCAAGGGCCTTGCTGGGAATTACTAATTATTATATTAAGAACATTTGATACATTCTATTAAATAACTTATACATTGGCATGAAGGATTTTGCTCTGTATTTAAGCATAGCATTTCTCACTTTTATGAAGCAGTACGTAATTTTTGAAATTGTGGGAAAAGCATTTAGAGTTGTAATTGTTTATCTTTGACTATTGGTTTAAAATCGTCTTTCTTTATCTGTCATTTATAATTCAAACATCTTTTTAACAACATTTGCCTATAATTTTATTTTTATCGTTTTTTTTTTATTTATTATTTATAACGTAATATTTTTATAGACAAGAACATATTTTCAAACTTGGAAAAGCGTTTGAGTTATAACAATATTTTATTTCATTTACTACTAGTCAGATTGTTTTATTATCAATCAAATATTTTTAACAAAAATAATAATAAAATGTTCTCGTATATTTGATGATAATTTTATACTTGTATTCCTTTCTTATTTATTTATTTTTAATATTCTCATTTTTAAAATATATATTATAAAACATGTGGTACATTTGATAAACTGTTTATTCAGACATACAGTGTTAAATATATATGTGTTTATGCATGTATCAAGTAGATGAAATATGTTAGCCTGAGAGGGTAGTTCATCTAAGAGAGGGAAAACTCAGATTTTAAACCTCTGCTGCCTTTTGGCCATACCCAATCATGAGAAAGGCTTCAGGAGTAAACCCTGAGGATAAATCCAGAGCTGGAGTCTTTAAGACAGTCCAAAGAAATTCAAATTCGACATTGGTGTCTGGTGCAGGATAATTCACTTCATGGCTTGAAAGAAGTCTTTAGCCTTCGGTGGCAGTTTTTCTAGTGATGGTGTCTTGACAAAAACACCCAGATGTAGAGTTGGCATCCTACATTTTGTATCAGCTACTGAAAGAACATCTACTAACTGCACCAGGGTCCCAACCCCTGCTTACCCAGTTCCTAATTCAAATCTTGTTTCTCATGAAATGTATGACCAGTCTCCTCTCATCTCTTTGAAGCAAAGTAATTGTGAAAGGGGAGATGCAGGAACAACAAATAAAAACTCTACATCAAAGTCCATAAAATGCAAATGTCTTATTATCTACAGTACTTTTCAATTAACAAACTTTGTCAAAGACCAGCAGAAAACAAGAGCTTCTATTTTGCACAAAGTAAAATAAAATTGACATCTTGAGCATCCTGGAGCACAGGTATCATCAATCTGTCACTGACCTGAATTATAGCAACCTTGATCAATACCAATTTATCACTGCCTCAGCCACCAAAAACTCCCAAGTTTCCACAGTCAGGAAATTTACTATCTGTTGAAAAAATATCTGATTGTATAATTGTTGCTGAATTTAACTGTAACCCTCAGACCACATTCATTACTTGTTACAGCCCAACTAATGAAAGTGATGAAAAACCAGGAGATGACTTTTACTCCGATCTGAAGAAAGTAACAAAAAGTGTCTGCACCCACAGCTTCCTTGTTAGGCAAATTCAATGGTCAAATAGAGAAGGAGGATGCTCCATTCACATATAATAAGGAAACTAACCAAAACGGGGAAAAACTGACAGACTTCGCTCAAGAGATCCAACTCCAAATTACAAACACTAGGTTCATGAAGCATCCAACCTGCCTGTGGACATGTCAACATCCATCTAGACCTTAAACACAAATTAATTACAACCCTGTGGGTAATAAGTAGAAGAATAGTGTTTGTAATGCCCAGGCATATTCGTCCTTCTCTTCTGTTGGTTCTGATTGTAGAGTTGTTTCCATACATGTCGCTCTTAACCTAAGGTCATCCAAACTGCCATTACCAGACCCTATGAAACAAGTCGATTCAGCCAAGGTATCATCAAATGGAACTTTGAGACGCTCCTTTGCTCTAGATGTTAAGAATCATTATGAAATGCTCTCTGATCAATTGGATGACACTGAAACCTGATACAACAACCTTATATCATCTACAGAAAATGCACTCTCAAAATTGCCAAAGAGGGAAAAGTTACAGCACACCCACATCAGTTCAGATGTCTGTATGAGAAAGGCAAGAATAGATCTGCAAAGAGTGAAACCGAATTATGAACAAAAGCTAATTAATGTCCTGGAGAAGATGATAAACTACATCCATGACCTGGAGAAGATGATAAACTACATCCATGACCTGGGTAAGATGATAACTACATCCAACAGCAACGCCTCTGATCAGGAGTTTTTGAGGAGTGTGGAACTACCTCTTAATTGCTGGTGTTCCCAGGTCTGCCCTGACCTGTGGTGATAGGACCTGTTAGGGTTTCAACTATGAGCAAATAGTTAACCCCCAAACTGGGGTTGAAACACTATGAAAGTGTAAAAATAGGTTTTGATACCCGCAATACATTTTTGAAGAAAATAAATATTACCAGCAATGCATTTTTGAGGAAAAAAATATTACCACCAATAAAAATCTTGCTAGCATTAAATAGCCCATTGAGGTTGATATATCGTAAACCAAACCAAAAGCTAATTAAAAGTACTTTTAAATACATAACTAAAACACAAAGGATACTAGACAAGCCCATGCCAGTGTAGATGCAGAGTACATCCAAGGGGAGATCGACAAGAATGTAAAACTGCATCTGGAGAAACAATAAACATACTCTCAGGATAAAATCAAAGCCTTCCATTCTGCTCAAAGGCGGTTCTGAAAGGTGTAAAGCTAACTGGTTTGACCATTGTAAGAAACTCCTGGGAGAGCTGCCACAAGTCAGTGGTTTTCCACTCCCAATAAATCAAATATCCAATACACTGGTCCTAAACACCAACCCATTAATGCTTGATGAACTCAAAGCAACACTCAAAGATTTTGACAACAACAAATCTTCAGGTCTTAACATACTAACATTATTGTGGAAAGATCCAATATTTCATGACCTCCACCTTGAGTTTTGCAACCACACATTCATATGCCATTCACCGCATTCAGCTTGGCCGAAGGGTGGAATAGTCCCTGTTCCAAAAAAAAGGTGATCTAACAATTGCAGCAAACTATAGCGGTATAACTCTCATGCCAATTACAGCAAAAGCTTACAATAAGCTTCTGCTAAATAGGATTTTGTCGCTACCATCAATCCACTCTTCCACAAGAACCAGTTTGGTAACTGCTCAAATCCTCTCCATTCGCCATATTCTGGAAGAGATGAAAAAATTCAACAAAGAGGTCACAATCCATTTTGTTGACTTTTGCAAGGCATTTGATTCCATCAAGAGAGATCTCATGTTCAAAATCTACCCTTCAGAATTGTTGAGGCAATTAGAGTGCTGTACAGAAACACCACTGCCACTATTGTATGGCCTGATGGCAAGACTGATTCCTTTGAAATTAAAGCAGGAGTTCTATAAGGTGATACACTTGCTCCTTTAATGTTTATAATTGTTCTGGACTATGTTCTGTGTATTTATCTTGACTGCATGGAGGAAAAGGGATTCCTTTTGAAACCTCACCAGAGCATTCGGTACCCTCCCCAATACCTGACTGACTTTGAATTTGCCAATGATCTTGCATTAATTTCTCAATGTATTAAAGATGCAGAATCCTTGCTGTAATCACTGTGGGGAAATAAAAAGAAAACAGCAACCAGCGAGTAAATTCAAGCTCTCCCAACTGGTATTCCAACCTCGAGTCATTCTTTCTTGAGTTCTGTCTCAAAATCGCACTAACAGAATTTTCCAGCCGCCAACCGTGAACGTCACTCCAAGAACACCGCACTGGGAAAAATTAGTTGCTTTTATATTTGTCCATATACCCATAATCCCTTGCGTCTTCATGCGATCCCATAATTCATTGCGTCCCTGTCCCATAATGCATTGCATCTTCATTGCATAAAAATGCGATGCAAGTCCCCCCTTATTCTTTTACGTTATCTGGCCGAGGACGGATTACGGCAGAGCGGTAAGTGCTTTTTTTCTCCATTTCAACTGCAGTAGCTTTACATGCTAAGCAAATATGGCCTCTTTTTTGGCGGGGACAAGGCAAGTCACAACCAGTTGTGCTCGTCCCAGGTTCTGCCTCATCACGTCTGCCACAATCACTTGAGCAAGCAGCAAACCAGGTAAGTCTCTATTGCAATGTGTGTACGACAGAATATATCACAACCTCCTCTGAACCATTCAAGTTGATGTCACTCAATAATAGATCCATCAAAAGAGTTGAGGACTTCATATATCTTGGATCTCACATAATAGATTCCCAAACATCTGCAAAGCTCTTGCATGTGATATGTGCAACAAACTTCACAAGATTTGGCCCTCAAACCTTCCATCCTCTTTAAAAGTTCAAACCTTTCAAACACTGATTGAACCAGTCCTACTATATGGATTATAAACTTGGACATTATCTGTTTGTCTTGAAAGACAACAGGATGGAACATATACAAATCTGCTTAATCCAGAACATCAGTTGGAGATCCCATGCAACACTTAACACAATTTACGTTGAACTGAAACTAATCTCCCTTAAGCTCAAACAAAAGACATTGCAGTTTGCCAGCCACTGTCACTGAGCAGATGGGGAAGTCGTCTCATCCTTACTTCTATGGCATCCTTCTGGAGGTGTCTTCTTGAGAAAATTGACTTTCCCAGACACCATGGGTTGGACATTGCGGATCTGGGGACTGCAATGCAGGACTGAGCAGTGTGGAAAGGGATTGTTAATGGAGTCCTGACCAAACACTGGGAGGTCAAAGGATGGTGATGAGTATACTTTAACCAGGTCCAGTTTTATGAAAACTGTGGATCCTTGGAAACCTATCACAAAATAATGTAAGTGTGGGATTGGATATCTATCTGTTTTCGCATTGACATTCCTGAAATCCCCACAAGGTCACCATGCACCCATGTATTATTTTGAAACTGTTTGTAACAGTGAGGAGTATGGGCTACTTGAAGGACATATGATGCCTAATTGCAACATGTGTTGAAATTCATCTTTTGCTATTTTGCATTTTCAGGATGCAATATGTATGGTGATGCATGTAGGGAGTCCAGTTGTGATGTAATGTTTAGCAGTGAGACTAATTTGTGGGTTTTAAAGGAGTGATAATAGGAAATTTTCTTATCGACACCTTTAGTTTATTAGCAGTTGGTATGGCAGAACTAATTCCTGTTAACATGTAAATTGAGGTGGTTCTCTTTGCTGTTAACTTTGTGTCACTGTCGATTTTTGTAGCCATATTCACTGATAGGTGGAAATGTGATAAAAAAATCTGCTTCAAGAATTGGCATTTTTCATTTGTGATTGTGTGAAAAAGGTCATCGTAAACCCAAGTTGAATGTTAATGCTCTCTCTTCATATGTCTTGATTTTTGATCCATTTGCAGCTCATAGTGTATATGTAGATAATGTGTGTTCTTGTTTAGGCTCTGATGGAATAACACTGATTTGTGCACAAGTATCGATTAAAAAATATCTATCCAATATTTTTGTCCTGGATAAAAAATAGGCAACATCTTTGTTCTATTCCAGCAGCTAATGTCAGCTTTACTTGCTACCAGAGTAATGGTTTCTCTGGTGTTGTGCAGTAGTGTGGCATGGTTTTCTGCACTTCCTTTTCCAACTTTATAATGATACCAACAGGTATCATAGGTAAGCTGCTCTCTGGAGAACCAGTTCAACCTACCCCACCTTGTTCTGCACAGAGAATAGGATCAATTTTTGATTTCTGGATGACATATAACACTTTAAAATTATTTTTGTAGATATATTACTAAGACTACTAGCTTTCTATCAGTTATTAAAAATAAAAGGTGAAAAAGTTTTTCTTGCTTCTAATTTAAGTGGTTGATAATTTGCTCATAAATTTCTAATATTTTTTTTACTAAGTTTAAGTTTTTAAGTGGTTTATTATTTTGTCTATGCATAATATAACAATAAGGAATTAACAATAAGAATATAACAATAAGGAATTAACTTTTTTACTAGGAGTTCTTTAAAGAAGTCTCTATAAAATTAAAATATATTTCTGAAGAAATTTTTTTTATTCTAAGGATAAAACTACTTGAGAAAAAAAAAAGGTTTCTTTCTGATAATCTTTCATCTTTTATGATTTCAGTTAATGGACATACATAATACAGTGTGGAACCTTGAGGTAAAACAAATGAATTTAGTAACTTACTGGAACTGGTTAGTAGAGAAATCTTATAACTTTACTTCTTTTTTTTACTTTGTATGGTTTTTATATTTACTTTTTATATTTACACTCCATTTTAAAAATTTCTACTCAAAGAAATGACTTATGAGAAGATTTTAGATATATTTTCAGCTGTTCTAAGAGAATGTGTTTACAAATTCAATGACCAACATAATATTGTCATCATTATTATCATCAACAACTATGGTGAGAAAATTAAATAAAATCAATAAATAAAATAATAAAGAATAAAAAAAATAAATACAATTTGCCATGATGCTAGTAATAAAGGAACCAGAAAGAATTTGGTCATCTGCACAATTTTATTACACTTGGCTCTCGCAAAATGCGTGTTAGGTGGTTCTAATAAGTTCTATAAAAAGACAAACGTTTCCTTTCTCTTGCTCTTTCTTCCTCTTGCTCCAAGATGTAGCAGGATGTGAGTGAAGATGTATCTGCTGAGGAACGTCTCTTTTACCTTGTTGCTTGAACTATCTTTCCACTTTTCAACACAGTGTTCGGACATGATTTGCAGAACTTCCACCAATGAAGTAAGTACACCCTGTACTTTGGTCATTCCAACTTAATGCAAGGCTGATTTGAGCTCAGTTATTATAACCATTCTTATAAAGATTTACTCTAATTTAATTCTGGACTGGATTAAGAAACTCAACTTTCCAATACATAGCATTTGAACATGTCTTTGCTGAACCTCCACCTCAAATGAATTAAGTACAATTTTTACTTTGTTTGTTCCAACTCAGCACAAATCTGTCTTGAACTGGACCTTTATGACCATTCTTATCACTTACCCTAACTTCTGGAACAGAAGAAGAAAACTGACATACTCAAGAGATATGAAGAATGTTTCCCTAACGTTTCTATAAAAAAAAAAGGTCCATGATAGAATTTTTTGTTGCATCTTTAATTGATTATATGTGAACATGCACACACCTACAGTATACGAACTCACAATTTTAAATACCATAAAGTTAATGGTGTGTGTCACTAAATGATAGGCATTTTATTCGTATTAGTTGATGATGTTACCTTTCCTTTTATACTTTTCACAGAAAAACCTGTCTTTTAATTTTACCAGAATTATAACTTAAAAATATATAAACATGCAGTTATTTGATATCACAACATAGCTTATCTATTTCCTTCTCAGGGGTGCTACTCTCAATTTTGATAAGAAATGAAAGAGCAGAAAATACAATATTGTAATGTTGAAATAATTCCTCTTTTTACTTCATTGGGTAAATGAAAAGTCATAGTTTTCATTTGATTCCAAACAAAATCATGAAAAAATGATCTTACACAACAGTATTGAAATTGCAGATCCATTCTCTATACATGTATTATTTTATCACCCAAAATAATCATGAAATTTCTACTTGGACAAAGTTAATATTAGATAAAAAAGAAAAAGAAAATTGATCTAGAATAACATTTGAATTCTCAGTCATGCATGAATTATGAACTCACTACTTCAAGCATCCAATTTATTGTGTCTGAAGGCAAATGTTTTTAGTTTGTTTAATGTTAAATATTTCTTTCTTCTATTTACATTCCAAATACACTGTCAAATTTTATCATGCAAACTGTGGTAATAAAATAAGCACATCCCATTTCCCCTATTGCTTGTAACTATCCACTATAATAAAATAAACATTTTCAGCACTAAAGCTGAATTTGTCAAGTAAAGCTTCATAAGCTTCTACTTAGAGTTGTTGCTATATTACAATTTATTTGACTCATTTGCTTTTGCAATGATGGAATGTATACTCTGCTCAGATAAACTAACTACAGGTCCAGATTCTCTGATTGCAGAGAGAGTGTACTGTCATTGGTGAAAAACCTTTGTAAACATCTTGGCGGAATGTTGTGACAACACATAACATGTTACATTACTTAACAAAGTATGTCTCAACTGGCATCTATGAGTATTTCTCAGATGCAGCCACATATCAGGAAGTCCAAGAAATTCTGGACAAACTGTATATCTGAAAGAAAAATGGTCACTCATCTTCTACTTGCTACAAGATGCCAGCAGCTCTCAGAAATAATTGATGAATTTGTTTGGGAACTAAACAAACATAGCAAAGATTGCACCTTCACAGCTGTTACAGCTGAACAATGCTGTATAGAGCTAGTAAGGGACACATTTATTAATAGATTATTGTCAGTAAACATTTGGCTGCATCTACTAGAAAATGAAAACATTACCCTTCAGCAAACCGATGACCAAGTAAGAATTTTAAACCTAGTTCAATGTAATGCAAAATCTTGCATTCAACAAGACTGTGACTGTAATGACTGAAGGACGTCCTTCTATTTCTGCCACCTCTCAACCCTGGGATTCTCTTCATTCACTAGAAAAGGCACATTTGTTTTTCTGTAGTGGTAGAATGCATTCTCACTTGTCATGCCCAGCAAAAGACAACAACTGACTTTTCATGTGGAAAAAGGGGTCACTGGTCTAAAGTCTGTATAAATAAACCAAAAAGGAGCATGTTATTGCCCTGCATATTCTTGTTGACTTCACTTACTTGCTTATTAAAACTACTATAAGAATCAAGGCCAATGGTTAATACAGGTAGCACAGAAAATTTTATTGTTGCAGGTATCACAAATTCAAACTGGTGGAAAATTTTTCTCTGCCCTAGCAGAGTATCAATGGCTAACACAAAATTATCATTTCAAATATCTGGATACTGTTTAGTTGATTTGAAAATAAAAAGGTCATCGTACAATAAAGTGAAATTCTTAATAATGAAGAACCTCTGCTGTAGTATAATACTGGGACACGATTTTCTTCAACAACATTCTCATGTCGAGATACAATTTGGTGAATCCAAACAGTCATTAAAATTATGTGGACTAATGATGGCTAACATGCCTTACCTGGCACTCTTTGCAAATTTAATGCCTGACTGCAAACCGATAGCCATAAAATCAAGACTGCATACAAATTAAGGCAAACATTTCATCAATAACAAAATTAAAAGAATGCTTAGTGAAGAGATAATAAAACCAAGCCACTCTCCATGGAGAGCACAACTTCTTGTAATGTCTTTCTTTAGAAAATTGCAAAAAGAGAATGGTTATTGACTATTGACAGACCATTAATAAATTCACTTTGCTGGATGAAAATCCATTACCACATATCAACAATATTATTGGAGATATTACTAAATATGGCGTACATAGTACACTAGATATTTGAAGTGCTTACCACCAGGTCACAATAAAACCAAGTGACAAAGCCTATACTGCATTCAAAGCAGGTGGTCGACTTTACCAATTTGGCAGAATTCCATTCAGTGTAACAAACAGCATGGCCAGTTTTCAAAGAAAAAATAATTTTAAAAGAAAAATTAAAAGGTACCTTCACCTATATAGATAATGTAACCATATGCAGCTATAACCGGTGCGACCATGATAGGAATCTTAAGCAGTTTATGGCAGCAGTAGGAAAATATAACTTAATGCTAAATTACAATAAATGTTTTTTTAGGTAAAATGCTATTAAATTAATCAGATATGTTGAAGGTAAAGGTAGCATGAAGCCAGATCCAGAACGATTAAAATCACTTTTTAATTTGCCAATTTGGAGTAATTTACCCTCTTTTTGACAAGCTCTGGGGATGTTTTTGAAAATTATTGATTTACAGCTGAAAGGTCACCTGACAGCATGCAAACACGCTGTTGCTGTCACCACCAATAATAGCTTCTCCTTGTCCCAACACAACTAATCTTACCCAACTCTTCACACGCAGAATGCAGCCAATGGATCAGCTTTGAGACCACCAGGCTCCTGATGCCAAACACTGTGATTACTAACATCTCAATGTCATCCAGACCTCTCTCATTGTCACCACCATCACCCCGTTTCATTGATACCACATTCAACCAGAATACAACAGACATTCTGCTCAATCAACATTCACTATCTATATCTAATCCCTTGTTACAACCACTGTAACATCAGCAATCAACATGCCTTACCATGAATCAGCCCACCACTGTGACCTTGACTGACCAACCTGCCATCCTACCTTACCAGATAGTTTGGCTTCAACATCTCAGCATCACATGACTGCCAGCTCATCAAAGACCACGTCACAGGTTTGGATTTCAACCTTAAAGAAAGGTGTGCATTGAACGCCACCAGTGGCTAATCCTCTCCGGACCTATCCTCTGAACCTAAGTGTGACCTTGGCCAACCAACCCAAGAAATCTGTCACCTCCCAGTCCTACTGACAACACCTTTATGCCTAATTGCTTTTCTTACCAACAGCAACTGAATAACTACAGATGAACAATATTTTGCCAAATTTCAAACAACATATTCGACGAATACACACTGTTGAATATTTAATCCTTGCTTGTTCCTTACCTTTGCAACCAAACTCTTATTATAACATTTATATCAGCTTAAAAGTGAACATTTAAAACTTCAAATATATCCATAACATGAAATAAATTATTTTCAAAATTCTGTGATATTGTTCTCAAAAAAGGTATTATTTTATAAAAAATGTATTCTTCTGTTATGATTCAGTTGTTAATTTTTGTACCTTTGCTTGTATTGTAGGGGTTTGCTAAAAATGACATCTCTACTTCAAATCTGGAACTTCAATGAAACATATATACGTAGCCTGACCACTGAAGACATTGTTCGTGATGTAAACAGATATGAAAAAAAACACAAGTAAGCATAGGTATTTCTCCTCATTTCTATTTTAAATGATCTCTGTCAGGGGTGTGCAGAGGTCTTGGTCTGGGGGTAGAGGAGCAAGAGCTCGACTCAGCACCTCTTAGCATAACCAGTGACCAACAAATAGGATGGATCAAATACTAATTTTTTAGAAATTCAAATACAATTATTGATGCGATATAATTGGAAATATAAATACAGATAATTTCCTTCTAGATTCCAGAAATACAAATACAAATACTTCTGAAACTAAGCAAAAATGTAAATATAAATGCTTTTTCACACAAATACAAATATTTTTATTTGATCAGCCACTACCAACAAGCACTGGATTGACAAAACCTGAATTAAAAGATATCAAGACTAGAGCCATTCATTTCATCTATTTGAATTTATAAGGCCGAGACATATGACCAGTTTTGGTGGTCAAAAATTTGTCAATAGCCCCATCCACATTTATATGTCCAAATTTTTCATTTTCAGTGCTTAATGAAGTCAAATTGTTTAGGTGTTCCTTACCCATTATGCTTTGGAGATAATTTTTTATTAATTTTAGTTGCTGAAAGAGCACTCTCAGGATACCACAGAGACAGCAACAGCCAACAGTATGTGCAATGATGTTTGTAAATTGGGGAACACATCATTGCTGTAAGATATTATGAAGTTGGAAAGCTTGATTGGGGTTTTTGGTTTAGCCAAGGCACTGTCTTTTCTTTTTGTATTAACATTCAGCAATCTGATTTCATGACAGTTCTATTCCATAAAAATCACCCTCATATATTGCAGCAGCTACTTGGCATTTTTCGACCATGTCTTTGTTTGAATCAATGATGCTTTCAATATCCAAGAGGAACCCACGTTGCTCATGTATTCGACTTAACCTTGTAAATCGATCTTTCAGTTCTGTATTGAACAATATTGCCTTCAAGATAACATCCATTTCTTCTTTCACATTTAGAGGCTCACGTTTCATCTTCTCTCCAGCCATTCTCTTTTTGTGACACACCCTTCTCTGTTGACCAATGTCAGTACCCCATTCTAAGCATTTTTCCTTGCTTTTGCAATTGAATTTTTACAGAGAGAATCCTGTTCTCTTATAAAGGATTTTGCAGACTTTGAATGTCAGCTCAAGCTTCATTGAAGTTCATTCTAGGGCATTGAAGTCTCTTCTGTACTTAGTTAATGGAAGTCAGGACATCATCTCAAAATGGCAACATAGTTAGAAAGCTGAAAGTTTGCATATTATGCAGCAAGCAGCTGGCATTGCTTTTTGTGCTGAATGATACTGAAGTGTCACTTGCCATACCCCCAACAATTTAGCTATGTCATCCAACCTCATTTTTACAACGTGAACAGCATTGCGCCTAGCATTCCATCTTATATCAGAGACCACTTTACAGCCATCCCTAGTGTCTCCTTCAATTTTTCCCACCACATTGTTAAACTGGAGAAAAAATTGTACAATGAATCAAGAAGTCAAAAAAATGAAATAGCAAACACATGTTATGATGTTGCATGCACTCCTATAAGGTTCAAAGTATTGTTGTCACAATTCACAAATATTGCTTTCCGGTTTCTCTGTGACATGTGTTTCTGGACATCAGGCACCTTCCCAGCGATTGTTGCAGCATTGTCAGACAACTGTCCACGAATCAAGACAATCTCGTTACAGTTTTGAGGTAATTTCTTCTATAACACTCTCGGCGTCTTTTTCATGAATTTTAAACACTTCCTTGACTACAGCAGTTTTAGATCAACAAACCTGAGGATTTCAGATATTTGTTTGTTGTGAGAAACATCAGGAGTTGTGTCGAACATAATCCCATAGTATCTACTACTTTTGACTCTCTGAGTGAACTCCTTCTGTATCCTGCCAGACAAAAATGTTGCAGAATGTGGATGTGACTTGACACAATCCAAGTCACGCTGCAGTAGAGGTTCATACTTGCTAAGTAGCTTAACAAGTACAGGAAAATTACCAAAATTATTACTTGGTGCAACAGATGTTCAGTCGCCGAAAACTTGATACAATCCACAAAACATATGAGCAGATCCTTCCACAATTGCTTGTGTTCCTCCATGTGCTCCAGTGTTACTCTGTCAATCATAGACCCTTCTGATATGCATCTCTCAAAGTCTTTCCATGCAAGAAATGATGCACAATGATGAGTACCTTGTTCATGTTCTGGTATACTTTTGTTGCATTTTTTCCATTTTCAAAATCCACAATTTTTCAGATACCGTGTTTCAGTTGACTGGAGCTAAAAACAATACACTGTATCATTTTTAATAGAGTATAATAGAGTTTAATAGAATCTCTGTATTATCAAAATATTCTGCATCAACTCTTGATCATTACAGAAGGAATGACTGATTGTCTTTCATATGTACATGAACGTTTAATCTTGTTGGAAGCAGATGACACAGGATATTTTAACAAAGTAAAGTGCAAAAGAAAGATTCATTATAGAAAAATATTTAAATGACTACATTTAAAAATAATTAATACCTTTCTTTTTAATAAATAAAACCTACATTTAATAAATTGTTAAATTTTCTACACTTTTTTTTTCTTTGAGTTCATAAGTCAAATTCAGTTGTTTTTAAAATTCTAATCTACTTTTAACTTTAAAAAATGTTTGTCATTTTATCATTATTTGAATTTACTTTATTTTGCTGGTAATTCTTCTGTATAAATATTTTTTGTTTTGTTTATTTTAATCCTAAAATCTCTCTCACTCACTCACACACACAATGTGTGTGTATATTTACTAAAATTAGTTTTGGTTGTCAGAAGTATGTGGTACTTAGTGAAGGTTAAATGTCCTACAATAATAATAATGATGATGATCTGCTATGAAATTTCGGCTGAAATGCAGCACATGGAAGCTAAATATAAAAATGCCTTAAAGTATTTAAAATTTCAAAATGGGTAGTAATGTTCCTAATAAATGCAATGGAAAATTGGAAAAAAGAACTGAAAGATATACATAAATTTTCTAATCATCAAAATATTTTCCTTGGTTTTCTATGACACAAATATTACAGAAGTTATGGAATTCTATCCTGATAAAATAATTTGGGCTTTGGCATGACAGAGTTGTTACAGAAATTTTTTGTATCAAAGACATCATTAAATTTTTGATCACAAAAGAGTGCTATGAGGAATATTACATTGATTGAAACAAATGATAATCAGCTGGCACCATGTCTGGTGGAAACACTGTGATAGGAAGAACTTCCTATCTCAGATCCATTGGGTCAGCAAAACAAAATGTGGACAAGTATTGTCATGTAATTGTATGACATTACAATTTCCCTGTTCTACAAATAGCTTTTTTATCCTCCAAATGCAGCAACTTTGAAGGTGATGACTGTAATGTTCTGCAGAATTATGTTCACCATACTTCATCAATTCATAATAATTTAAAATGTTGTTTGCTAATAATTAGATCAGATGATCTGAATTTTTTTGTAATAAATGATAAATCTAAGGTATTTACCGGCAAATTATATTTTTATAAGCTTTTTCATTTGGGATGCATCTGGTTACAATATAATAATTTATATGTAGTATAGAAAATCTTTCTTGTTGAAGAGTTTGCTTTTGCATGATTTATTAAGTTTCATATAATAGCTATTTTTCAATAGTCAGGACATTCACTTTTATAGTTGAGAGTGCACAGTGCATGTGTTTATGCTAGTTGCTTTTTATATGGAGAGGTAGTAAATGTATTATTATACTACAATTAAAAAATCTTTTTAAAAAAATCACATAAGTTACCTCCCTTGCATAGAGGTAAAGAAATATTTTGACTTTATGGTGTTAACACATGACACAGCCATAGATATGGTACCCTTGAAGATGGTCTCAGATGAGATTGAAAATACTTGGAAAAATAAAAATTATTTGAAAGAAAATATTTGAATTTTTCTTAATCAATTTTCTACAGCCACCAAGAAATTAATTCGTGGACTTGAAAGGATTAAAACTAAAATAAATAGACATAATACGTCTAAATTATTTAACCAAACAGGCTTGAATAGATATATATATATGTGCATGTGTTTTAATTGTTCTACCCTATAATATGTATGTACTTTCCTATGCTGAATGTGTGGGTGTTTGCCAAATAAATGAGAATTCTATTCTTCAAACATGACATTCTATAAAGATAATTTGCAAATGTTAACATTTTATAAGATTTTTGATTGTAGTGCTGATATGATCTACAAGTGAAAATGTTACTCAAATTATATTACATTAATTAGTCTGTTTTCATGTTGTAAAAGTGCATACTAAAGAAACCTAGATAGTTAATGTGTCCTGTATTTCCTGATTATTTTATTTTTTGAAACCATATTAAAAGTAAATGAAATACAACTGAGAACTGAATTACTTTGTCATTCATAGTTCACTTCAGTTAATTTACATCAGCTGCTAATGTTAAGACATTGTAAATTCACTCTTAAATCTTAAAGGACTAATATACAAAAATACAATCAGCTGAAGAAAATGTTTGACTTAATGTCAAAAAATGTTCAACGACATTTCCTTATATAGATTTGCAGAAGAAAATATTTTCTGACTAAAATAAAAACACTAGAATCTTTGTAATGATTGACATGCACAGAATGCGATGGATAATTGTCACCATTTTATATTTTTAATTTCGGGCATGCACAGTTCAGGTTCAGTTGTGAACTGTCTGTGAGAAAAAGAGCATCATGATGCAATTCACTCCACCAGAAATTTGGAAACGGCATGCTGTACTGCTAGACATTCACACTAGAAGCTTCAATATGAACATTTCAGAGTGTTTAGTTGTCAGTCTGAGGACAGTGCTGAGGCTTTAGAAAGAGTTAGAAGAGTCTAATGGTGATTACGAAGGTATGGTAGCTCTGTAAACTCACTCTGATTGTTCTGATAAGAAAAGAACTAAATTTGTTGGTGAGGGCCTCAGACTCAACACAGAGGACTAAATCAAATGCCTTGAGGTAGTGCTGCCTTGGGTCATGAGGGTGGCTGCTGGAAGACCCTATGTCTGGCAACAGGACTCTGCACTATGCCATGTAAGCAGGAGAATCCTGTCATGACTGTCAAACAATTTCTGTGACCACATCACCCCTTACATTTGGCCACTTAACTCCCCACACTGCAACACCCTTGGTTATTATGTTATTAAAACTTGTAACAACAAAGATGAACTGAAGGCAAGGATTATGGCAGCATTCACCAACTTAAACAAGGAGACCATCCAGAAGAGATGCAAGAGATTCTGAAGTTGTCTGGAGACTGTGGTTGAAGTGAATGGCAATTTTTATTGAATAAATTTACTCTTTAGCATTTCAAGAATATATATATGTTAATATATGTTTGTCATCTAGCTATAATTTATAGTTTTTATGTTTCTTCATAGTTGTTGGAAAAATATATTGAATAAATTAATGTGAATGTTTTTGTTATAAAACTAAAAAAATGAGCTTTGAAAATTATTTGACTATGATTGTTTCTCATCTTATTTAAATAAAACAATGTCTACATCAACTAAACTCATTTTAAGGTGAATCTAAAGTTTATACTTGCAATGGTATAAAACTGATTTAAGCACTTGAATGGTGCTAAATTTTCTTTACATGGGGAATATAAACTCAAGTGGCAAAAAAATTAGAAACCATTAGCTAATCACCTTTAATTCCTTTTGAATGAAAGTGGTTATATGACATGGCATGGAGTTTATGAAGTGCTGGGGTCATGAGTCTATGAGGTGGTGGGACTGGATATAGCTATTCAGGTATATTCCAAGGCTATCCATAATTAAGTTGTTTTTATTGAGTTTAACAGTGAAGCACAAAACAATAAATTCATCATGAGGATGATATACATGTCAAAAGTCTTTTAACAAAGTGTAGCATAGGGTTTGCTACACAAACTCTCCTGGTATGGAATCTTTGGAAGGGTTTTCTCGGCTATCAAGTCTTTCGTAATAAGTGCGTCCCTGAAGGTTATTGTTAATGGCCAGTCTTCTGAAACCCATGAAATTAATGCAGGTGTTTCCTAAGGCTCTCTTCTCAGTCATACCCTCTTTTTGTTTTATATTAATAATCTGCCTAGGAACATACTCAAATCTTTAGTGAATAACTATGCAGATTATACAACAGTATATGGGTGCACCTCCAAAAATATCTCCAATAACCACTGTGTAAGAAATACCCAAGAGGATGTTTTCCCAATCACCACAATCTTAACTTTAAGTTTAACCATTATCTTTCCTCCATAGCCTAATAAACTGCACTTCTAACCTCTTCTTACACTCATACAACAAACTCATTCAGTAAACTTCTTCCTTAAATGGCTCTTAGGCCTTGTATTGGATCAACACTAAATAAAAAAAAACAACTGCAGGGAATTTAATGAAGTTTGATATATGTCCCATACACATTCAATGGGGTTTAATGGAAAGCATTTGGGCCAAGAGAGTACCTGGTAGTTAACAGAGTATTTATTGGTACCAGTTTCATGTCATTTGTGTATAATGAGAGGTTATGTTATCTTACCAGAAGTAACCATCACCACTGGGAAACATGGTGATCATAAAAAAAAAACAAATTGTCTGCAACAAGATCTGTGTATACCACATTTGTCAAAATAGACTCTAGTTTTACCCATGGTTCTTGTGTATTCCAAAAAATATGCTGTCACCATTACAGAGCTGCTACTATCTTGCACAATACCTGCCATCAGACTGGATTCATAGCCTTATATAGTCCCCCCCACACACACACACACAGGCCATTAGCTTTAAAGAGCTGAAAAGAATGATTGATCAAATGACATGGCACTATTCTATCATGGTCTAATGACAATGTTCCCAGACCTAGTTGAGGTGCGACAACTGTGGTGTTAATTATGCTATGAACTGAAGGCAAGGATTATGGCAGCATTCACCAACTTAAACAAGGAGACTATCCAGAAGAGATGCAATTAGTCAATGATTACACAATTCCAAAATATAGTGTGTGCTGTACAATTCATTGATTAGCACCATTATTGAATTGGAATGTCATTTGATACAATATTCCACTTTGTTGGGCAGTTACCATCCTTGTCAGATGCTGCTAATGACTGTCTAGAATCCACATATTTCTGTAGATCCTTACTTATACTGCATAAGGAAAACTTAAAGCAGTTGCCACTTTAGATAATACCTCATCTGTATGGTTCTAACAAATATTCTGCAGTCAAACAGTATTAAATCATGTCTGTGTTCCACAGCTACATTACCTCTTTACCTATTATGCTATATATCTGTCATTTGGTTGAGTCCATTTCTACAAGTAGAGAAGAATGAAACCATCCAGTGTACTGCTATATCCAATTTTATGGCACCTCAGTTTATATAAAATAATGATTGTATTTAATAGCAATCAGAAAATCTAAGGGGCCATATGCAAATACTTCATTTTTATACACATTTTTGTAGCAACTTGTACTTTTATGTTTTTTGCCAACAGTGTTACAGTCCTTATAAAATTGTTGTTATTCAAACACTACAAAGTCTATCAACAAATTTTCCTATCTCCATGGCTTGCACAAAATACTGGATATTTATTTGATCAGTTGCTCAATAATTGATCAAATTCAGTATTCAAAATGAATGAAACTTATTTTTAGTTTAATTATTATGTATTGGCAACTAGTTTCTGAGTAGACTGGCAAGTTTACCTAGTAGTCATCCCATTCTTAAATGGTTCTTGGATGATTTTATTTTTATGGTTTCAATTTAATATAATTAAAGAAGAAAAGAAAATACTTAAATATAGGAAAGAAATGTTACTTTCAGTTTGCTATACAATAGAAAATCTCAACTATTGTTTTTTTTTTCTTGTCTTGTTGGTTATATTAGTTTGAAAGTGTAAAATTCTTAAATGAAAAAGAAATTTCAAATACACTATCTCCATAAATGTCAAATTAATTGAAATTGTTAGATAGTGACTCGGGTTTTAACGTTATGGTTTCTAATAGGAGCATACAGTTATAAATTAGTTATTTTGTTACCAAGAAGACTTAATACTCATGAAGAAAAACAAATTTTGTGATAAATTCAAATTTGCATATACATGTAGTTTTGAAGATTTTAAATAACCAACCAGTAAATATTGTTTTTTATCAACTAAATTGAAATAGTTGTAGTATGAAATAATACCAGTTCATTTTAGGAGATACCCATAAGAAAATTAACTCATAAGATGCTTTATACAAACTGAGTTGAATATAATTTATTGGAGTTGCATAGCTGTTTTTATTCTAATTTATTTATTTGTTTAATGTAAATTTTAACTTGGAACAAGTATAAAAATTAATTTAATAAAAACAATAATATTAAAATTGTATGAAAAACAAATGTGGAACTGTGGAAAAATTAATATAGAAACTATTCTTAGCAAAAAAGATATTAAATCTTAATTCTTTAATATCTTTTTTTTCTTTAAGATATTAAAACTAATTTAAAAATTTAGAAATTTATTCACACCCATCTAAATGAGGCCACATGGTTTATAGAAAAAAAAAACTCAATGAAAATTTGTTTAAAGATTTGAAAAATACAAAATAGGTTCCAAATTGATATAAAAAAAAACACCAAAATGAGGCCAAACAGTTTAAATTTTCCATGGATGTGGCCAGCCTTGATGTTTAAAAACACAGTCAAATTTGTATTGAAAATGGGTATGGTTTGATTGGATGGGGACTCAATTTTTTAATTGCTGTAGATAAAAAGTATAGGCTCCCTAAGTAATTGGTTTATGAGTCTGTTTTGATGCATGTGTTTGACTGCAAAGGTATAAAAGGATAGCCCAGAAAGAGTAGACCAACTCAGGCTGCTGCTGTGAAAGGATTAGGTGAAATGCTGTTATTAGCCACCACTACAGCTGGGAAAAGAAATAGATCACATGGTGATCTGGAATGATCATTGCTGCTGTTGAAGAAGATAGAAGAATCTAGTAAATTTTCAAAATAAGAATGACTTTCATAAAGCCGTGAGAGTTTATCTCTAATTTGAGGATGCCTGTTCCTAAAAAAAATGATATCCACAACTTCAGTTTTTTTTTGTTGCTCTCAGCAGTATTTTCTCCTTTATGACTCCTCTTTGTGGTACTATGCTGCCATCCAATTGTTCAAAATTTCTTGTCAAGTTACTAGATGCTTTCTTCTACTTCTCTCACCTTTGATATTGTGAGTGTTAAATTCTACAAGCCTTCTTTCATCATCATATATTCCAGAAGGTTCACTTGTCTCTTTCCGGTTCTTTGTACTTCCTACCCCACTTAAAACTTTCTCATCTGTCATATATTTTGTCCATGTTATTTTCAGTATTTGTCAGTAGAACCACATCCCTGTCATTTCAAGCCTTTTTTTTAATTTGTAATGAAATTGTCCAGCATTCACTACTATATACAGATTAGACATTACATAACAATCCAACACTTATTTCTTTGTTTCTAATGACATTTTGAATCCTTTAATGCCTTAATTTTATCTTATAGTTAATGGTTAGTCCATTTTTCTTGCTTTCATCAACTATCTTTCAGTTTTTCTTTTGAATCTGCCACCAACACATTGTTGTCTCCGTAGTGTATGTTATTAACATTATATCTGCTGATAGGGTCTTGTAGTTTTTAACTAATCTTGCTGTACAAGTTAAATAATTTTGGTTAGAAAACATTTTCTTGTCAGGTCCCTTTTATATTTTGGTGTACTCGATTCATTCTCTTTTCAATTACAAGCTGTTTGTTCTCAGTACAGGCTTACACATTATTTGGATATCTATTCCATGTAGATCAGACTTGCCTAATATTTTCATTTTTGTAATTTATCAAATTTTTTTTTTGTAGTTTATGAAACATGGATATAGTTTTTGCTCATTCTGACATAATGAAAATTAGATTTCTTATTCCAGTGTCTTGAATAAAGTAATGTTGTTCTCTAATTTCAAATCTAATTCTGCTACGAGTCCTATTCATTAGAAACCTAATTATTAATTTTTTTATATGATCCCTCAAGCTGATTGCTTAATAAAGTTTACATCTATTCACACCTGGTTTCTTTGGCAGTGCTATAAAAATTGATTCACTTACATTCTCTGACATTTTGATGCTGTTATATATTTGGTTTATTGGTTAGGTGATCTTATCAATTCCCAAATCATCTAAAGCTGCCAGTACACCTGTTACAATCTTGTCTGTCTTTGCTGCTTTTTTCCCCTTCACCTTATCCAATACTCTCCTTAAATCAGATTTTTGTATTCTGTCATGCTTTTATGTAACTGTAGGTTTCTCTCTCTTGTCATGGAAGAGCTCTCTTATTCATTCATTCTATTGTTGTAGCTCCTTTTCTTTTCCCCTTTCAGTCATTCTCTTTCTGTAGATTTCATGTATCTCGGTAAAGAGTATATTTTCTGTTCTGCTATTCCTTTGATCTTTTTGTGCATATTTGTGGTGTCTGTGTTCTGCTGTTTTTTAATACTTGCTCATTCTTCATTTAGCCATTCCTCTTTTGCATACTTGCACTTACAGATGATGGTTTTGTTTCTGTTTCATTGAGAATTTCATATCCTTGTTTTATTTTCTTGTCTTTCTTTCCTTCAAATGACTTCTTTTGTTGTTATCACTAATAATTCCTATCATATCCAAAATCTTTACAACTTGTTCTTAACTATGACTGCATATGTTTGTTTGCAAATGGAGTCATTGTAGAGGTTTTCATATTGTAGTTTAGGCAGTGCTTTGAGTTTCTTTAAATTTTGTAATATTACTTTTAGTTTGAAAGTTAATCACTCCTGTAATTAGTGCTTGGACGTGTGTGTGCACGTGTATTTTTTTCCTCAATACAAATCTATTTTTAAATCATTTCATGATGATCAACTAGTTTATCTGATTCTTCACCTGTGATTTTCCAAATCCACAAGTATCTTTGAATCAAGTGATAGTTATTATTTGGCCATTTGCTATATTGCAACATTGATCCCTTTTTTCTTCATACTTCTTGTGACACAAACATATATTTACTAAACTTGTTCTCAGTCAACTTTTGTGTTTAAGTCCCCCATGATAATTACAATTTCTTTGAATTGCTCTGAGATTTTGTATTTTCAAAAGACTCATAAAATTTATCAATTTCTTCTTTGGTGCTTTTTCCTGTGGATGCATATACCATGATCATTGTCATATTGAAAGACTTCCCTTTTAATTTCACTAGTAGTACTCCTCTTTGTCCAATTTTAGTTTGACTCCTTTATTATTCTTCTCTTCTCCTGAGAATATAATTTGATTATAAATTCCCCATTTTTTTCTCCTGTCTTTGCACACTCCTACAGTTAAACATCAACCTTTCCACATGGATGCCATATTCTAAAAGGTAGCATTATCATCATTAAAATTGGTGTTCAAGTCTGTTGAAATTGTTGACATAATTGTCTAACCTACTTATTAGAAGTAGGCATCAAGGTAACTGGTACATTTTATGATATTTTTTTACAATATTCTCATGCAATGACATTTCTTTACATTCCCTGTTCACATAATGTTTCAAAAACCAATCCTACACACTTATGTTTATCTTTTTACACACATATTCATACTTGTTTGCTCTCTTTCTCTCTCTCCCCCTGACCTTTGGTATGTTAAAAAAGAATCAAACCTATCATTCTTTTATGTGTATCGAATGATCCAAAATACATAAGGCTTTAAGTTTAAAAACAAAAATGTCCTTGGAGAATGTATTGAGAACCAGTCTTCATCAATGACTTATTGTTATACTGAATATGAAAAGGACACAATTTTTTTCTCTCTCTCAATCTCTATTGTTGTCAGTCATATTTTTCAAGCATAAAAAATATCTTGTTTTAGGATGTTAAAAATTCAAAAGAATGTATTGGTGTTCAGAATACCATGACCTAAAGTTTCTATTTTTAAATAATTATTTTGTTATTAAAAGTGTAAAGACAAAAACTTTTGAAATATTTTTTTTAAATAATCATAGCAGAAATATTAAGAGATATTATGTATGATAATGAATTTAAATGCAGCAATATTCACTTTATGATGTCATTTAAGTTTCTACTAATTTACTAGAACAATATTTGCCTGATCGTCATGTTGTTGGAGTTAAGTTCTTTTTTGGCATCCATTTTGTCTGATCTGTTGTCATTACATCTAGATAAACATAACTAGAGAGACAAGATGAGGGAGAGAATAAAAAAGAACATTTTTTAAAAAAATATTTATAACTTAAAAAATATCATTTGCAATTCTGAGATGTAATTTTTTCTTTCATAAGTGGCCTTTATATATTTGAGATTAGTTTTTTAGGTTCTAAATGGTACCAGTTTGCTATTCCTTTTTAAAGTGATGCAGGATGTTAGGATTTATTATAATAAAAATTAGTTTTTACATGACCTGCATCAAGTCAAATATTACATAATTATATACCCTTGTTGTTTGTGGGTGTAATAATAAAAATAATGCAATGAATGTAAGCAATAAAAAAAAACATTTTGAATATTGTTCTATCCCAAATTTCTTTTATTTCCCTAATCCACTTGCACTTTTCAGACATTTACTTTATAACATCTAAATACCAACTAATAGGCGTGTCTAAATTCAACCCTTACCACTACACAGTATTTAGTAACTCTATTCACCTCTAAATACAAAGACCTTCAATTGTGAAACAGGAAATAAGATATTAAGGGGAAATTGTAGGTATGATTTTACATTCTGGAGAGAATAGGGTGTGTAATTTTAAATTGAAGATTTTCTTCTGAGAAGAAACAAAACACAAAATGCTGTAGACATTTTTTTACTTCATTTGATTTGTCAAAGAATATTTTACTATTGCATTAGTTTATTTATCTTCAGTCTTTCTTAATTTTATTTTTAAGTTTTCAAATTCCCATTTGTCTCATTTTACATTTTAATTTTAGGTTTATTTATTTTAATTATATAGTTTTTTGACTTTGTTTGAATTACTCTTATTTTATTTTGTGCTAAAATATTTGAAAATTCTATTGAACAGTAATATTAAACTTTGATTTAAAATATTTTATTTTAAATATATTTTGAATTTTTTAAAATGTTTAAAGTATAAACATAATTTAGTTTTTAATTTTGCTTTTCATATTTTATTCTACTTTTTATTAAAATAGGATTTACTTTTATTTTTTGTTCTATATTTAATGTTAATCCTCTTTGTGTATTTCACTTTTAATATTAAAAAATAATTTTTAGTTTTATTTATAGCTTTTATTTTTTATTCTAATTTATACTTTTCCAGTGTTTACTATATATGTTTGATTTTATTACCATTTATAAAAATTTAACTCCTTGAGTAATTAAAAATTTTACAATTTTATAACATTATTCTTTGCAATATAACTGTTATCTTTGTTATATTGTCTGGATGATGCTAAAAGTGTTAGAACAGGTCAAATCATAAAAAAAAAAACCTATCCAAATATAACATTATAATCAATATGAAATGAAACTATATGAATGGCAACTCCTTTTACAATGATTTTTACATTGTTATAGTTTGATAAATATCTTGTATACAGTTTATGTTAGCACGTTTTTTGATAATACCTGCAAACAGCCGCTGGTACTGACCCAGTATGGTTTAATCTGCAGAGTATGAAATACCAAAATGAAACAATTTGTTATGCAGAAAATGTTCTATTACTTCTCTTTTTTAAGTTTTGTCTCATGATTTCATTTTCAGAAAAAATTATTTTATGAAAACTTTTATTTTGTTTAAAAAATGTATACTAACTTTGGAGGCATGGTAGAGTAATGGATAGTGGCTCAGATTGAGGAATTGGAGATCCGAGTTTGAATTCCAGTCGAATACATTACATTCACTTACATGCTAATACCCTTGGTAAAGGTATGAATCCTATTATTCTCCCCCCAGCTATGGGTAAATAGCAGGACAGACCAGGTTCTATAGCCTTGGATGGCAACTGGTCTACCGCAGAAAGAAATGGCAACCTACTGCAGGAAAAAAATCTGCCTCGTCAGTCATATATCAAAAGATACATGATTGCCTAAGCGTGTATCATGCATGGCACATAACTGACTGACTGACTGATACTAACTTGCATTTCATTGATGTGTTAGATAAGTCATGGTTCAAATTTCTTCATCTTATGCACTGATTGTCCTCTTATGCCAATGATTGTCATTGAGTTTTTTGGAGGGTGTTTTCGTTTGCCCATAAGATAATCCATTTTTGTTAATTTATTTTTTATTGAATTTATCTCTCTCTGTTTGGTAAGAGTTGGCATTTGATTGATAAGATTACATCAGACAGGAAATTTCAAATCATTGATATTATCAGAAGAAAGAAAAAACTTGATTGGAAATAATGCCTCTTTAGCTAAGATTATAGGATATTCAGGATTTTTTGTATTGTTGCTTACATCATTGTCTGTTTTATTTAGGCTATATTTGTGGTTTTCTGAATGGAAAATTACTAAAATATTGGGAATGTTTTAAATCTATATTTATCTGCAGTAGTTTATATTCTTTAGAGTTGCTGAACTGATTATGAGGGTGACATGTTTATAATTAGCACCAGAAACTCACAAATGGTAACTGATTGGAACTGACTATAAAATATGGGCTAATCTGAGTAATGATATAGAAAATATTGTTTTAATATACCTACATTTACTTTTTAATTCAGTTAGCAACTGTAGTAGGATAGCCATGATATATATTTGTTTCTACATCAGTATATTTAGAAAGTTTTAAAAGTGGTATGGGGATATGGTTTTGTAGCAGGAACTGCTTACATAATATACCAAAAGTCAATAAAAAATATAATTTGTAATTTTTCTTTTTACAATGATGTTCACCTCGTACAAGGCCCAAAAGACACTTGAGGTAGATGGTTTCAGAGTAAAAGTTACAGTTTATACAGACATGTGAGGAAGATAACAGTTTATTATAGACTTGAACAGGTTAAGATTGTAACAATTGGGGAAGCATCCTCTTGGGAGTCAGTTCCACAAAGCAACAGTGCCTGGGAAGAAGCTGTTCAAGTGGAAATCTCAGATCTCACCAATGGGAATGAGGGTGTTACAATGTATACAGCATGGCAGGTTAGAACTGGTGGAACTAAGGAGTATAGTTCATCTGAACACTTTCCATGGAAATAGCAATAGAGCAGCAAGAGGCTTGTGGCGTTTCATCTGTGGGAAAGGTGTTGTAGGGTGACACTTTTGGACTGGAAAGTGAAAACTGGGCAGCTTCTAATAGCAGCCTGATCTGGCTCCTGTAGAGTATAACAGGAGGAGTCAGGTACTTACTGGAATGGTACAAGAAACCAACCATTTTCTAGCATCTTTAGAAATGGATCATATATACAAGTTCCACTTGAGGTCTGGATTGTCCCAATAGACGTCAAGGTATGGGGCCTCCCCTGAGGAACATCTATCTCTTCATTATGAGTGGTAATAGTTCTGGGTCTGATTGCCATTATCTTTAGATTTTGCAAAGTAATAATTTCTTTCTTTTTCAGAAATGTGAAAGATATGATTGCAGAGGTTGAGAAAAATGATGCTGGATTTATCATAGAAGCTAAAGTAACACGCCTGAGATGGAGGTTTGCTTACACCAATTTTGTAAGTAATATATATATTTTATTGAATAGAAAGAATAAGAAAAATTATTTTAGCCCCATGATGTTAAAATCTATTGTATCATGCAATCATATGAAGCCACACTTATTTCAAACTTAATGACATAAAATGCTCCATTGGCTATCTTGATTTCTATCTTCTTTTATTGAAAATGATCATTGATGGTCAAAAATTCTCAGAAGATTAAATATAATTTCAACAAGATTTTTTCACTTAACATCAAATTATTTCTTAGACACCAGAAAAAGACATTCCTTATCTATTCTATTCCATAAAAATCTAAATGAAGAATTGCTTTCTGAATATACTATCTTTAATATATAACATACATCTTTATGTAAGATGGAGTATTTGGCATAGAATAACAAATTTGTAAGTCATGAAACTGCATTACAATGAATGTTTTTATATTAGAGATTTGTTAATACCAGATATTTAGAAAGAAAGCTTTCTTCTCTATGGTGCACCTTTAATAATTTCTAATATTTTTACCTATTTTTAAAAAAGATTTCAATGAGCAAGCACGAACTAGCATAATTGGTTGAATAAAAGTTCATTGTATGTTAGAATATAAGACATGATCTTTGCATTTTTTGATGCCAACAAAAGATGTCCATTTTCAGTTTACGTTAAAGACATTTTAAAACTATTTTGTTTATGCCCCCACCAAAAAAACCCTAACGAGTCCATATTTTTGTAATAACCATGATCTAATCCAGCCAGATTCTCTGCACATGATTTTTAATAGGAATTAATTCCTGAAAATTGATAATTGTCATTTACATTTTGATATGATTGCAGAATTAAACCCTGAAATTAACATTTAAAAAATCCTTTTTTCATGCTCTCCTACACAAAATCTGTTTGCAATATTCACACACACACACACACACACACAACTAGGGAAGAAAATGAAAGAAGGATAGATTGAATTTAATGATTACTGGAATTAAATGTGTAAAATGATCTAATTATGAAAGTTAAATAATTTGAGAAATTAGATGGGTTAAGAGGGGTTCATAAGGAATCAAAGCTGAATATTAACTTGGAGATATACCTGTGCCTGCTACACTTATCAAATCTGGCAAAACTAATGACAAATAATAAATTACTTTCTTCGCTGAAATTAAAAATGATCTCTAAAAACCTTTGAGAGTAAATTGTTTACATAAGAACTTATCTATTGGATTGATGTGATTTCTTAGGCAGAATAATTTTGGAGAAAAGTGTTTGCCTAAAATTGACCAATGGGCCATTTGGTTTATTTACAAAAAGTCATATTCATCAATGTTCTCATCGGAATAATATATTTTTAGAAGTAGGATATCAGATCTCAGACAAGTGACTATCTGGCCATGTGCTTTCTTGAGCAAAAGAGACCCAGAGAGAATAAAAATTACTCATCAGTTCCTATATATATCATTGGTGACAAACTGGGAGGATGAATTCTATATATGGAGCTGTAGGAAACACTTTAGATAGTTCTACCAAGGTTGCTAGCGAGAAAGGACATGTGGAAGGTGTGAAAAAGATGACAGGACAGATAATAATAGCAGCCATGAGAAAAGATCACCAGATTATCACTCCAACATTTTGAAAAGTGGGAAAATTCTAAAATTATCAAACAGATAGAAACATTGTCATAATTATGAACAAGCAATTCAAACTACCATATGCCACTGTCATCAAGGATTAGAATTAGAAAGACACTAGTTGGAAGCACCTATTTAAGCTAAAATAAATTACATTTCGAAATATTCTCATCTTTTTTATCATTATTCCTAGACGTTGATCAATTTTGGGAATACATCAACTTCAGTTTTGGGCTTGTGGATTCTCAATCCTGAGCTTGGAACTTCTTCAGATTTTATCTAAACACAATGTGAGTGGATGAGATTCCTGTCTAGGTTGTCACTAAGCCTGTTTCTGCTGTATAGTTGCACATGTATTTTTTCTTTTCTTTTTCCTCATTTATTTTACATTTAATGTTAATCATGAATGACTTCATTTATTACTTAGGTCTTTTTCTGCTTGTGCTTGTAGCCACATTCAAAGTGATTTTATTCTACTTTGATAGTACGTTTCCTTATCATGCATCATACTAAAATCTCAATTTTTTACAATATCTTTCAAATTCTTTCTTTTGATAAGATATTTATCTTTGTCTTGGGCTTTTGTTCAAACCTTAGATTAACTATTTTAATATGAGAGGAGGCTTTCTTGTTCAAATTTTACAATGTTTATTTATGAAATTTGCAATATTTGAAAGATATTTAATTTGTAACACTGCCTGTTGTGAAAGTGCTTCCATGATCATCATTTTTTTTTATTAAGCAATTAATCTCTTTTCAAATTTTTACTTATTTAATTAAATAAAGAAAAAATAAGAATAGATAAGTATAATAGAGAAATTTTTTGTTTATCTGATGAAAAGGTTTGTTCTTATTATGTATCTATATTTTATTTAGTTTTTGCCTCTGCTTTTCCAATTGTACTTTCAGTACGAATTGCTATTGGCTGGTATTTGACTGCATCTGCTGAGTTTAAATTTTGTATTCTTCATTAGTTTAACATTGATATAAAATAGTTACACTGTTCAGAATATAACCAGTATCAATAAGTCTACATAGAAAATTATAGTTGTATATGAGCATTTAGTATTATAAACTTAAAAAATGTCATATATAGAGGCATGAATTTGCTTGTAATCTTTGGCATGTATAAAATGAGGAAACCAACTAATGAAAAATAAATAACATATACTTTAGCACAAATTTACTGAAAAACTTGCACAACTTTTAACTAAAATCAAGAGATGTTTTTGTAGGCAAATATAAGATACTCCTTGAAATAGTCCAAGTAATTTTATGAAAGTTTATTTTTCTTACAAAATTGTGAATGTGCCAACAAAAGTAGTTGTTTAGCTATTGTTAGTTGTTGTTGTTGGGCCTTGGTTGAATGCACTTGTACATACCACAAGGAGTTAATCTTTTGGAAGAAGAAAAAAATAAAAGTTTGGTTTTAACTAATGAAAATTAGAGTCCTTAATAGAATAGCAAAGAATATTAGGTGTTGTAAGCAAAAACCTAAGCAGCTGCACAAATAAACTTGCATAATGAGGCTTCTAAAGCACACTCATGCTCCAAAGACTTCCAGGAACCACTCTAGCTAAACATAACTCCCAGGTATTAAACAAATGTGATAATTTAGTTTATCGGTCAAGAAAGAAGACACCTTCTCTGATAGAACTTGATAAGAAAAAGTACATGGATGAAAGAAAAAGTCACTTGGGACAGCAAAAAATTGGCTGATGTGATATTTAGATGATCCAAATGGGATACAATGCTGCTAGCATGATTTATGCAAAGAAGAACAGATATTTTCAAAGTGACCATTTCAAAAGAAAGGCTGAATTAGCAGTAATAGAGGAAGGACAAAATGAAGCAAAGTATATTCAAGTTTAAAAAAACGGTTTAATCCCTTTTGTTGACTCCCATCACAATTCATATTCCAACAAGAATCTCTAAAAATTCATTTGAGAGCCAAAATATCACTTCATTAGAGTGGCTAGCAAAGTCTCAACCTAAACTGTATGAAAAACTTGTAAGGGGACCCTCTCCAGAAAGGTTTATGCTTGAGGGAATCAATTTGAGACAAAGGAAACTTTATTATTTCTAGTATAAAACTAGTTAGGATGAAATTGTGAATATTACACTGAATAATCTTGTATTATCAATGCAAAAATAGATGCACAGCTGTTATAAAAATGAAGAGGGGGTCATGCCAGTATTAGGAACTGCAGAACTTATGTTAAAAATTACCTTTTTGTAAAATGTTTTATATTTATTTCCACCCTCAAAAAGTGATATTTCTACTAATTTCTGTTAAAAAAAATTTTTTCAGTAAATTTTTTTAGAACTGAAGATTTTGAGTGATTTTCCTTACTTGAAAATTTCTCATACTTACAATAATGGTGATAGTATCCAAATTTTTCTAGTTTCATATAAAAAGTTATAAGTAAATTTATGGAGCATCTTATATTTATTTCCATTCCTTTATATAATATTGACACTATTTGGGTTTTGCTAAGAGAAATGTAGGATCATGATTTATTTTTTTATAACCCACTTTTTCACAAGATATACTTTATTTCTTAAAGACTTAGTTTATAAAAACTGCAAATGTATATTGTAATTTAATTTATAGCTTTCAATAGAAACTAAAATATACATACTTATAGGGGATATTTCATCTGTATTAATATCAATCATCTGTATAATAATGACAATATAAATTCATTTGCACATGCAGATATAGTACTATGATAATTACTATTAACTTAATGTTGTATTGCCTTGGGCACTACATTCAGACTGAGGTCTGTTCACAGAATCTCAGAAAAAAGAAAAATTTCAAACTAGAATTTTTCAATTCAGATGCTAAAATAAAAAAACTTATTTCCAAGTACATTCATTACATTCACTTGCAGGCAAATACCCTTGGGAAAGGTATGTATTCATACCTCCTATCCCCAGCTATGGGTTGAATAGCAGGACAGACTGAATCATATAGCCTTGGTTAGCAACCAATCTACCAGAAGAAACTGTGACCTACTGTGGGAAAATCTACTATCTAGTTAATCAGGAATTGAATGAGACATGATCATCCAAGCATGTATCACATGTCGCATTGAACTGACTGATTTCCAAGTACAGAAAAAAATCTCTTACTGCTTGATAAGTTCTTTAAATTTGTAAAATCTGCCATATCAGTATCCAGATTATTATTTTTAGCTGTAGTTTGGAGGTATTTACACAAACATAATTGTGCTGCTTGAAATAACTTTTCATCAGTTAGGTCCCTTAACAACATTAGAACAATCTGAGTTTCTCAATCCATACCTCCACACTTTTCTCATATGCTAAGCATAGCCTATTTCTATTTTTGCATTTTTCAGATTTTTTAATTTAAATTTTTAATAAGTTTTATAACTAGGCAGAGAATAAAATGAATTTTTATTAAAAATATACTTTCACAGTTTTACTCTTTTGCATTTCAGGCTTGGAAGTGGGAGAAAAGATTTTCTGAAATTTTTCATGTCAATCCAACAAAATTCAAAGAATTATACTTCTATACTTACTAGTAAGTTTCAACTATTTTCAAATATTTTACAATTTCTTTACTGAAAACCTGTTTTGAAAAAAAAATGATCACTTCAAATGATTAAGTTGTTAAAATTTTCAGTCTTGAAATTGATTTTATCATTCCATTTCACTTTTTTATAACATTAATTCATTTTACAATGGACATTTGAATCATAAGCTTTACTCATTTTAAAAGATTTTGCTCACGGTATTTTTTATCAATTCCCGGCCCAACTGCTAACATTATTATGCCTAATTGCTTTCCTTACCATTGGCAACTAAGGGACCACATATGAACAATTTTGGCCATCTTTCACACAACTATGTACATATTCAGAATTTTGACCCATACATGTTGTTGAAATCTTAATCTTTGTTTGTTCCTTTCCTTTGCAGCCAAACACTCATAACAATAGATCACAAAAATCACAGATCACAAAAAAAACTTTAAGCACCCACACATTTTTTTCTTTTGCAAAATTTTTCATATTTTAGTTTTCAAAATGAATTTAACTTAAATTTTGAGCAGACTAGTGGATTAATTTTTTCAGGAGGCATTCAGAATCAATTTGAACATTATAGAAAATTTAGTTGACTTGGTTGTTAGACTCTGCTTTCCAAATTAGCTAAGAAAAAGTATGTTAGCTTGTACCAAATTAGTGTTATTATTTTACATGTTAATATAGACTCTTTGGAATTTTATAATCTCCATCACTTTTCATCAATTGATTTTAACTTATCTACTGTTTCAACTCTAACATTACTTTTAACTTGTTTTATTGCTTCCTAGAGACCTTCTTCACTTGAATATTATTTTCCAATTTCATATACATCTCTTTAAATGATATACAACACATTTTCTATTGGATTAACATCTTGAAAACTGATATTTGATGACTTTAATACCTTTTTGGGCAATAGTCAGCTTTGCTAAAATGTGAATGAGCATTGTATTACATTAGTGTACTCTTTATCAACATCTCCCATTCAAAATATATCTTGTCCAAAAACTTAAAATAATACTCTGAATTTATTTTTAACAATCATCTATTTTGAAGGTATCTACAATATTACTGCCTATAATACTAATACAAAACATGACTCCACTCCTCTGTTGTCTTCTAAGTCATGTTAGCTAACTCTTTCTATGAAGAACTGAACCTCATCCATCAAATGTAGTTTTGAATTCACCAGTGAAAATTATTGTAAAATTAATTTTCATACACTTCTTATCTCAACTTACACATTTCTCTTAGTGATTTTTACTGAAAGTTGTAGTTTAGCCACTTGTCTTAACATTATTTCTCTGTTTACATTTGAAACACCAGGATCTTCAAATATTTTCTTGTTAATTCACTTTTCTTGTTATTACCCTTGTTTTTTATTTTTTTTCAAATCTCTTTTCCTAATATTCTAAATGCCATATTTTTTCTTGTTCTTATCTTGCCAATGTTTTTAATTTCTTTATTTTTTTTTACTGTTTTGTTCAATCATTTTTCAATTTCCAATATTTCTATAACTCAATAACTTTACAATATTTTGTCCCTCATTTGAGGTTATATTTATCTTAGGATTTAAGGCAATCTTAATCTGAAATTAAAGATTGAATATCACTGACTGTATTATTATATACTAGCAGAACCTGTGTAAATTACATGGATTTACTAATAAATTTTGTAATGCTGCACTTTTCAACCCTTGACCATTCCCAGATAGTTATAAAAAAGTGACGCTCTTAAAATACTATGACACACAGTTAATCATTAATAATCTGAAATCATTTTCCATAAAATGGAATGTAATAAATATAGATTATATATATTCTCCACACATGAACGGTAATATTAGAATTACTTGTTTTAATTTTTCTCAATTAAGGTCTAGCTCATGTGTAAACTGGAGATGTATGCGTGCTTTAGAAATCGACAGCAATAAAAATGATTTTTTGCAATGCATCTAGTTTTATTCCAAACATTGTTAGATTATTAATTTTCTTATAAAGAAAACTTAACTTAAACTTACAATGATTTTTAGAATATGAGTGAGGGCAAAGAAATAATGAAATTAAATCAATTTATACATTATGATAGAAACAGGAAATGCAATGTAGTTGCTCACAAATGTTCTAATGAAATATGCTCTAATGAGTGTACATATGTACACTTGCTTAGGTCACCCGAGGACACGAGCAAAAGAATGGAATTCTTAATAGGTTCATAAATATTTAAAGAGAAACAATGGTAAAGTTACTACACCAATAGTGCACTCTGCTAGTGGGATACAGAGATAAACTTAAGTCCTGCACCCAGGTATATGGACAAATCTGCAAGCACAGAACTAAGCAAACTTAACTTGTCCACTAATGTTGCTATAGTGCAAACTAATTGGTATCACATTACTTCATTATACACAATATGTCTAGTATAAAGATAAACAACATGGATCATATACAAATAAGGAGACTGATGTAAGGGCTTGAATAAACTTTTTATTCACAAAATAACCACAGATTATGTTAATTCGTGTCTCAAAATGTGTAAAATTGTAGAAAGGTTGATTTTGGTTGAGTAGTTCACAAGTCAAAATTGGTGCAATAGAAATTCATTGTAAATTGATCCCCCATCACAAAAACAAAACAAATTTTTTATTTCATTTTTTTGATTGTTTAGGTAATTTTTGAAAAAAATACTTCATATTACTATCAGTTAAGCACATTTAAAGATGATAATCAAAAGGAATTGTCCAGTTTATGAATAATTTTAACAAATTACTATTAGTTCCCATGAAAATTTCATAGCTTTCCTGTTTGAATTTCATTTTCTTTCTTTCTTTTTCTAACTGAAATCAAACAGCATCTCTGTTATGTCTTTTCCATCTTTCCTTACTATCAAAATGGAACAGTTCATTAAATAATGAACTATTCTATTTTGATAGTAATGGAAAGGCATTTCTTTCTTTCCTTCCTTTTTCTCACTGAAACCATGTATCATCTCTGATATGTATTTTCTACCTTTCCACGTGATCAAAACAGAATAGTTTATTATTTATGAGCTATTTGTAGGGAGTAACATATGTGCATGCTAAGTAAGTAATTAAGGCAGAATTATAATAAAATATTTATTTAGAATATGATGACCAGCCCTGGAGTTTCATGATGAAATCTTAACATTACCAAATAAGATACTGTAAATATTTTTAATAAAAAGAGATATTCTAAACTGAATGACACACAGTATATTTATCATATAAATAGGAGATTCTGAAAATTTTACCAATATCAGTTAATTAATCTCCGTTTTATTGTGAAGATATTGACTTCATTACTGCAATTGTTTTTGGCAATTTTTGTACGTGATTTTTCCAACAAATGTTTTTGAGCAATAACAATTTTTATAACTTGGAAATAAATTTGGGAATAATCAAAACTAATTGTGAAATCCAGTGAAAGTCACCCATGGAATAAATATAATTTTTTGTACAGAAATGTACTTCAAATTGTCTTTAAATTAAGTGGTACAGAAGAATTATCATTGAACTTTTAAAAGATAAGCTTAAATATTAATGCAATACTTAAATTCAGCGATCAATTTTGAGTTCTTCTGTAGTTTGTTGACCAGTTATGCAATTTTGTTGATTACACCTTTAACTGAACAACAGATTTCAAAGACAATTTTACTGCTTATTGATTGAATTACATATATTTGAAACAGATGGTGTCAGCACAAAAAAGAGATGGATTAATAGAGTTAATGAGAATCCTAAAGAGAAAGCAGAAACTGAGTTTAATGACAGGCACCACAGTGGTAGGCCAACTGCTGATGTGAATGAGTATATGGTTAAACAGGCTGATGCTCTCATTACAGCTAACAGAAGAATCACTGTTACAAAACTATGTAAAAACTTTCAAGTGAGCCATGATAGTACCTGCAGTTTCTGGGCCACTGAAAGGTCTGTGTAAATTGGGCTCTCTTGTGAAGGAGCTATGAGTAGTTGCTACTCAAGTGTCTTTGGTGTCTTTCCAAGCACAATAGACACAGGAGATGAGGCCAAGGTTCACCACTATGAGCAAGAGAGCAAAAGATCAATAGCATAGTACTGCCCACACTCACTCAGAAAGAAGGAATTTAATGCAACATACTCTGCAGGAAAAGTGATGGCCACTGTGTTTTGGAAACAGAAGGGAGTCATACCAATGACACCACTGTAAATTCTGACTTCTATATAAGCTCACTTTTAAAATTCAGTATAAGTTCTCTTCAAGCCTTGACACATTTAAAGTTGGGTGATTTGCTTCAGCAACATAATTATGCAAGGCCTCTCAGTATTGTAGAGATCAGACAAGCAACCACAGTGTATGACTGTACAACTTTGATCATTCAGCCTACAGTCATAACCTGACACCCTCAATCCTTCATCTGTTTAGATCCATGACGGAGGCACTCAAAGGACTAGTTCTCCAATAGAGATAAGATGCACATTCCTAAGAAAGCAATCAAGCTTCTACAATGTGTGTGTGTGTATATATATATATATATATATATATATATATATATATATATATATATATATGCTGTCAAAAGAGTATACTAAAATGGCACACTAGAAAAAAGTGCTCAATATTGCAATCGTAAAGCTTTTTTATGTCTGTAATAATAATCAACAACTACTATCAGTTTCTTGCATACTAATGCATGTAGTCTTCATGTGGTTAGTATTAGTCTGTTTGGTGATATGTGAATACATATAATGTAATGTATACATATAATTTATTCAATAACTAAAAATCACTGAGGTGGAAATGCCCATGTGGCTGAGGATGGATTAGCTGAAAAATCACCACTATTTGAGGAAAAAAGAAAATCCCTAAAACCACAAAATAAATATACAAGCGTGCCAAAAACATTTCTTGATGATGCAGGAACAGTTGTTCCTGTGCTATTGAGCACTTTTTGTTCATTTTGGTATGCCTTGTCTTTCTATCAAATCTTTTGCAATTAAAGAGAACAGTTTTGCTTTTGCACTGATCCTTGTATTTTAAAAATATATACAAATGGAGGCAAACAGGATTTTTTCATTATTGCTTTATTTAAAGCTTTCCTATCTTTTATAAGAATCTTTTTGTGTGTTTATTTTGAAAATGTTGTAACCTTTGAAATGGATTCACACAATAAAATTACTTTCAAATTCTTTTAATAATTGAATGCATATAATTGAGAAACTGTTTCAAATAGTTTTTTCTCATTCAAATTTTAAGAAATAACAAAAGTAATGTTTTGGTTAAGTGAACTGTTGTATTTTTTTCATATTGTCAAAACACACCTAGTGTTATAAATATGTAAAAAAAATGACAAGTCCATGAAAAATACATATAATCACACACACACACACACACACACACACACACACACGGCTTGGTGCCCCTGCTGTTAATCTCAAGGTTCTCAACAAAATCCAAAGATGGATATGCAATGTAATCGTTCCTCACATGGGGTCTCAAATCCAGTCATTTTCTCATTGATGTAATATGGCTTCCCTCTGTCTTTTCTATAAATATTTTCATGGCATCTGCTCTGATGGGCTATTTTCACTGATGCCCTGACTGCATCAATTTAAGCAGGCTACTAGGTTGGCATTGCAGTCCCACCCTTTTACTGTTGTAACAGCTTCTTGCATTTCCCAACAGTGGAACTCCCTTCCACTGATAACTATAATCTTCAAACAGTGGAACTCCCTTCCCTGATAACTATAATCTTCAAAAATTTAAATGTAATGTCAATCGACATATTCTGTTGCTTTGATCCCTGTTCTTCTTTTTATTCTCCTCTGTTCTTTATTTTATCCTTTCCTCATCCCCCACCTCAACCAGTCTTTTCCCTTACTTACACTCTCTGTAGTCTCTTGTGTACTAGTGGCTCTCCTGCCTTGCTTGGGGGTAAATGATTTAAAAAAAAAAAGAAGAATGATGATTGCTAAGGTCAAGCTATCCTTTATGACACCTGATGATGCATTTCTTAATGAATACTGATGCACTATCAGGATATAATTTTGTAAAAGCCTCCTATAAAGAAATTAAATTTAAACTAAGACTTATTCACTTTGTATACAATAGTAAGATATTCTCTATGCAACTAGTCCACTGATTTTTGATCACACTTTTTGAATGTGCTATATTTAGGTTGTTGTTAATTGAAAATCAAATGCGAATTCACATTTTATTTTAAATATTATTAAAATAAGTGATAAATATCTTTTTATTATTGCAAAATTGTCATGTTACAGTGAATGAAACATTTTTCAATGTCAGATGACAATGCAAGTTAATGGTGATCCTGGAATGTCTGTGAAGGAAATGTTATTCGTTATAGTTCATTACCCACATTTTCAGAACATCACTATTCTGTACATGTATTGACTTGATTTCTGTTTCTAGTGACTTTACAGGTTATGGAAGTGGAATGGACCAAGATATCACTTACGCAATTACTGGTTATGGCATAATGAGTTTTTATGTCCTTCTCTCCTTAGGGCACTGCAACTGCCTTGAACAAAAGGTAACTACAAGGATAAGATTTTTATCAAATGCATTAAAATTATAACATTCATATCTCTGTTATTGAATTTTTAAAATCTAATCTGTAATGAAGTAAAATTACTTTTCTTTTTTTCTTTAATTCACCCAATTGTCAAATGTGCATTAGTTTTATTAAATACTTTCCTAATCAGACCAGCATGCTCATCTCACAACATTGCAAACTTTTTCAAATATTTGTCTTTGTTCTTCTTGGAATTTTGAACTCAAACCTTTCTTCAATTCATAAGATAGATTGTTCACATTTCTGCTTTTAGAGGGAATGTTTCATATCAGTTAATACTTGCCAGTTTTATTCCCCTTTCTGCTGCTAGTCTGTTTCTCCTACTAAATGAGCCTGGCCTTGAGTGGGTGAAGCATGCAGGCCTCAGTGAGGACCACTCTTCCTCAAACTTGGTGGACTGGCATTACAGAATCACAAAGAACTAACCAGATAACTGAAGCCACATTACTTTAGTACTTTCAACAACTAAATTGGATAGCACATGTAACTTGAATAGAGAATAATGACATCATCAACATGCTGATGGCCCACACAACCCCAAACAAAAAGCAAGGAAGGAAACGCCCATCAATACTGAAAAGAGCATTAAACAGATACTGGACTTCAGAAACAAATTTTCCTGAAGAGGTTGGCAGTGCCTAACAGTGACTGATTTTTTTTTTTTTTTTTTTAGTTTTCTTATCTTCAAGTTGTGTTTTCTCTCGTTTATCTCTCTGAGTTCATTAATGAAGGCTGGAATGTACAGCAGTTGAAATGCTGTGAGTATAACAACCAAGATGAGCATACTGGTTGAAATAGAAAAGCATATAATAATGAGAATTTCTTACATCAAAACTTCTTGACAAAAATTATAAGATAGTTTCATTAACTTCAAATGGATTTTTACCCAAAGAACTTGTTCAGTTTCTAATGATTTTGTTTGTACACTCTAAGGAAATAAGGAAATGTTGTAATGATTAGAATGAGTTCAAGTTTACCACAGGGGCTTATCTGTTAAAAAAAAAATTGAAAATCAAATCTAAAGAAAATAAAATGCTTGACAGAATAAAAAGCAAATCTGACTATTTATGAATGTTTAAAAAAAAAAAACTTGTATATACATTTTTGGTTTACACGTTTTTGTTTTATATTTTTTATTGTAATCCCTTCTTCCATTTTTTTTTTTGTTATTGAGTATACAATTTTTTCAGTCTTTTTCCATTTAATATGTGCTTAATGATATATAATATAATTAATATATATATATATATAGGCTCAGTAATAGAAAAAATGGCAGTGATTACAATAAAATGGTATATAAACTAAAGTTTAATCTACTTGAAATGTTATGCTTTTATGAATATTTTTTATTTTCAGATTGGTCTGACCATTGCAGGCATGATGTGTATTGCGATGGGATATGGTTTCACTATTGGGATGGGAGCCCTTGTTGGTGTCAAAACTGGCAAACTCAATGACATTCTAGCTCTCATGCTTCTCGGTTTGTTAGCTTTTAATAATTTACAACAATTATCATAAAAGTTATTATTAGATTACATTTATAAATTTGTTACATTATTAATAATTATTATACTACATTTATTTACTCTGATTTATTATAAATTTATTATGAATTTTTGTTAAAACTATAATTGAAAATCTTCTCTCTAGATTCTTTTCCTTTTGAAAGTATTTTTTCTTTTAAAACTGATTACCTTAAAATATTTTCCTTCCTATTGAGTAAATAATTTGCTACTAATTTTGTTTACATGCATTTATAAAACTTACCTTTATATAATCACATATGGGAAACATTGAGATTGATATAAATAATTAAGTATTGTACCTAACAAATTTTGAATTTTTACCATTTTTGAAATTTATTTACTCATGCATCTTTTTAGGGATAGGCATCGATGATATGTTTGTAATCCTTGGAACGCTGAGAAATCTTTCTGCTGATATTCGTAGTCGTTCTGTCGCTGAGCAGATGGGTCATGTTATGAAACATGCTGGAGTATCCATTACAATCACCACACTTAGTGATGTTGTAGCTTTTGGCATTGGAGCTTTCTCAGTAAGTAAACAATAAAATGAAAGAAAAAACATTTTGGAAACTTTTGCTGTATGCATCTTTTTAGAATAGAACTTTACATAATAGTAAATCATTTGATTTACTATTAGTAATTACTATGAGTAAATTTGTAAATGAGCAAATAAAATTAAAAACTGAAACAAAGAACATATTTATAGTAAGTTAATTTGAGAAATTATATACATAAGAGAAAAATTTAGCATGATAGGTTTTTATATTTGCCATCATAGAAATTTAAATTATCTAAATGAATAGTAAAAATTAAATGAATAATTTATATTTCAAAAATTAAAAAAAAAATTATGAAGTTACATTTACTTTAATGATTCATCTTTAATTTATTGAAGAAATTTTTAAAAATCTGACAAATTAATTTTTTTAATAATATTTTGCATGTAGAAATGTGAAAACTTAATTGACTATATTAAAAGTACTGATATTACTGTGAAAAACAATTTTGAACATAATGATAATTTATTTCATTTAATGAGGTTATACTTTTTACGTTTTCTCATATTTTATCCTCTTTAAAATATTTTTAAATAATGAATCTATAAATTTCATATATATATATATATATATATATATATATATATATATATATATATATATATATAATTAATACAAGAAAAAGGTTTGTCACTTATCTGATTGATGGATGTTACCTTCAGCATCCCAACACCAGAGTTTCATAGATGGACTATCTGAGGATCACTCCATCCACTTGTCAGGGGATATCAGCAATTGACTGCTTATACTTGATTTTTCTTTTTTATATGCACTTTTCATTGGTGCAAGTTAGTTTTTTTTCCTTCATGGTGTATGTGTACATGCATGTGTGCTCATCTGCATGTACCCTGTTGTAATTATTTGTCCTTTTCATGTTGTTGTTTTTTTCACTTTACATTCTTTATTGATTTTTTCTTTCAATTGTAATTTTGACATATATATATATATATATATATATATATATATATTAAAAGAAAATCTTTATCTTTTAATAAAATCTATTTAATACAACCTTTAGTAAATTTGAGGCAAATACAGGTAACACCATGCTGCTGCTGCTGCTTCTGTGTGCCATCTCCCTTTGGGATATGGGTGATCATGGCTTGCTACAATGTCCTGTCCTTTGTAGCATGTCTTTTTGCTATGTCTTCTAATTCCTGTTCTGCCAACCATTTAAACCAGCTCATTAGGTATGTTATGTGCTGCACTTCTCTGTCCCTTTTACTTCCAATACGTCCGGTATCAAATTCTCCAAGCCCTCTTTTCTCATTATGTGCCCTAGAAATTTCAACTCCCTCTTTCTAATGTTAAATATAAGTTTCCTTTTTGTTCCCATTTTCCCTAAAACTTTGTCATTTCTCACATGTTCAGTCCATGATAGTCTCAGCATCCTTCACTAGAATCATATTTCTCTTGCCTCTAGTCTGTTCTTCATCTATAAAAGGATTGTCCAGCATTCACTGCCATATAGGGAGACCAATATTACATGACAGTTCAGTACTCTTTTCTCTATTTACAATGAACTTTTCCTGTTTCTTAATACTTTGCTTAGCTTTTAGAAGGTATCTTTTGCTATTCCAATGAACTTTCAGATTTCAGTGTCACATTTTCCATTCTCTGTTAAAACATTTCCTAGATATTTTTGTGCTAGTTTAATTTTTATATTTCCAATTTCTAATTCACATGTTGGGATGTTTCTTTTGCTTTCTCACTTTCCTTTACTGCCTTCTCTAGGAGTTCCTGTAGTTTCCTTTCTATGCTATCAATGTTATATCATCTGCATATCTAATGTTATTAAGATTAATAATGAATCCTCATAGGACTTTTAATTCTTTTAGGATTGCTTCACTGCAAAAGTTGAATAAGTCAGCAGGCAGAAGAGACATACTTGTTTTATGCCTCTTTCTATTTTTGTGTATTTACTGAATTCCACATGCAGGCAGTTTGCTTCCAGTATAAGTTCTGGATTATTCAAATGTCCTTCCCAAATATATAAAGCATAGAAATGAGTTAAAAGCTTCAAATAAAATGAAATTTTGTAATTTATATTTTAATCAGGTGTATGTTTTAAAAATTGTTTTTTTTTTTTAATTTTTTAATCCATATATTTATTTAATCCATATATTTATTTAATCCATAAACACATTGTTGAAATTAATATGAATAATTATTTCACCTTGTTTTCAGGTATTTCCTGGCCTAAATACATTCTGTATTTATAATGCTATTGGTATCCTTGCTATCTACTTTTATCAAATCACATTTTTTGCCAGTTGCATTAGTTTAGATTTGCGCCGCATTATGGCCAATCGCAATGCTTGCTGCTGGGTTTACAAATACAATGACTACAAACCAAATAACTGCAGCCAACTTGACGTTTTGCAAATGCTTTTTGAAAAATTTGCTTCATGCATTCTTAGTAAACATACAATCAAGGTTAGTTCCATTTTCTGTCACTTTTCATAAAAACCTAAATTTTTAGTCACACAAATCTATCCACATATGTACACATTGACCTTTCATTGACCTACTTATTTATTCGTCTGTAGGTAAGAAATAACATCTGATTGCAAACTCTTCATACATCCACTTTAAAAGGTCCATTTTTAATTTCATGAACATGACTTAGCATTTTGGAACTTTAATCTCTATTGTCTTTTTTTATATCTTCTTAAAAAGAAATAATATTATGAAACAATGAAATAATTGTACGTGTACAAACAATAAGTAGCCAATATCTAAATTTGAATCAACAAACGAATCAATAAAAATTGGTTAAAATTGTAATAATTAATAGTAATAATTTTCTCCTTCAGTTTCTCTTCCATTTCCTTCTTACTTGCCAACCTTTCTGCTTGCTCAGAAAATTTTATTTTAGCATTTTAAATACTAAAATGTTGTTTTTGATTTTATTTTGTAAATGAAAGTATTATAAATTTTCACACCATTAAAAACTAAAGGCACATATTTCAGAAAGTGCACCAAGTTAATCTTAATTAAGCAAAGGGAATTTGTAGAATTCAACAAAAGAATAATACATAATTATAAGTCAGTTAGAATTTTAACTTTTAGACCATTGTTAGGAAAGATACTATAGCTTTTGGAGAAAGTTCACAAAAACATTTTACTTTTGTCGTTAACAGTTGCAAGCAACTTATTTTTTAATTGGTCTTGATGATGGTCAATATTGGTAAAAGTTTTTTAGAATTAGTATTCTGTATATAGTTTGAGGGAGAAAAATGACCCAAATTCTTTGTGCTTTTCTTTGATTAGATTTTGGTACTTTTTATTACCTTTTGCATTGGAAGTATAAATCTTTGGTGTACACTGCAACTTGAAGCAAATGATGACTGGCAACGTGTCATGTACCCAACTACACATGTCTACTACAAATTCTACACAGCCAATGAAAAGTATTTCCCATCATTACAGGTTGCCATTTACTGCAGTAAGTCACTTTTTACTATAATCTTTACTTTCTATGTCTGGATAATTGCATAAATTGCATAGTCTTGTTCATTATGTTGTTATTTTTTTGTCATTCAGCATTTATCCTCATCTTTGTTAACAGAAGAACTGATATTTTAATTTACACAAAGTAAATATAGTTGGCTCATTTAGAAGAGTGGATGGGATATATGAGTAAATATTTATTTATTGACCAATTCTAGGATTCTTCCTTACAGCTCGTACTTTGTAGATATCAGTTTAAAGAAAAAAGGTGAGCATAATATCCCAATAACTTCCATTTTATTGAACCAACATATACAGGGTGCGATGGATAAATTGTCTTCTAAATTATGCAAAAATGAAAATAACACTGACTTTTCATTTTTAAAGATATATTTACCAAAATCATACAAAAATAGCTTGAAATACTAGAGTAAATTTATTCAATAAAACAGCAGCTAACTTTGGAATCTCCTACAACTCTTCTGGATGGTTTCCTTGTTTAATTTGGTGAATGCTGCCACAATCCTTGCCTTCAGTTCATCTTTGGTATTACAAGGAGTTTTGTTGGTCTCTTGCTCAACTACACCCAGCACATAATCAAGGGGGAGTTAGGTGACCAAATGTAAGGTGGCCAAAGGTGATATGGTCGCAGAAATTGTCTGACAGTCATAACTAGTTTCTCTTCCTTGTGTGGCATGATGCAGAGTTCTGTTGCCAGACATAGGATCTTCCAGCAGCCACCCACTTGACCCAAGGCATCACTGCTTTCTCAAGGCACTTGGTGTAAGCCTCTATTTTGAGTCTGAGACCCTCACCAACAAATTCGGGAGTTCTTTTCTTATCAGAATAAAAGAGTGCATTTACCAAGCTGCTATACCTTTGTAATCACCATTAGACTCATCCAACCCTTTTCAATTCCTCTGCACTGTGCTCAGATTGACACCCAAGCAATCTGAAATGTTTGTATTGTAGTTTCTGGCATGAATACCAAGCAGTACAATATGTCATTTACAAATTTCTGGTGGAGTGAATCAAGTCATGGTGCTCATTTTCTTACAGATGGTGCCCAACTGACCCTACTATATTGTGCCATCAACAAAATCATAAACAAACAATGCACATATGTGAAATTAAAAATATAAAATGGTAACAATTTACTCATCACACCCTGAACATGATGTGGTGCTGAAAAGTTCTTGACCTGACCCACTTTCTAAAATCTAACCAAATACCAGAATTTTGTGGCTGGTGGGGATATCTCTTTTGATATTATTTCAGATCAGATGGGTTCTGTAGCACCTGAATCATTTGAGTACTTGAGTTAAGAGTTATTGTTATGGGAACTTACCTATAACAATAATGGACTCTTCCTAACTCTATAAATACTGCACCTCTCTGAGAGAGAGAAGAGGAATGAGTTGAGACCTAACGAGTCAAGACATATTAGTTCACTCTAAACCAGACTGACAGTTAATACTAACACCTTCAACTTCTTGTATTATATTTCTGTTGTAATATATCTTTATTTACTACTCTTGTGTTCGTGTTGTTCTTCCTTGGTTCTACCTTGGACCATAACCGCGGTGCGAGGATATTGGACCATAACAGTTATGAAAAACAAACTTATCACATTAGCATTCTTCTAGTATTTGTTCATCAAAAACTGTAATATGCGTTGGAACACTGCATATACTTGAACGTAAAAATGTCAACAAAAATAGTCCTTTATCTTACTTGTTTACTCTTATTCGTATTACTAGTGCTTTTCTTTAAACAGGACATTTTATTTGAAAGTCAAAATCCAATTTACACATTAATAAAGACATACATATATATATATATATATATATATATATATATATATATATATATATATATAATTTTACAGTTTATGGTTTTGTAGCAGTATGTTATTTTGAAAGCTATATGGTCTCATCTTCATAATCTGATAACACTTAGCTTGTTTTCTTTTCTTTTTTTAAGTGATTTCCCCCCAAGGGGTTACTGGATGGGGAAGAATTAGGAGCAGAAACATTAATTAATAATGTGCAAGAAGAGAGAACTTGAATTTTTAAAAAGTCTAGGTACCATAGCGAAGAGGTCATCCTAACAATTAACATGAAAGTATTTATAGAAAAGGCATAGGGAGGCAACTTTATGGCAGTGGGAAAGAGCTGCCAGATCAGGACCAATAGTATTGCTGATTCTCCTTTGGATTTTATCAAGAAGCTCAAGGTAAATAGCAGGAGCTCTGGACCATATGTGGCAACAATATTCTAAGCATGGACAAATGGTAGACTTATAGATATGTATGACAGTTTCTGGAGAGAAAAATTGCTGCTCACAACACTGAACCAACAAAGCAGCTGACCTAGCAATGAATTCAATAGAGTCTTTCCACTTCATGTCAGCTGAGAATGTTAGCCCAACTGGGACAACAAAAAATAAGTTGTTCTCAGTAATTACTTGCCTAATCCAAAGTAAATTGGTCATCTTTTGGATCTACTTGCATGGTTTGTAGAAAAATTATACATTATAATTTTGGTAGAATTGAAGTTTCAATTGAATATCAATAAAATTTTGTTCAGTTGTTATTTTAAGTAATAACTTCCTAGTCTTTTTTAGATGAGAGGGAAATTGTTCATTCACTTAATGTAATTAACTATTCTCATTGGTTTGGCTGAGCAATAGATTGGGTGATTTAAGAATTTATTCAAGATATTGAATAGGTGATATTCATTCTAACATACTGATTTACTAGAATGACTGTATTTTAGCTTTTTCAGTCAATCTGGTAATTATAAGCAGTTCCACTTATTGAGAATATTAATTCTTTTAAAATAAAAAAAATTGGGACAGATTAAGTCTATTAAATATTGTATAGTTTGCTAAAATGACTGCAAAAGGAAGAGTGATTAATATCACTTCATAAGTGGTTTTGTTTATATAAATCATTGGTATGGCAAAGTATTATAATCACTGATGTCTTCTATTTCATTCTGGGCTTTACTCACTTAAGAAAGAATCTGACTACAAATAAAATCAAAAAGCTTCTCTTTTGTGGTGATTTCTAGTATTCATGTAAATTTCACTTACATCCGAAGAGAATAAAAAATTTACGAGTTGAATGTTATGATGAAGTTAATTTTTTGCAATTACAAAGAATTTGTCCTGCCGTCACTTCATTATTGAATCCCTGATTTTGTCATTAAAAAAATATTGTTCAATTCTTCTCACGAGAAGATGTCAAATAACAAATTTATTTAGCAATATTTTTTTATGTATATAATAACTTTTAGAAAGTAGAATGTAGATAGTTTTTCTTGTGTCCATATAGGGTATTTTGAATTTTTCAGAAATTAAATGTGTGGAAAAGTTGACAATGACAACATTTCTTTCGTAGTTTGAAAAAAAAGGCTGTGGGAAAAATAACCAAATCCAGTCATGATAACATAATTAATACAATGAACAAAGTCTTCCTGTTATTCTTAGTTAGAATATGCTTCATCATGGAGAAAAGGTGTCCACATTATTTAGAAAATGGTGTTGGGAACAAAGGCAAATTCAAGACAGGTAAAGGTAGAAATGTAAGAGAAATGATAATAATTATAAAGTAGGTGTATGTGTGTACCTCTGTGAGTCAAGAGGGACTAATGTAAATTTTATGTACATATTGCAGAATGCAGCTAGGTGTGCATTAGACAGTTGCAATTACAATGGTATTTGGTGGCTATCTTGTTTTGATTGCTACTTATCAAAATATATTTGATAAAAAATAAATTGCCTGAAAGGAAATCAGAAAACATTTCAAGAAGATGAAAATATGACATCTAATTATCAGTGATGACAATAAACTGTATCGAGAAACAAGGCCTCTGATCAGGATGTTTTGAGGAGTGTGGAACCATCTCTTAATTGCTGCTGTTCCCAGGTCCACCCTGACCCAGGGTGGTAGCACCTGTTAGGGTTCCAGCTATGGGTAAATAGTTTTCCCCTCCCCCAAACTGGTGTCTGAATACTAAGAAAATGTAAAGATGAGTTTTTATAATAAAAATACCAGCAATACAAATTGCACATTCACAAAAACTGATTCTCCTCAATAGGGGCCACCTGTTTGCCATGGGTGGTGACCTGTGATGCCTGGGGATGGTGTCCTGGTGACTGAGCAACTCCTGATCCAGTATAAAATAACCAGGAATGTCCACAACACGTCACTTCGGTCCCTACCTGGGATAGACAGATAGATGGAATAGCCCAATCCATTCCAATTGGCTAGTCACATAATGCCAAGGGCTAGTTGGGAGGATAATGGCTCTAACATGGCTGCAATTCCTTACACCATACTATTCTTGAATAGATATTGTGGGATAATGTGGGTGCTCGTATCCACTTTCATTACAACCGTACCATCTGTGTAGCCCTGGCAGATCAGAGCAAATGGGACTAGTCCCCCCCTGACAGTGTTCTTTAAGAAGGAGCTCCAAGGTGGGTGGGGAACACAGATGGTGAATACAAAAATCAAAACTATATGTGGCTATCTCTTATAAATGAACCAAGAGACATGAGACTTCTGAAACAGTGAAAACGATAATGTCAGAAAAAAAACTTTTTTCCAACTTTCATAGTTATAGAATCATTAGATGGGGAAATATCAAAAGTGTCTCCTTTTGTGTTGCAAAGGGCTATATCAGCTGTGATAGAACTGAAATCTGTAAAAAAAAAAAAAAAGAAAAGAAAAGAAAAATATGCTTTTAATTCAAGTAAAAACCAAAAAAAATGCAAACAAAATTACTAAAAATCAAGAAAATAGGCAATAATAAAGTAAAGGCTTACCCTCCCCCCCACCAATTTCTTAATTCATTTAAGGGAATAATAAAATGCCCAGAATTGTCACTCTGATCACCAGAAGAAATTAAAAATGATGACACGCTAAATAAGCAGATGTCAAAAGAATTCAAATAAAAAGAAATGATACATCAATAAACACAAACATGTACATTTTGGCATTCCACAGACCTACTCTACCTAAAGAAATAAAGATAGGGTACTCAATAACCAAGGTAGAGCCATACATTCCTAATCCCTGTAGATGTCACAAATATCAGAAATTTGGTCATCTACAAAATCAGTGTACTGTCGACGATGTGGGGGAACTTAAGTTGGATCCTGAAGAGTCACCCTGTGAAAGGCCTCCTTTATGTCTAAACTGTAAAAAAAAAAATACTCAGCAGACCCTAAGGAGTATAACATCTGAAAAAGCAAAAGGAAATAATAAGAATAAAATACATGCAAAACATCTTGTTCCAAGGAGCCAGAAAACAGGTTGAATCTTTTTCATTTCCAACATCATATGCAAATATTGTTAAAATATCAATTCACCAAAATGACATCCAAGAGAATGCAATAAGAAGCCAAGACCTTACAACTCTAATAAATGAATTAAAAAGTCTAATAGAACTATTAAAATGTAGTATATCATACATAAATCAAACTCCCATAGACAAAACAAATTCTATCCCATCAAATTCAAAAAAGAATTTATATGTACAAAACAATTAACTCTGAAAATTACAATCCAAAGTACAAGAATCCTTCAAGAAATGGAACCCTCTAAACATTCCCAAGAGAATCAAAGGGTGCATAAAAAATAACACAACTCAGTACATCATAAAAGAATCAAGTGAAAGGGACATAGATGAAAAAAACCTCTGTCCCATCTCAAACAAGGCAACAGTCATCATCCAAACAAAGGGCGTCAAAAGAACCTAATGGAAGATCTAAAGAAACAAGATCAAACAAACAAGAAGAAACAGAAGACCTTCAAAGAACAAAACATGACAAGAAACAAAGTGATAATAGAGCGGAGAGCATAGAAATTATGGACACTTCACCCACTAAGCATAAATCGGGCAAGCAAAAAACTCAGGGTCAGAAGGCTATGAAAGTTTAAAAATAGGTTTTAATACCAGAAATACTTTGAAAAAAAATTATTACCAGTAATAAATTTTTGAAGAAAAATTATTACCAGCAATACATTAATATATATATATATATATATATATAATTCACAGACAGTACTGTTTTGCTGTATCACAGCTCCTCAGTGCAACTAGACTTTTGAATGCCTCAAGCCAGGATTGAAACACAACTAATTTGGTGTCAGTCAGAGCTATCTTCACTCGGTAGAGTTATATATATATATATATATATATATTACCAGCAATACATTGTTGAAGGAGAAAAGTATTACCAGCAATACATTGTTGAAGGAGAAAAGTATTACCAGCAATACATTGTTGAAGGAGAAAAGTATTACCAGCAATACATTTTTGGGAAAAAAACATAAAATAATACCAGCAATACGTTTTTGGAAAAAATATTGCCTGCAATAGATTTTTGAAGGAAAAATATTACCAGAAATAGATTTTTGAAGAAAAATATTACTAGCAATAAAAATGTTGTTGGCATTAAATAACTCCTTGAGGTTGATATGCTGTAAAACAAATCAAACCAAATGAAACCAGTGATGAAAAAGAAAAATATTCAGGTAATCTAAAAATGCTCTGTGGATTTTGTGGATTTTACAATTACTGGAAAGGCTGTCTTAGTCATGTGACCTTTTTTTCTTGTGCTAAAAAGACTTATATTACTTCTATACACTGTCACTAAACAAAAATCATAAAAAAAGAACGCAACTTTTTTACATTTTAATTTAATAAAGTATGTAGTACTATTAGTAGATATAGAGGTAGTGAGATTAAAATAGATCTTTTGTGTTAAGAGATTAAGTGAAATTTGGTACTATACATTCTGCAACAACAAAATGTCTGATTTTAAATCTTTGGAATATCATATAATTTGATTATTTTTTTGTTGTTATTGTTTTTTTAAATGAATTTCATTTTGGTTTATCAACTTGCCATAGTTCTTACAACAGCCACAACTACAGCTGTTACTTGAGATTTAATCACATGCAGAAAAGTGCATAAAATATATTTTTGAAACTAAATTTTATACAAGGACAAAAGTTCTGCCTAAATTGTACGAAGCAGATAATTTATATTTGTCAAATATTCATATCATCCGAGATAAAGAAACTGCAAAGTTTAGAATTATTAAATTTGGATTTACATTGTTGCATTATACCTAAAAAGCAGATTTTCTATTCAAATTAGAATTATACAAAATCATATTGTAAAATTCTACTACATGGCAAATGCCATCTTGTTCTTGGTCATCACAATTGCCTGAAAAGTCTAACACTTAAAGAGATGTACTCCTTATGTAAGTTTTTCTTTTTGAGAATCAAAAGAATTGATATTTTTTAAATTTAGATTTTTTTGTAGGTTCCTATTTTAATAATTTTTATTTTAAGAATTTTCAAGAAGAAATCCTTTCTGTTGCACTTGAACATTAGACAACATAAAGGATTGCGAGAATTCTGCTGAAGACTCTTTTTTTTTCTTGGCTTCCCTTTTATGTTATCTAAAAATCAGTCATACAAAACAGTGGAACTCTTGAGAACATAAACTAAAGAATTTCCACTTGAAATATTCATTTTCATTGCTATGCATTGAATCCCTTGTTCTAAATAAAAAAAATGCAAAGAAATTCATCTAGCACTCAGAATTAAAGCATTGTGCCTAATCGCAAAATCCTTTTTATTGGATTGTATCTCATTGGAGGCAATTTTGTTGACTTCTATAATACTTTAGCTACCTGTCTGAAAGAATGGTCTCAATTGGAATGTGATGCTGTATGAGCTGATGCTATAAATAAAGCTGCTTTCATCACAGATGGAGTTATTTTGTTTTTCATCATAGTTTTATCAATATTACAAGCATGATCCCAGGTGTTATCACTTAAGTTAAATGAAGATTTAGTTTGTTGTAAAATTGAACTAAAATAAATAAATGTTTATTTTTTACATAAGTTGTTTATTGAACTGATTCATTTGCTTCATTTGTTAAGTTTAAATATTTCTTCAACTTTCTATTCTTTTCGAATTTACAGTAGTTTACCAAAACAAATTCCTTTGCAAATCCTATTTTTACCAAGATTTCAATCATAATCCCAAGTGTTTTCATAACAAATGAACAGGAGCATTATTAACAAATGTTGTCTTATTGTGCACTTAGTCAATTGATATCCTTTGAAAGTATAAAAGAGAAATTATTTTATGAAAAAATTTGGAGGTATCTATCCACCAGTACAAATTGTCTGCACTTTTTCAGTTTTTTTGTGCATAAAATATGGTTAAGAACTGTTTTTTCAAAAATTATTCATTGATAAAAATCTACTGAATTATAAATATTTTTTCTTTTTTTGATTGGATTGACTGTTATCTCAAATGGAGGCATTGAATTATCTCAACTTTTTTTTTTCTATAAAATTATCAGATTTAGAAAGAAAAATTTCTAATTTTTGACAGACAACATGAACATGGAAAATGTTAAAATAAATAAAGGTAAAAAGTTTTTTATAGCCCATCTTTTTTTATAAATTTTTTAATAAATTTAAATTTAGAGCATTTTTGTTTCAGAAAAGATCAATATTCAGAAAAATGAAGTGAAACTGTCCAATATGAGCCAAAGTATTATGCACAGTCCTTATATAAATAATTCCACTGTTGAAAACTGGTTTACAGCTTTTTTGCAATCACCACAATGGAAAAATGCTCACAGAACACGTAAGAATTATTTATTTCAATATCATAATTATTTTACATTCATTAATTTTGTCTAGTTTGTCAGGAATGTTCATATGCTTATAGAAATATAAACCAACAAAACCTTTTTGAAAAAATAACTACCTGAAATTTCTTATGATGAACAAAATTTCTGTGTTTTTCTTTTTTATTTTCCTATTGAATCAAGTAAGCTGTATTGAGCTGACCAAAAAGTTTGTTTTTTGTCAATGTGTTTAGATTTAATTAACTTCGTTCAGAATAATCATTTTTGATTCTGTTATGGCAGCTGTTATATGAACGGAAATTTAAAATAAGAATTTTTGCTAAAATTGGTATATTTATCAATTCCTATATTGAAGATGGAAGCATTATATTATGCATTTTTTATTTTGAGAATGGTAAAAAAAAAACTCACACAAAAAAAGATTTGTGCAGTTTATAGAGAAAGTGCTAGGAATGATCAAATGTGTCAGAAGTAGTTTTCAGAATTATGTACTGAAGATTTCTTGCTGAATGATGCTTGATGATTGTCAGGTAGATCATTTGAAGTTGACTAATGAATAAAGGCAATACTTGAAAATAGTCAATGTCAGGTGATGTAGGAGATAATCAGCACAGACAAAATATCCAAATGTTGAAATTCATTTGCACTAGTTTGGCTGCGGGCTGTATTTTTTAATGCAATTTGCTACTTAAACATGAAAATGTTACATTTTTTAAACAAATGAACAATAACTAACCATACTAAAGGTAAGTATTCATCCAAAGAAGTGTTTATGTATATGGAGGAATTGAAAAGATGTTTTTACAAATAACTAAAATATTTACTGAAATTGTATTGATCCCAATTAAAGCAATTGTAGACCGCAATTGATGAAATGTGTTTGATCAGAATTAAAATAATATGAATAATATGCTATTAGGACAATGCTAAACAACAGATTTTGGGGGGCAAATTAGCAGGGAAATTTTAATTCATCTGCTGTATTCAGTTGATATTACACCTCTGGATTATCATTTATTCTGGTCTTTACAGAATTTTCTTAAAAAAAATGTCAAGTCTCTTGACTGCAAAAGGGATAAAGGGCAGTTCTTTGCAAATAAAGATAAAAAAAAGTTCTGTAGGGTTGAGATTATAAGATTGCCTGAAAGGTGACAGAAGATCGTGTATTTCCTTTTTTATTGCACTATGACAGGTTTTCTTATACAATTCAATATTTTCACAATAAAATGATATTAACCAACCAACACTAGTAATAATTTCTGGATATATATTTATATAGACAACATATGATAGGAGTTTCAATTCATAAAATCTATCCTTGTCACAATGTAAAATTTTTTTTCATAAATAAATCCAAATGATATTGCCATAGAAGCATATATTTAATTAACACATTATCCTATATGCCTGAATAAACTTTATTAATTTACCTGTTAATATGGGCTTATTGACACTTAACATTCATCAGTTTTTCAATCATTGATTTTGTTAACTTTTCTACTTCTTTTAACTGTTTTGAATGTAACATGATTACTTGAATATTGTTTTCCATTCTTTTATACATCACTTTTAATGATGGACCCCAAGTTTTCTGTTGGTTTAATAATCTAGACATGTCTATTTTTATTTTAATCTGGAGAGGCTGGAGATCATGCCACTAATATGAAACTTTTTTTGTAGAATGTGAAGGTGCATTGTACGTCAGGAATATATGCCTTAGCCTAAAGCTTCTTGGTTGTAATGTGTAACACTAAAAATGTCTTGTTCAAGAACCAAAACTAATTCTCTGTATTCATCTTGAACCATCAGCTTTGATGGGACCTACAATTTTACTGCCTACAGTAATAGTTCAAAACATTACTCCATCTCCTCACTATTGCATAGCCATCCAATGTAGCTTTACATTTATTACTAAAAAATTGCTGTTGAAAAATCAGTTCTCATGTACTTGTTTACTCAACTTAGATGTTTCTCTTTAATTTTTCCTTATTTGTTGTACTGCAGGTTCTTGCATTATTATTAGATAATTTTGGCAAATATTCAACATCTTTTCTCTCTGTTTACATTCATAATATGAACTTCTTCAAATATTTTTCTGGTCAGTCCACTTTTCTTATTACACTTTTAAATTTTCTCAAATCTCTTTTTGTAACAGTTATAAAGCCAATTTTTTTGTTCTTGTTTTTAATTTCTTTTTTTATTATTCTCTGATTTCTGTTAACACGGAAAACTGCAATCACTTAGTAACTTTACAATATCTTGTTTCTCCTTTGAGATTCTTTCTCTTATGATCTGTGCCAATCTTTATAACCTGAAATTAAAAAATAAATATCAATAACTATGCTATTATATTTATATTAATTTGCAATATGATGAACATTTCTTGAATTGCATAATAAAAGCTCAGCAAATAATTTATTATAAATATTTCTAATAAAAACAGATATTATAAACTGATATCCACATGGAATATTTATTTAATATATTTTATATATTTAAATGGACACATATCCTGAAAATATCACTACAATTAGTCAAAGCAATTTCATTTTGAAAACAAACCTACATAATAAAATATAAGGTGAATGTTGTTCCTTGCCTAAAACAAGTGTAGAAAATGTTAATGTCAAAAATTAAAAAAAAGGTTTCCATTATTTTTATTTAAAAATGTTTCCTTTTAATTTTATTTAATTTATTAAATCCAACAAACTTTTTGGTCAACAAATATTCACAAGTGTATGGTTAAATTTCATTATCAAAGCCATCGATCTTAATTTTCATTGATATTAATTCATTTTTTTTTTTTTTTTTTTTTTAATTATTTATTACAGAGGATACCTACAATAGCAATGAACTGGAAACTTTTCTAAAATCAGAAGCTGGAAAACCATATAAATCTTATGTTGAGAGGAGTAGGATAAAACACTGTTTAACTTTTGTGCGTTACTCCTCCTTCTGTTCTAAAATTCCTGCCTGCAATGAACGTTCAACACTTCCAAGTTTTATAAATGCATCACAAATTACAAATTGCACTTCACAAAGTGTAAACTTTGACTTATACTACTCACTATGCACTTGCAGACCATTATATTATGTGACATGTGCTTGTAAGCCACCAAGTTGTGCACCATCAAATATAACATCATTCAATGTAACATGCTACACAGAGTCAAGCTCAATATGTAATTACAACCAGTTAGATAGTAAAAAGGTTCTAGCATATAATATGCAATGCTACAAAGAAGTAATACAGATTTTGGTAAGTTGTCATAGTTGAAATGTTCTTTCAAGATATCCTCAATTTTTTTTATTTTCTCTTGCTTTCTGCAGATTGCATAAATTTCTTCAAAATGCTTCATTTTTCTTGTTACATGTAGATTTCATCAAGATCTTTTTAAGATTAATTGCCTGTTTGATTCAGCTGATTCAAAACAGTGATTTTGACCAGATCTTATGTATAATCTACAAAATTGCCTTTTTTGAATAAAAAAAGTTTTGTAAATAAGAAATCACTGTTAGAAATTAAATTGTAATTGCAACATTTTAATTAATTAAAAAAAACAACGTTATGTCAAATTATGTAAAAAATGTCATTTATTTTAGTTCAGTTTTGTCCATCATAAAATTAAAATTTGTCTTTATTCTAAATGTCCAAATATACAAAATATGTTTATTTCACTGATAAACAGACATCTATCTATAAACAAATTCCATTATAGTAAATTTTAGATTCTTCTAGATTTTAGAAGTATAAATGAGATTATTAAACAGCACCTTCCTTACAACATGCACTAGGAATACTAAATCATGCCACTAACTTTAGTATTATTTATCTATAAAACTATCAATCATTAAACCATATAATAATTATGTTACACATTTCATCATTGAAAAGGATGTCATCAGACTAATAAATGTTTTATCAATAGAGTTTTATATACACACACATACACACATAACACATATAACACATTCTATGGGCTGTCGGAGACAATCCACGTATCAGCACGTCAAGTGGCCCTAGCATGTTGTACATCTCATAGTACCGCATGCAGGGTACTTCAAGAGCAGCCCCTGTATCAGTATCATTTGCAATGTGTACAGGGTCATTTACCCTCTGATCACTTACCACAGGAGAACTTTTGAAAATGGTTTATTGCACAAACTGCTGATCTGTTGTTTGTCTGTTTAATTTTGTTCATGGATGAGGCAACATTTGGAAGAGATAGAATAAGAAATTTACACAACCAACATTGTGGGCGGGTCAGAATCCCCATGGTACAATACAGGCTAGACATCCGTTTATGATTAAAATGTGTGGGCTGGAATTGTGTAAGTGACTGTCTGATGTGTCCATATGTTCTCCCAGCATGTTTGACAGAAGCTGCCTAAACAGATTTCAAGCACACATCCAGATCTGCTAGACCCTGCTAATATGAAGACACATATGGTTTATATATGATGGGGCTCCAGCATATTTTAGTCACATTGTTCATGATGCACTGGCTGACATCTACCATGAAAGATGTATAGGTAGGGGAGGACCAGTTTAATGGTCTGCATGTTCCTCTGACTTCAATCATTTTGATTTTTATCCGTGGGGCCACCTGAAACAATTGGCTTATGCAGCAGACATTAATAATGCAGACACTCTTCTTCATCAACGTGTCATGGCAACCTGTGAACCCATTCAATACCATGTGGGAGTATTTGAAATGGTCTGCAAGTCAATGACCCGATGGGTATGTGCATGTGTAAAAGCAAGCGGGGGGACATTTTGAACATTTGTTATGAGTTGTGTTGAGGTACAACAATTGCCTTTTGGACATATGTTTATATGGACATTTTTACTTTGTTTTGGTATCAGGAACCCACACCGCAAGCTTTTTAAAAGTATTTTGGGATTGTATCTTGGATTGTACATTTAACATCTACTGTAAACTTTAAACTTAATAACTCAAATATGGAGGATTTGAAGGATATGTTTATATGGATTTTTGTTGTTTTGGTGTGAAGAATCTGCTTCCAAAGTTTGTATGTATATATATATATATATATATATATATATATATATATATATATATATATATATGAGAAACACAACAGTCAGTTACAATTTTACATCAAGAAATACAGAAGATACAAGGATACTCAGCTTTAAATTTAAAATTTTAGCATTCAATATATCCTCATAACTATCCTAGCTGACTTCATTCAACTCTCTATCACTTTTCTTTTTCTTTTTTTTTTGCTATTGTTTGTAAATATCCCTCAATGTAATAACAGTAGTTTTGTTAGGAAAAGAGATATGTTGTATGATTCTGGACATAAATTTACTGTGGAAGATTCCAAAATTAGTGTACTTTCATTACATTTTTACTTTAATAAATTACTAACCCATTTAATTAAAACTACTTCCTTTAAATCAAAATGGTCAGCCCTATTACAATGTATGATTGAGTGATATTGTTTTGTAAAAGATCTATTTTTTGTTCATATAATCTTTTATTTAAATTCCTAGATGTTTCACTGGGTATATTTCTTGGCATTACGATAAACTAATGTACATAACAAAAAAAGAGTATGTGTGTGTATATATACACACACACACACACATAGGTAAAAATCCGTGGGTAAGTAGTCCAAGTGAATCCTAATAATACAAAATATTAAAATTGATCCACAAAAGATAGCTCAATATATTTATTACAGAGCATATAAGTGAATTACATAAAAATGAAACTCAATTGTACCCCATTTGTATGGCCATTTTACTCTTTGAGAGATTTCTTTCGAGTTCTCAAAGAAATCTCTCAAGGAGCAAAATGACCATATAAATGGGGTGCCATTGAGTTTAATTTTTATGTAATATATATTCAAGCATGTTTGGTTGAATAATCTAGACATGTCTATTTTTATTTTAATCCTCTCAAGTTCACGGATCAATTTCTTAGTGTTGGTGCAAAACTGATTAAGAAAGAAACCATAATTATTTTTATAGTTTTTATTTTCCCCAAGTACTTTCAATCTCCTCCAAGATCATCTTCAGGGGTGAATTGCTAAGACATAAACATTTGCACTCTGAATATAAAAGTGAATGTCCTAACTTACAAAATAGATATTATATGAAAATTAATAAAGCTAATTCTTCAATGAAACAGATTTTCTAAACTGAATTAAAAAACATTAAACAGACTCTCATTAATAATGACATTCCTAATTAGACAAGATATCATAAATATTAACATAAATCCAAAAGAATATAATACATCTTCAAATGACTCTAAACATATCAACCTACTATACATCAAATACATTCTAACTACAAAAAAGATGAAAAAACTTTTTAAAATTTCTAAGTACTAATTTTTTTTTAAGTATTCTTTTTTTTACTGATCCCAGTAAAAAAATAAAACTAATTATATACTACACTAAATTTAATACAACCAACTTAATTATCTGCAATAATTCTTCTCCATCAACTAGCATTTTGCAAAAGGCCAAAATCATATATCAATTTAAATGTCCTTTGGGAGATTGTATCTCTGATAAAAATGTAAATATATATATATATTGGTTTTATGACTTTGTTAAAGAGACTTACATTTTATATGAATGATTATAGTTCAATTTCACAACATTGAAATGAACATTTCTGTCCACCTTCACGATTTAGAGAAATATTAATCGACAATACAATTATACTCTACCATGAAAATTTTTTTTAAAAATTCAAATTCTAGAAGCCCTTTAGATGTAAAAATTATGGCCAAAAATAAATAAAATCAATTATGAGTGCAGCAACAAAGTTCTAAAATGTTTATAACAGCAAGGTTTCAAAATATATATGTTAGAATTATTAAAACTACAATTAAAACAGCTTTTTAAAACAGTTACTATTTTTAACAAAAATTTACATAAATTAAGTTACCTCCCTTACATTGTGGTAATTTTTTGTATTTTACCGCTTTCATGCTCACATATAATCATGACTTACATTAATTCTTTGTCTTAGTAATTCACCCTTGAAGATGATCTTCCCTGAAGAAGAATGTAGTAAAAAGTTTGATATTTCTATGAATAGATTTTTTACAATATTTCACCTTTTTTAGCCAATATTACTGAATCTATATTTTAGTAATGTCCTCTTTGAGTAAGACCTAACAAGTACATTTATGTTGTTATAAAACGGTTCCTTGTTGGCATTTGACCCTAGCCATAAATTCATCTCTCTAGAACTATTAACATGTGTCTAATATTATTCTATACAAGAATTTTCTCTTTGTTTTTTTATATTTTATTCATATTTATTATTATAAAATGAAGAATATATTGAAGTATTTGCTTATTAACTGTTTAGTATAATGAAAAAAGATATTTAATCAAAATATTCTTTATTGTATCTTCCATATCTGAAAATACAAGAAAGAGGACATACTATTTCTTTTTATAAATTCAGAAACACTTGTCTTTGCTCTATTTAGTTTATTAAATGCAAATTCCTTCACACATAAAAAAAAATATTGTCACTGAATACTATTTAATTTTTTTTTCAGGCTTTCAAAATTGCAGTGCAAAAGCTGAAACAGTATGATCTTTCACATAAGATTGAAACTATAGAAGAATTACAGTCAAGAATTTCTCCCTACTTTTCTCATGAAGAATGCTTTGCACATGCAAGCAAATATTTGCAGTGGAGTATTAATAGTGTAAGCTTCTTATTCGGTTTCAGTAGTTTTATCTTGAGACATTATTTAGTGGTGGGAAAAGATGAATGTGAGCCAAATTTGACATTTTGAAAAACTTTAATTCCTTGATAATCAATGTTAAATCTTCTAAATGTAAGTAAATTTGATAAAATTTTGAAAAAATCTAAAACTACTACTTTATTTCAGTAGAGTTTTCATATATATATATATATATATATATATATATATATATATATAATTATTTATTTGAAAATTATAACATAAATATGTAATAAAATCACTACAAAAATAGCCATTTTGTCTCAACACTTCTGGTGTCTTATCAAGTGACGGTGTTGAATGTAGAATAAAGGGTTATATATATATATATATATATATATATATATATATATATATATATATATATATATATATATTTTTGAATTGGACATAGTCCGACAATTTATTTAAAGACATTTATATTATGTTTAACGTTCTTTTTATAGATACAAATATATAAGCAAATGCTCTGTTTTATAATAAACAGTATTAAATAACATTTACCGGCCTGAATGTCTGAGAATTTTCATAGAAAATTTTCGCTCTCCAACAGGAATCGAACCTGTATCCTATACGGAACCATCATTTCGTGTGATGTGCCTTAACCGTTCGGCCACAGAGGAGCATCTGGTTAGCAAGGTCGATTTTACTATCTTTAAACTTAAATCTTCCATGAATCTCTTCTATTCATATCTGCTCTAGCGTATCAAATGTAAACAAATGACGTCATATATTTTTGAATTGGACATAGTCCGACAATTTATTTAAAGACATTTATATTATGTTTAACGTTCTTTTTATAAATACTTGTATCTATAAAAAGAACGTTAAACATAATATAAATGTCTTTATATATATGTATATATATATATATATAAAGAGAGAGCTAATCCAGTCATTCCTATCAAATCATGAAATGAAAGTTATCCTGAACGGCACTCACCTACATCCTTTTGTACTAATGCAGGTGTTACCCAGGGCTCCATCCTATGCTCTTTTTAATCTTCATTATCAACCTTGCCGATGGCATCAGCTATCAACTTGGCATCTACACTGATGCCACTAACATTTACTCTTGCCTTGATAGCAAGTCAAAGTCAAAATGGCAGCCAATGTACAAAACAACCTCAAGCCCGTTGTTAACTGGGGCAAAAGATGGCTTGTCAATTTTAATGCCTCTAAAACTAAACCTCTCTCCATTAATCATCTGAGAGCCCCCTCTGTCTTCCATCAGCATGACTGATGCTAACCTACAGGAAAGTGACTCATTGCTCCGTCTTGAGCTAACGTACTCGGCTGACATGAAGTAGAAAGACTACATTGAATCCATTGCTAAGAAAGTTGGCGCACTGTGTTGGGCGAGACAATTTTCTCACCAGAATCTATTTTGCATATCTATAAGTCTATCATTTGCTCATGCTTAAAATATTGCTATCATATGTGGTCTGGTGCCCCAGCTATTTTCCAGGGAGACAACTTTATGTTGGGGGTGGGGGTAAGTGACTGAAGGCAAGCCACCAGATCAGGATCAATAATATTGCTGATTCTTCTTTGGATCTTATCAAGGAGCTATGGATACATTTTTTGTGTGTGTGTGTGTGTATTTTTTATGAATAGATGTGTATGACTACATTTATCTGTGTGCATGTATTTACATTTTTGTTTGAATAGAGTAGTTGACTTATTAATATGTACATAGATATTGTAAATAAATATTTGTATGTATTTATAATGGTGGATATATTATTGATATATGTATGTACATTTGTATTATATTTGAAACTACATATTAGATGTTTATGTGTATTTATATGTAAGTAAGTGTGTGTGTATATATATATATATATATATATATATTATATTCCACCCACCCACTAAATAAATGGACTGCTCCATTATCATTACAGTATGTTATAAGTATTAAATTATGCAATGGTCAGTTTTCAATCTCAGCACCTGACAATTGCATCCTGCTAGAAAAATCAGCTGTGCGACCAGTAGGGGGAAAATTTATATTTATTATATATATATATATATATATATATATATATATATATATATATATATATTGGCTTTCTGCTTGATTTCAAGTGTGACCCTTTTTTACATGTGTAAAAGTACCTTTAACCCAGAGATTATAGTGATAGACACTTGTGCAACATGAATACCACTAACTTTGTTGAGTAACACCAACCTTACAGATAATCTGGCCTTCTTTTTCCTCCTCAGTTGGGACCATTGTATCATTTCAATAGGATTGATTCCAGTTTCCTAAAATCTCATGATATTGGGATTGACAGTGAAGTCTAGTATGGACCCCTCTATGTAAGTTGTGTATCATAGTTAAGAATGAATAATTCTCAAGTTACAGTCAAGGTAACTTTTATCTCTTTGCATCTGAGGATCACATTGGGAGTCAGGGTTGGATTAAAAACTCCTTCAGTAAAATGCAATAACTTTAACAACAAGTTTATTAAATATAAAATAAAAAATAAACTGGTGAATAAAATGTCTCTATTATTTACTGCAAAATCAAGTTCTCTACTTGCCAGATGGTGATTTCATAAATCTAGTAAACAAACATTAAGTTGACTCTCACTCAATTCTTCTGTTGTGCATGTGTCTGTGTTTTAGGTCTATTAATAACTAAATGACCTTTACTTTGTCTTTAGAATTTTATGTCCTTTGATTCTGTAAAGGTAATGCTATTTTGGGGTGGACAGCATCAACATAAAAAAATTCCAAGATTAGGAATTAAACAAAATCCAGATGCCTTCTTGGTTTAAAAGAATTTGGGCCATTCTTTTCTGTAGGGATATATGCATGTCAGATGGATAGTATGATGTAAACAAAACCCCATGCCTGGGAATTAAACAAAAAACAGATGCCTTTGTCTAGAAGAATTTGTGTCACTCTTTTCTCTAAGAAGACACTTGTTTTGAACAGATAATATAAATATAAAAAAAACAAATTTCTCAAGAACAAAAATATTCAGACAGCACATTAATCATGTCTTCTTATTAGCAGAAAATGGATAGGTGACAAACCTTGGTTTTGCTCAATCTTATTGAATCTTGGCTAGTTAATTCTGGGTTTGATTCTCCTTGGAATCATTCTTAAATTCATTTTGCTTTAAAACATAATTTTTTTAACCCATTTCTTTTTTTTCTCAACCATTCAACCTCTCTTCAGAATTTTAATAATTATCATCCAATTAGTACTCCCTCCAAATCATCCTGCAATTACATGCAATTAAATGTTTCAACAGGGTCAGTGCCCTGTTACACATCTTGCTATTAAAGCTAAATTCTACAGACTCTGTTGCAAACTCCATAAACTCAGTGAAGACAGTTAGATCTCTACATATATAGCAGAAGCACCAGACCAGATGTGACAGCAATACTCAATGCATGGACAAATGGTAGACATATGTAAGATAGATTCCAGCTAGAAAAATTGTCTAGCATAACACCGTGAACCAACTTTCCTAGCAGCAAACCTAGCAATTAATTTAGTATAATCTTCCCACTTTGTGTCACTCTCCTGGTGGTTAGCACCAGCCATTTCTGATGGAAGGCAAGTCAAAAATGACAGAACCTGATTTTTTGAAGAAGTGGAATCCTCAATCTTCACTGTGCTTTGTTGTGCTGTTTTTTAAACTTAGGAAATTTAACCACCAAAATTGCCACTCAAATTTGTTGAAACACTTAGCATAACATTTAAGAAGTTTTTCTCTCTTTAATATTCTTCAAACAAATGTCAATTTTAATTTGGTAACAACTAAAAGATTTGTTATAGTTTTTATTATAGAAATCATGTTAATTGTATGTAATAAAAAATACGAGATTGTATAAATCCAAATTCACATTGAAATGCGTCTTAGTGAAATAATTTCTTTTAAATCACATACTTGGTTGAAGATTCAGTTTATATAATAATTAAAAGTATTTATTTTAATAATTTCTAATGTGACAATATGAAGATGACAAATTATGTATTAATGATGGAAATATTTGATTGATTTTTGTTATTGTTTCAGATTATTGAAAAGGAACTGATTAGAAACATCACATTGGCCTTTGCATCTGTCTTGATCATCACACTGATTTTAATTACAAATGTTCGTACTTCATTAATGGTTGGATCCAGTGTTATTCTCACCATGGTCAGTAACCTGCTTGGACTTGTAACACATTCACATTGGCTACCATCTTTCACTTGACAAAATTGTCACACTAATCCTGTTTCTCTAGACTGATGTATTCAGCTTGACTTTTTGGATCATGAGTTCTTAATAAGTAATTCTATGGTTTTATGTAGATGTTCTTTATTTAGTCTTTTGAAAACTACTCTTGACTTGTTTTTTTTGTGCTTAGGAAACCTTATGCCGGGTTTTAAATTTAATACAAAATCATGAATGAAGTGGTTTAATTTTTCTTTTTTTTTATTTCAATTGCTAAATTCTCAAAACAGTCATGGACACCAAATATTTTAGTCTAGCATTTGTAAAATTCTTGCTCTTTGCATGGCTAACACAAAACAAGGGACACATTGCTCTGAAATATGTTTACATAGCTAATTTTGAGATAAGTTATAATTGGCTTAGTCTTTAATGTAACAGTTCAGATCTTTTTTATTTCAAATCATTTGTGCTTCATTAGTGAATAAATGATTGATATTCACTTTAAATAAGCCATAAGATAATTTTTAAGCAACACCTAAATATTCAGAAAGTAAAATGAATCACACTTTATTTACCAATATCACTTTACAAGTTAGAAATTTTTTTATAGGAGAGAAATATATGAAAGGACATTGAAAAGTACTTGGCCAAGACAGGATTCCAAAACAAATACTGATTTTTGTTCATTTGGTCAAGTTTTGAGAAGTAGATCAGGCTGAAAAGTGTTAAGCATTTACCCTCGAAATTTTGTTACAACAGATTTCTTAATAAGATTTATTCATCATCATCATGGCTTGATTTTGTGAACAAAGTGAATCTTGATTAATGTTGACTTTTATACCACTTGGGTTTCTGTGAGTTTTCACTTGTTTTTGTTCAGAATATACAATCAAGCAATTGAGTAAGCAGCAACTAGAAATGAAATCTACAAGCAGACTAACCAATCAAATAAGGATTGATTCTGATGTGATTAAAAAACAAGGTGACTTGTTTCGCTATGATTTCTGTTCTTCAAGTTCTTTGTTTATAAATTCTCTGAATCAAGTGTTGAAGCAATAACTCCAGTAAATCAAAGATCATCTCTAAAGATGCTAAATAAAATTAATTCATGACATTTTTTATATGACTTCATAAAATTTCTAAAGAATTAAAAACGTTTATAACAAACTTTTAGTTTCTACCCAAATCCTTTTTCTGCTGCTTTTCAAACTCTACTTGTTTTTTACACTCTACCCAAGTTTTCTCCTTGTTTTATTTGCAGTTAAACATTACTGGTACTTTGTATTTGTGGGGTATTAATATTGAAACAACATCATGTGTAATTCTCACTATTTCCGTTGGCTTGGTTGTTGATTATTCCGTCCACATTGGTCATACTTTCATGACAGTGGCTGGCGAGAAGAATCGTAAGTAGAATTTAAAAACTCATATTTATTTCTAAAAGAAAATATTTTTATATGTTGACAAATTTTACAACTTGGTAAATTTCTACATCACTTTTTCTTGACAGGCAGTGAAATCATTGAAAGCTAACAAAAGTCTGATGAAATAAAGATAGACTTATTAACCAATTAAAATTTTTGTGTAAGTAAACTGGGACTGTAAAGGAAATATTTGTCGCAGATTATTTCCACGTCACAGAGAATAAATCACTAAGTTCCAACTCGAACATCGAGGGCAGAAAATGCTGAAAACTCGATTCGAAAATACTATCTCGCTAATCAAAATGCACACCACCAGTCAGAAAAATAACTCATTCTCCACCAAACGCGGTAGCCAAAATTGCCGAATTCCCCCGAGGATTCGAGAACACCAACTGCTTTTATCGGGCAAACATTTTTCCATTCGTCGACAGCTGAGAGACGATCTCCAGTATTTTGCATATCAAAGTACGTTTAATTGCGACTCCTGCGTCAGACTTTTTTTTTAATTCAAATATTCCGTCTTCAGCATGTCATGCAGAATACGTGCCCTTTTGTTTGATAAAATTAATTTTCTTTTTCGCCAGCTTTTCCGTCGTAAAATACACGCGACTCGCTGTCGCTTAGTTTGACGAGGTAAATCCCCGTTTTCTTCGCTATATTTTGCTAAATGTTATTAACAAAAACCAAGTTCTATTGGATTTCAGATTTGAAAACATTTTTTCATCTCGATGAAAGAAACTAAAATTATGAATACAGTAAGAAAGGAAATTAATTAATGGTGTTAAGAAAATAGGCACTCAGAATCACACAGTCAATTATATTAACAGGAAACCATGAGGCAACTGAGAGAATCTGTAAAGTATATTCTTAGTATAAGTGGTGGATGATCAGAACTGAATTACAGACTGAGAAAGAACATTACATAATAATAACTGGAAGTAACAGTCCTCGCAAAATCACTACTGTGGTGGTTTTGTGAGGATCCTCATCATCATCCAATGACCTGATTTGTTCTATAATTTGTCTAGAAAGATTTTAAACACATTTTGCTGTTATGTGCACTGTTTAAATTTCCTAAGTGAAACATTAAAAAATGAAGCAATACAAATTTTATTTGTTTTCTATGAATCTACAGAGAACAGAATTTGACAAATGTTGGTTTTTGTTTATTCTTTTTCCCAATTTTCTTACTTACCAATCTTCAGTCCTTTTTAGATCATAAAAAAAATAATTGGAATTAATGGATGCTCTTTGAATGAGAATTCTAAACTCATAATCATTTTATTTCTATAAATGAATATAAGAAATCTACGTTTCTTATGGATGAATGCCAAAGTAGGTATTAATTGTTTGTAGATTGCTCTGTGCCCTAACATAATGCTCCTCTTAACTAAAAGTAACATTGTTAACTGAGGGTTCACTTGAATTATGAAAATGCTGACTTGTACATTATTTGATCATTCATATTATACAGGAAATACATTCAGTTTCCATTTGGTGAGCAAGATGTCATTGGATTGTTAATAATTTATTCCAGGTTTAATCACTTTGAATTAACTTTTACATGTTCATTTTCTATAATAAACTGTCTGTATATGAACCTATATAAGTTTATGAGAAATAATCTAGTGGTACAAAAAACATTAGGATCTAATGATTTTTTTTTCTAAATAATAGGTGATTATAGAAGCAGTTTTCTAAATCATTATCACTTTTATAAATGTAATCAGTTTCTTTGCTGTCAGCTGTTAGCATTAACAGAAATTGTAAATGAATGATTAAATTGCTAAAAGAAAGGAAATAGTGTACAGCATTATTTTCATTAAGTAATAATTATTAGGCTTTAGACTTTATTTTAATTCATGCACTATTTGTTCTTTTTATTTCAACTTTAAATTTTGCTATGAAAATCTTTAAATAAAATCCAGAGATTGTTACTTAATTCTCATAAGTGCAACATTCACGATTTCAGATTAAAAGTTCCTCAATTTGAAAACTATCTTTATTCATTTAGATTTAAAAAAAAAAAAAGAAAAAAAAGGAATATTTGGCATTTGTTTCTTATTGATTGATTTAAGATAAATTTTTCTTTCTTTTTAGATCGAATGATAGTCACAGTAAAAGAAATTGGTCCTCCAGTGTTCCATGGTGGATTCAGCACTTTTATTGCTGTTCTTCCTTTGTCTATCAGCATCACTTATCCTTTCCAGACCTTCTTTAAAGTGAGTCTGTAATTGCAAACGTTTTCTTTACTTGTATAACCAAGATGCAATTAAACGTAAAAGAAACAACCAAGTAAATAGTCTTTCTCTTCATTTGTATCATTTCTTTTGTCAATATAAACCAGAACCGCAGGAATACAGCACCAAAATGAACAAAGTATTTGATCCCTTCAGTTTTGTTTAGCATTAACTATTTATTACATTTGCAAGCAATCTTTTACATTATTACTTTCAGAGCAAATTGATCCCTATTAAACATAATACAGACCTGAACAGTCTAACTAAAACAGAACAAAGTATCATTAGACATAGTTTAAACATAAAATGGTTCTCATTAGATATAAGAAATGTATACTACTTATGTGCAATAAACACCATTCTCTATAAAAATTAAGATGAAAGGTATTTTTAATAATAGCAGACAGATTTAAATTTTTATACAATCACAGCTAAGAGGTTTTATAAAAAATAAATACTTCTTGATGCATAGAAAACAAGGGACAATAAATTCAACAGTTTTGAAAAAAACTGCTTGAGATACAGCAATCATGGGGTTACAGCCATGTCACATTGAAACACTGGTACTTGTACAATCACCAAAAGTTAAGGAACGTCAAACCTGATCAGTATCTAGATGGATGACCATTTGAGAATATCAGGTGCTGTAAGCTTGGATATGTGGATGCTGTAAAGGATAATGACTCCGAATTGGAGAGCCGAGTTCCAATTCCAGTTGGATTTGTTATATTAACATGTGCAAATAGTCTTGGGAAATGTATGAATGCCCCTCTTCTCCCCCCAACTATGGGTTAATTAGTAGGACTTATGTCAAATAAATCATTAGTATTTCCAAAACATTCTTACAATCTAAAAATATTTTATGGCTTTAAATAACCTGTGAAAAACAAATCATTAACAACAATTACTACACCTAAAACTGTTTAATGGGAACAAACTTGGAAAAGACTTAAGCCAATCATGACATTATTTTCTAACAATTACATTAAAATTTTCATAATTTACAAAAATAAATTTTTAACATAATCAGTTTTTACTTGATTCTTATGTGCATGATTTATAATTGAAAAACAATTTGTAATCAGTGTTTTTTTTTTCCTCTCATCATTTGCAGATCTTTTTCCTCGTCGTCCTTTTTGGTCTCTTTCATGGTCTTGTCTATCTGCCTGTATTGCTGAGTCTTGCTGGTCCTACATGCTATCCTACAGCCTCAGAAAGAGAAATAACAGCGCCATCACTGAAGAAGAAGAAGAAAGAAGAGAATCCAAAGCAAGGCATAACCAATAATGGAATGGTCCTTGAGGCAGAGGCAAGTATTCTTGAATTGATAATAAATAATTAATGCTGTTGCTTTTATCAGTGTATTGGCATTTTCTGAATATTTTTTCAATGATAAAATCATTTTGTTAAACTGTTCTTCATAAATAATTTCATATTTTTTTCCTTTAAATGAATATTTTAAAGTTTTTAAAAATTTACTGAAAAATCCAAGCTTAATGTATTTGGAAATGTTATCTTTTGAAAAAATTGCAGTTATTAGTTTTCTGCCAGTTTCTGTCAGAATTTAAAAAAAAAAAGTTCTCATTTATTAAATGAAAAGAAATGGTTAATGTGAATATAAGTGTTATGTTTGGTATATCTCTGTGTAGTAGTAATCTTAGCACAGTTCTCCATGTTACATGTGTTGCAAACAGGTTTGCATAGTCCTTATGTTTACCAGTTGTTCTCTATTTATATACTTGTCTATCGCATTTGCATAAGATATTACACCTCCCTGAATCAGAGAGGTTGTATACTCGTTTTTTCTTTTACTATTTCTGATTATTCTTGTACTTGCTGTCCTTCTTCTTGTCTTTCTTGTTTTCTCTTTAACGGTGATCTTGGTCTCTCTTCATTTTCTTCTTCACTCTCACCCGTCTTTCCATTCCATTGTAGAAGTCAAATGACTTACCTGTTAACATGGCTACCTTCTTAGGGCTCCTTGGAATATTTATTGTGAAAATTACACAATTGTGGCACATGGCCTAAAAAAGGGGAGGGGTTGAGGCTGGTCGACGCTAACTATCCTATACCTAGCTAATCCGATTCATGACCCATTTACTCATTACAATTTCTGCATTCACCATAAAAACTTGTCCATCACCACTCAATCCTCCATACACCACAATACCGCATCCTCTCAAGGGTAACCTACAAAATGTGCCTCATGCCATAAAGATTTAATGATAATAAATTATTATACATAAAAATCTAATGAAGAATGAGAGGGGATGGAGATGAACCCAATAACAAACTAAACATCAACACAAAGTAAACTAAACATAACTGATGTTAGTAGGGCCCGTCCAATCCTCAAAAAAGGAGAGGCCACTATATTTTGCCCATTGGACAAAATCAAGAAGCTCTCTCGCTAAGGGAGTGGGCAAAGGATAAAAAATTATACGGCCATGGGAAAATATAAAGCTGACCCAGTCGAGATGAAAGGAGGCCAAAAACAAACTGGGGAGGTTGGGAATCTCTACCTGGATCATAACCAAAGATGTGACCGGGAACAACACTTACTCACATTAACTAGGTACACAAAGCTTGTCTAGCCTAACCAGAGGAGGGCTCCACAGGAAGCCGCCTCGATGTGACATAGGTAGACCTAAAAGAGAAAATCAAGGCTACCCCGTTCACACGAACCAAGCTCGCCTCAGTCACCTACCTTTCACTGAAGACTGTTGAATGCAAGTGTTTTCTATCAGTTCTGATCTTCATCTTGAGCTGATGCTCAAAGAATCGGATCAGATCCTGATGAGAAAGACGGTTGCCTCGCAAGACTTCCTCCTGTCGCATTGTCCAAATCACCATTTGGGCTGTGGCCAGCAGCATCAGAAACACCATTTGTTTCACCCCAGAATATGGGGGCAACACATTGTCACACACGTATGTGCGATCAATGAGTACAAGCTTTTCGGGAGCGAGATGAGCCATCAACTCACCAACATGGTTCCAAAAGGGGTGGACCCGGGGACAGTGGTAGAAGGCATGTGAAGCCATTTCTTCTAAACCAATGCCACACTGTTCACAGTTTGGCAAATCTGCCAAGCCCTATATGAAGACCTTGTCATTAAGAGGTAGCTGATCCCGAGCCAATCGCCAGGTAAGTGAAAACTTGGGGTTACTGAGATAATCCGACACCCAAGACCAGAAAGAGCGAAACTCCTCCTCCCACAAGTTGAGCTGCTCACGTAGAGAATCCTTTGCGACCCCCTTCACTAGAAGATGACAGAAGAACTTCCTAGGCCGAGAAAGGTCACTGAACCGAGGAACAGCCAACAAGGCTGAACGACACTCGCGAAGGAAAATTCAATTGATCCTGGGGTTTACGATGATGCTTAACCTGCAAGATGCGGGGACTGATAGTAATGAAAGGGAACGCGTCCCTAACAATCCCCGCCATAATCAAATCTCCTGTCAATGCGCAGCATAGGAAAAACCAACCTCGAGGTGAGTTTGTGGCTCACCAAGTGTGGCATTCCCAGCCCCCCATGACACTGACGTTGTGCACAGACACATCTGTCGACCTGATGCTTGCATCCCCTCCATAAAATGGAGGATAGCAAGCGCTTGAGTGGCTTCCTATGGTCTTTACAGAGAGGAAGTACAGACAATCAATAAAGGACAATCGGGGAAAATGCAAGTGGCACACGCCTCCGCCCTGCCCTTCACGGACAACCTCCATCGACACCAAGTCTGACCGGCTACGTTGACCTTTGCTTATACTTCAGACCAATTTTTCTCCAGCTGGAGGTCAGGTCCAAACCACACTCCAAGAATGCTGACAGAACTGTCCATCCAACCAAAGGGCCCTGGAAGATCGACCCCCTTCCAGGCACCTAACTGCAAGCCGGACGACTTGTCGCAGTTAATCTTAGCCCCTGTCACCTTTTCGTACTGATCAAGCGCCTTCAGTACCACCTCAATGTTGCTGCGGGACGACACAAAAGCAGATATGACATTGGTATACGCAGAAACCCTGGTTCGAGCCCCTCCAGAAATGGTGATTCCATGTAGGGCCAGACTGCACGAGGCTCCAACGCCAAGCATAAAGTAGGGGCGACAGTGGACAACGCTGACGAACTGACCTAGACAGTGCAAAAGCACCCAACAGCTTCCTGTTTACTTGTACCACAGCACTAGGGGACCAACACAGGAGGCTAATCCAGCAGCAGAAGTCGGATTCGAATCCAGCGGCTAGAAGGACAGCCACAAGGTAGTGATGGTCAACCCTATCAAATGCCTTGGACTGATCTAAATTGATCAGTGCAGCATCATCATCGTCTTTTACACCCTCTATGATTGTGCGGATTAGATGCAGGTTGCTCTGTATTGTTCGGCTCTTCACAGAACAAGTCTGCTCAGGACCCAACAGAGACTTGGCAACTGACTGCAAACGTTCCTGCAGGATCTTGGCCAAAATCTTTAACTCTGAGTTTAGCAGAGTTATGGGCCTATAGTCATCTAAATCCCGCCCAACACCCTCCCCTTTTTCAACAGCGTGATCACACCCCTGGAAATCCAGTTGGGGATAGACCCCGACTGGAACCTGTTGCCACAGTCAAAATCGGGACAAAGATGTGCGCCAGCCTCAAGTACAATTCATAGGGCAAACCATCCAGAGTGGGTGACTTGCCTCTGTTGACCTTCTTCAATGCAGCATAGACTTTGCCCTCAGTGATCTCTCCCTTGCAGCTAGCCACTTTAGTTGGCGAAAGTCAGCCAAATAGCTGCAAAACTCCTCCTCACGGAGACCAGGCTCCTTGGTAAACCAGCTCTCGAAATGCCGCTGAAATGCCTCGCACATGTCGTCAGTGGCCCTTCTGAAGCCCTTCGCATTCAGACTTGCTAACCTGATTGACATCTTTTAAGCCTGAAAGTAGAAAAGTAAGAATTAACCTCATCACATACTGGGCGGAAATATGCGTCAGTAAGGACCCCGACAGATTGTCCTAGGCTCTGACATCATTCGTCCTTCCAGGACAATGCTGCTGACGTCCATGGGGTAGATTAATTTAACCGCCCTATATAAGGAGGGATGGAGCATGACAGAGACCCTCCCAGCGCAGAAATGTCTTAGTTTTTTTAAATAGGGTGTGTCTATCTCGAACATACTTATATTTGGGAAGGCATCCGTTGCTTCTTACAGATGGATCCATACCTTCCGGTAGGACCCTGTGTCCCTCACACATGTGATGACACCAGAGGCATCAGGGAAGTTGCAGGGATCCTCGATGGACTTGCCGTCTACGGAGTATTTTTTAATCAGAATCCCCAATAATGCCCTCCTTTGTTTTGGTATCCCTTTTCTTTTTTTCCTTCTGCCTCTGGACTTTCCCTTCTTCACCTTTTTCTGCTTAGCCCGGTGGGTTGGGGAAGAAGCGGACTTATGAGGGGTTGTGGTGACTGAAGCAAGGGAAGAAGTGGAGGGAGAGGGGGATGGAGCACGGGAAGGGGAGGAAGGGAGGCTCCTAACTTTGGGAACTATGACAGTTTCTTTAGGAGGAGCAGGGACGGATAGTGACCTGGTTTTATCTGTGTACTTTTCCACCCTGCTTCTTCCAGAATGTCTTGGTTTTTGTGCGTCATCGTCTTCTTCCTCCCTGCTCCTCTTTAAAGATGATGCACGAGGTGGAGGCATTTCCTCCATCTCTGTATTTGGTTGCTCATTGTCTTTATGTTGCTGCTGCTGTTTTGGGGATTGTTTCCCCTTCTGGGCCTCTTGTTGCTTCTTCTGCGGCTCCTTAACCTGTTCCCCGGGGCTGCGTTGAAACTCCTTGGGTTTCACCTGTTTGTCATGCCTTAAGGGACTTTGCTTCATCTGCACCTCCTTTGGCTGCTCCTGCGGTGGCCACTGCTGATCTAGAGCCTGCTGTTTTGGGGGGTGGGGTGCGTTTTTCTTGCCCTTCACCACTGTCCACTCCCCATCAGACGCCTTCTCCGATGCTGCTGGTTTCACTACTGCTGCCTCTGCTTTTTTTTGTCGTTGTGGTTGTCGTTGCCACCGTTGTTGTTGTGTGGGGTGGAGTTTGCGAAGCCATATCTGGGCACACTTTGGACATGTGCCCAGACACTCCGCAATTCCAACAGTACGACTTGCGTCTCTCCACAACCACCAGCAGCAGCATCCGCGCCTGTCATGGCACAACGAGACATTTGGGATTTCCCCAAACGCTTGCCTTGTTCGCTAACAAACACTTGCAAAATGATATCGCGCCTGTAGCTATCTCAGTTTTGCTTATAACTGCAGTGACATCTACTGAGCCATAGTTGGCAAAAAAGGCCCCTATCCTACCCACTGAAATGTCCACAGGCACCCCATGTACCATGATTTTGGTACGCTGGGTGCCCATGTACTCTGTCTGGAGTCTTATGTTTCCGGTGACCAGGGTACTTCCGTCCAACTGCTTTGCTTCTTGCTCAGTGGCTAGGAGAATGTCCCAAATCGCATTTGTCCTCTTAGCCAAGACTTTCGGTGCAATGTTCAACTTTTTGTGTTTCATCCATCGTTTCCCTGCTGACTCCAATCAATTTCTGACTCTTCACATCAGAAGTCAGCAGGGAAATTATTATTGAGTTCACCGCATCTAGTGCCTCTGGAATAGTTAGGAACTCTGTTCCTTTGATATACTTCTCATACTTTTCCTTCAGCCGGCTGTAATAGGCCACATCTTTCTTTTGGGGCCTGTTTTCCGCCCAGGCCATTGTTTTAGCTGGTGTCAAATTTTTCGGTTTGCCCCGTTTGTGGCAGTGAAAGTTCTAAGTTTTCAGCAGCTGGACAAATAAAAGTTTGCTTTCTCTCTATATATATTTAAAAAAAAAAAATTAAACAAGAAAACAAAACAAAAAAGTGGAAAATAAGATGAAAAACACGTAAGAAACTAAAAACTGAAATAAAAACCATTCAAACGAAAACGATACTAAAAACGGGGGGAGGGTAAAATTACAATAAGGAAATACAGAAAAACGAATACAGAAATAAAGCCAAATATGTACAAAGAAAGGAGGGGAAAAATCAAAAAATCAAAACTTTGCAAACAAATGAAAAACCTAACTGTTCACTTTCAAATGCTTGATGTAAATCCAAGGAAAAAGAAGCAATAATCCGACCTTCTTGGGGGTTCTTGGAAAGGAAAGCCAGCTAATTCTACCTCATTTATAGGAGAGTACCTAATGCAGCAGGTGTGTTAGTCCACTTTCTCTGCCTCTGGGCAGGAAGGAACTTGGACGAGGCTCCGCCAAAGGGCAAAGCCTCGTTCGGGGAGGTTGACCAACCCGATCCGTTTATACGGGTTCTACGGGCAATTTTTGCCCGAGCCTACGGGCTAGGAAAGCCCACATTAAACCGGCCTTGTGTCACATTAATGAACATCGTGTTAGTACACTTTACTGAAATGGACCTGCCCAACACATTTGCATGAGTGGACTCTATTCATCCATATATCTCTCCATTAAATGACTCAGGAAAAATGCAACTTCAAGTGACTACACCAATCTACTTGGGTGTCAGACCACTTGCAAGTTAACCAATATTCTACAACTTCCATTTTCTGCTCTGTTCCACTTTTGTGACTTTTTGTCTCTTGTTCTTGATCTTCCATTTCCACATCATCCAGTTCATTTCTGCTTCTGAACTGATCTGCATGTGCCAATATATTTTGTCCCTTTTTCTCCAATATAACTGTGTTGTGTCCTTTTTGGATCAGGAAATTTACTTCTTTTGGATCAGCCTCTTTATTCTTTCAATACCATACCTTTTCTTTCATTGAAAAGGACATAGTTATAGGGGTTCTGATTTGTTTTCCCATTAATGCCGAAGGGCTCAGTTTTCTTTCCTGTGGAATGGAAAACCTCCCTGAATGAGGCTCTGCCAGAGGCAGAGAAAGTGGACTAACACACCTGCTGCATTAGGTACTCTCCTATAAATGAGGTAGAATTTTTGGTAAATACACTTCTATGTTTTCATTAAGTGGTGAAAATGCTTTTAATCCCATTTTTACCATTTGTACCATTCTTTCTGCAATCTAATCTAATAGATTGTGGGTGATACGGTGATGTCTTGTATGGGAGGCATCCAATCTGTTTTAACCATGCACATAAGTTTTCATCACAAAATTTGGGTGTATTGTCGGTGATTATTGTCTGGGGTACTCCATTCCTTGAGAATATGGTTCTTAGTACTTGCTTTATTGTGGTGGCTTTTCTGTCTTTTACTCTGACAACCTCTGGCCACCCTGAATACGAGTCTACTAATACTAAGAACAATCCCCTATGTTTGATATGAGCATGATCCATGTGGACCCTAACCCATGGCTCTGCTTCCTTGGGCCATGAGTGAATTTTTGCTTGCTTGAAGTTTTTTTTTTTATTTCTGCACATTTTGGGCATCTCTTAATGTATTCCTCTACATCTTTTGAATACCTTGACCACCAGGCTTGTAACTTTAGTTGCTTTTGCATTGCTGTCATGCCATAATGCACGTCATCATGTACTCCTTTTAATATGTCCCTTCTCAGTGTTTGTGGAGCTACAATTATATCCCCATTGCATATTATGCCATTTTCTATGGTTAATTTGTGCTTTGTTTCTTTAAAGGGTCACTCTGCCATCGAACAATTGCTCCATATATTATTTTTTTTATTTTCTCTACTATTCTGCTTAATATTGTTTCTATTTTGAGTCTATTTAGAGGAAGAACGTCCGTTTCTACCCAGTGTATTATTTTATCTTCAGCATTTTCCAGTTTTTCTTCTGTTTCATTCTTGAACTGTAATCTTGATAAAGTATCTACGTGAGGGATAGTGTTCTCTTTTACATATACTATGTCAAAATTGAATGCCATGATCTTTATCACCCATCTTAAAATCCTTGACAATGTGACTTTCGGCAATTCTTTTCTCGGGTTAAATATGAATTCCAATGGTTTGTGGTCCAATTTTAATAAGAATTTTTTTTCCTATCAAAAAGTTTTGTGCCCTTTCCATGCTCCATACAATCACTAGTGCTTCTTTTTCAATATTTGAGTAGTTAATTTCTGCTGATGTTAACCTTCTTGATATGTACATGATTGGGTGTTCTTCTTGTGATAGAACAGAAGCAATCGCCTTTTCACTCACGTCTGGGGTTAACGTTACTTCTTTATGGGGATCCAAAACTTTTATTATTGGTTTGCTCCTCAGTATTTTTAGTGTTTCAAAAGCAATAGCCTGCTTTTGCGTCCAGCTAAATTCATTGTTTTTTTTTTTTGTGTAATTTTGAAAATGGCTCCATTATGTCACTGTATGTTGGTATGTATTTACTATAAAAATTTATTAGCCCCAAAAAGGATTCTAATTCTTTTTTATTCATTGGAACAGCTATTTCTGTTATTTTCTTTGTTAATCTATCGTTGGGTGATATGCCTTCTTTTGATATTTGATATCCTAAATATGACATCCTCTTACCATCAAAATTGCATTTGTCTTTGTTTACAGTCATGCCTGTCTTTTTTAATCTCACTAAAATTTGCTCTGTTTTACATTTTAATTCTTCTTTAGTTCTTGCCCCAACACATATATCATCCTAGTATATTATTATATTTTTTACTTTTCAATTGCTTTTTGAAAAATATGGCTCATAGTTGAGTCAAAGGACTCAAATGGTAGATGAGTCCATCTTAGTAAGTCTATGAGGATGTTTATCATGGTGATTTCCTTGTCAATTTCTTGTCAATTTCTATTTGGTTGTATGCTGCCTTGAGATTAATTTTTGCAAAGTGCTCCGTTTTTGCTAACTCGTGACTCGCAGTTTTGATATTTGGCAAAGGAAAAGAGTCTGAACATATCTGGTGATTTACCCCAATCTTGTAATCTCCACAAATCCAAATCCTTAAATCTCTATCAGGTTTCTTTATTGGTACTATCAGTGATGACAAATTGCTACCACCTTGAGTTACTCTTTCTAGTATACCTTGTATCGTTTTGTTTAATTTGGCTACCACCAAAGGTAGGATATGAATTGGAACTTTTCTTGACTCTATTTTGGGTGATCATTTTCTTTTAGTTGAATGCTTGCTTTATAGTCTTTCAATAATCCTATTTCATTTTCTTCTGCTTCCATGGAATTGATTAGTTTTACTGTATCTACTTTTAGTACATCAATTCCTAGTAATCTGTGATCTTTTTCACATTCTACAACTGTAATGGGAAACGCGTGTCAGTTTCAAAATTGCCTTGAAATGTACCCATTATTTTTTACAGTTGTTCCATCGAATTACTTTAATTGGATGCTGTTTGTTTTTAGTTTATGTTGTCCTAATTTTATCCAGAAATTTTTTTGTTATCAATGTGACTTCACTGCCTGTATCAACTTACATGTTAAATATTTAGCCATTTATCCTTATTTTTTTCTCTACTTCTTTTTTGTGTATTCATTGTAAATATTTTCACTTCTTCTTTGGAGGAGGTTTGTACCTTTTGTACTCTTTCTATTTTCTTTTTGTATTTGCATACATTCTGAAAATGATCTCTTTTTTGCAATTTGTGCATATTTTCCCTAGAGACTTTTCTACAATTGCAGGAATAGTGCACTTTTTGTTATTTTCTAATTGTTACTTTTTACCCTCTATCATGCTCACTAATCCTTGTGGATTCTGCTCTGTACTTCAATTTTTGAAATATAAATTTCTCTAAATTATTGGTAAAGTGATATTTAGATATTTAACATTTTTCAATTGGTCCATTTGCCAGGATGCAGTATTTTGATTAATAATCAGCTTAGTGCAAAATTAGAAGTAGTTTAAAAAGATACAATGGCGTGCACACACACACACACACATTGTTTTCCTTTAAACATTCTTTAGTAACATTGTGCCTTTATGAAACTGTTTGCAAAACATGATGCAGCAATAATTCTTTATAGAACAAAATCATTGAGACTGGGTCTAAAAGAGTATACCAGTTCAAAGAATCGTCTTAGTTTTCACTAGTGAATTGCAATGATACAATTTTAAAACCTTTCTTAATCAGTTTTTTTTTTCTTTCAGTTTGAGCAAAAAGAGTCAAGTGATAAAATAGAAACACAAATCCCACAACATCAAAGCATGGACAATGGCAATTGCTTAATAAAACACATTTCAGGAAATGTTGCATCAAATGATCCAAAATCTACAGTTCAAGCCCTCAGATGGACTCATATACCAGCCTAAAAAGTTAAAACAAATTAAAATCTATGGGTTCAAAAGTTTTGATCATATAACATTAGCCATTCAATGCAGTCACTTCTGATTCCATTTTTGTATAATTTTTGGAAAGAAATGAAAATCCAATGAATCTGTGTAAATAGAAAAAAAACACTAAGAAAGTCTTTTGTATAAACAAACATTCAAAATGCTCAGTCAATGGACAAGTGTCTTTATTTGACTTACAAATAATTTAAAAGTATTTCCATTTAATTGCTTTTATGGTAGCCATTAAAAGTAAAAGAATACGGTGAAAAATTACAAGTCACTATAATGGAGGGGGAGATAACTATGACTGTTTGTGATAACTATTGGGCTATTTGCAACCACTGTATATGTGGAGGTTTCTCTTTCAAAGAAGGAAGAGCAATATCAACATTGAAAATAAGTTTGTTTGTTTATTTAATAAATATTTAATATTGAAAAAATTATCCTCCTGTGAAAAAAAACAAACTTAGATGCAAAATATTTATTATTATATTTGTATATATTATTTATGCAAAATAATAGATTCTCTCATTATTTGGAAACTGAAAGTTCACTTTAGCAGAGTATGAACATTTGAAATTTGCCAAGATAAATACTAATATTACAAATTAGATTTCTGACATTCATGGAATTGAAATAGAAATACTATTTATGGATACCATTTTAGAAATTTAAAGTTAAATCATTTTGTATTACTTTATTTCTTGAGTTTTTTTTTTTAAGAGTGATAGTCTGTTTTCTCTGTAAATGGTGACAATTTATGCTACTTGATGGATATTTTGAAAGATACAAATCAATTTACACATGAATGAATGAATGAATGTATATATTAAGTGTCTTTTAATCTTACATGTTAAAAGTTTTGAAATAAGCAAATGCTACTCTCTGTGGTTGAGAAAGAAAATGTCTTTTGCGTTAAATACTTCTTATCTCTTATAAGGCAGCAAGTAATATTGCATTTTCTGTTAAAATCCATAGTATACTGCTACTCATTAATCATGATTCTGGTTTTAATAACTTCTGCAGTTCATTTGGGCTCCACGTCCCTACCAGTTTTTGTATTTGCAGATCTTTAAATTTATAAATTTTACTATCAGGGATTTTTTTTTTTTAATCAGATATGTATAAAATATAAACAAATGTCAAAGAAATTTATAATGGTATATAAGCCCAAGTGACTTAAACTTATCCACATTTTACCATCTTTACTAAATCTTCTTGATGGCCTGTTGCTAACTGATTGATTGTTGTTGCTTTATTGTAGCTAAGATGCAGATAAGTTTGACCAATTGACAACAATCACTTTGTTTCAGTTGATTACTTTTCATGAATTGACGAAGAGTTCAATATTAAATAATTTGTCTTTCAATACAAGATATATAGTTTAGCTAGGTTTGATATTAGGTTGAACAACCAGTGGTGACAATTGAACTGTTAAACAATCACTTTTGTTATTTGATATAAATGTATATGTCTGTCATTTAAAAGTTCTTAAAACGTGATTAGGAAATGAGAAGATCCACATTTTGTTTATATACTGTTCTCTCTTTTGTGGTGTGTATTCAATTTGTCAAACTCTTTTGCTAGCCACTGTCAGTATTTACTGTTTATGCATGAAAATGTTTTGCTTACAGATAGATGCCTTTTATTTTTCATGCTTTCTTTAAATGCATTTGTGTGTATATAACGAAACACACTATAATTACACTGCCAAAAGTATATCTTGTTCTGATGTTAGCACTAGATATAAATAAACGAAGACAAATCAGATACTGTAATGTTGACTTACAATCAGTCACAGAATAACGTTTAAAATAGGATTTTTAAAAGTTTAACATTTTTCCAAGTGCAAAGAATTTGGAATTCACTTTGCTGTTGTGGTTATAGACACGGTGGAACAAAAAATCAGAGAACTGAGTCTGAATTCCAGTTAAGTTTGATACATTCCCCTTATGCAGAAAAACCCTTGGGAAAGGTATGAATCTATCTCTTCTTCCAGCTAAGGGTTGAATATCAGGACAGACATGGGTTCTTTGGTTGACAACCTACCATGGAAAAATCTTCTGTCTAGTTAATCATAACTCAAAAGAAACATGATTGCCCAAGCAGGGCAATTAACTGACTGGCTAAAAAAATCTGCATAATAATTGCTGGTGACACATAAAAAATATCATTTTCCATAATTTGCCACAAGCTCTCTGTATTTGTGCAGGTGTAAGTTAGTTGATCTGTTGCAACACTTTCTAATGAAGGATGTTGGCTTATATCTTATCTTGAGATGACAGAAACACCATTTAAATTACAAGTCACCAAATTTCATTCTTACATTTATATGAATTTAAATATCTAAAATAAAAAGAGTCGGCAATGATGCACTCTTATTTTACTGTTTTTATTGTATAATTTAAACAATTCATTTTTGTCCTCAAAGATGAATACATGGACAGTAAAATTAAAACATTTTACATTATTTGTCTTTCCTTACTGTGAAACAACATTTCAGGCTTTCTTTTTACAAACACTGAAGATATGTTTATTAATCATCTTGTCCTACTGTAGAGATAAACTCTTTGAAGCATCAAATTCATTCTTTTTTAGCTAGCATTTTTCAATTAACAGAAGATAACAGGAAATTTTGACATTAATCAAAATGTAAACTTTTAAATGGGAACCTCAGTCTATTAAGATTAACTTAAAAAAACTTGACAAATTTAATTCACATTGATGAAAACTTTGATTTCTTTTGATTTTTCTTTAAACAAGAAAAAAATATTTTTTAGTCCTTGCATTTTTGGTAGGCAAGACAAGAATTTGGGGTTCAGTCGAGTACTTTTTGCTTTGCTTATTTTTCAATTTCTATATTTAGAAAGATACCATAATCTTCAGCCTAACAAAATAGGATTTTATATAATTTTTCTTGAATGATCAACTACATATTGGGGTGTGCATTTTTATATGTAAGAATTTCACAGAATTTTTGATGATTAACATTTTCTCTTTAAAGCTTTTTATTATTTCCATTTACTGGGAAAAGACCTCAGTAATTAACTTCATGAGAATATCTTGCAATAGGGATATTGAAATTTTTACATATAAATATATAGCTGACAAATTCTAAAGTGTCAGTCTGAGGAAGAGTTTTATATATGAACAAATTGATATAGATTTTGTGTTATGTTTTATTTTTGGTATAACAAAAGAAAATGGATTTACATTATGAAAAGTTTGTTCATTTCAACTGAACACATAAATTATCAGCAAATTTTAGTCTTCAATTTGAAAATTATCTTTCCTATTTCAGATGTGACTTTTGACATTGAAATGTGTGTACAGCTCAAATAAAAAACATCCTTAAAATTCTTTTTTCCTTTTTTTTTCATTTCTTTGCATGATCTCAACAAAGTGTATCCCTTATACATTCAAGTCCTAATGAACACAGCTATTTCATTGGAATACAATGAAAAGCATTATACAGAAAAGTTAGTTATTCACTTAAAGGAAATTTGAACACTTAATTTTTTGAACATTATTTGAAAATTTTCAAGAGCTTTTTCACTATTTTTTATATCTTAGTCTCATTGAGTTTATTTTATTTTACCATACTTGCTTTTGTTCACTTAATTTTTGTAAATGAGTAGTTTGGTTTTAACTAATCAAAGATTTATAATTAAGGACAGCTCACTATTTTTTTAAGTTTGTTTCATTGAAAGAATTTTTAGAACCATTTCTACATTAAAACAAATGCAAATAAACATAACATGTTTGATATAAAAAAAAAGACAAAAAATGATCAACATGATTCCAATTTCATCAAGAAAAATGTTTTATCTTTTAATGTCTTAATCCTTTAAGTCTCTTGTAATAGAAACGAACGAGTTTCTAAGTTAAGCAAATGTGCAGCGGAAAAGTCAATGAAACAAAAGAAATGGCCGTTTCTTAAATCTGCTACATTGACAGCCTGAGTTTTAAACATGAAGAGGTTAAAAAAGGTAGGCAAGTCTGATCGGCAGGTAAGTAAAATAGGGAATAAACAAAATCAACTAGGAGGATAAAAGAGAAAAATGTGCCAATGATCAATCATATATAAATCTTTGTTTTTAATGTTACATGTGTTAAATTCAATGAAATCTGCTCTTATAATGAATGGCTTGTTTGATCTGTACATGAGAAGTTTAAAAAAATGTTAGCCAGTCTTATGAGTTCTGTGTGCGTCTGTGAGTATATATATATATATTATCTCATCATATAAAACTTAAATGAAGTTACCTTTTATTTTTCTATCTGAATTCCTGTATGTATTTTTTTCTGACAAGCAGAAGATTTCTGCAGTGAAAGAAAGCTCTTTAAAATAGGATCAAGATAAAATGTTGATCAAGTGTTTATCTAAATTCAAATTCTCTGATATTTTTTATAAATACAGGAAATCTTTGGATCTGAAACCTAAAAATCAGCTTTAGGCGACAGCCAATTGGGTTAATTCATAAGACTATGTTTAAGAAATAAAACTAACAAAAAACCAAGTAATTTAAATGACATAAAACAAAAACTCACTAAAATCTGTTTTGCAAACATTTCACAATCAATGTTTGATTATTGCATGAAAAATAGTTCTATATAATAACTCGGTTGGCTATCAATCTTTTATATTATAACTGGTGATTTAAAACATAATTATTATTTTGAAACTAATAAAGATAAAAACAATGAGGCTGTGAGGTGGTTCAACATTAATTATAAGCAGAAAAAGGGTTAAGCCCAAAATAAAATATAAAATGGAAGACATTTTCCCTGGTAATGTGGAAGTGAAGAAAGAGCCATCTGGGTTAGAACGATGCACCAAGAGTTTACTTTCTTTTATCTACTGAGAATCTGGCATGTGATTAGAGCAAATTGGGAAATTAGAAAAACAGGTCATTGGCAAAAGGAGAAGCAGATAGGAATTATATTTTTGTTAGCAAAAGCAAATTCAGAAATGAAAACAGAATGAACCTGCTGCATGGGTTAGGATTAGGAAAATTAACCCGTCACAACAGGCAGATGATCTGGGTTATGTTTTTGCTAAGATGGCGACCAGCCCAAAGATCAAAAACAGTATGTCTCTTTGTTGAGGATTTAGGTAAACAAATACATTTTCATTGATGAAAACAAATTGGGAAATAATTTTTATCTCTCACTCAGAAAGTTAAAATGAGATGATGATCTGGTTTGTGTTTTTCACTGGACAAGTGGGTCCAGAAAAGCAGTCAGAGAATTGAAGTTAATGGGAAGAATAAACCATGCCCTTTCTCCTACACACTTTAAAAATTAGATTTGTCACGAAGATAGTGGGCAGAGTTAGAATACTGAGGAGGAAGGGGCAGAATTTACCCCAACATGTGCAGAGTAGGGGTGCAAGATCTGAAGTGAAGCAGGTTGGAGTTAAGAGAGGAGCAATCCCTGTGAGTACTCCAAGGAAGGTGAATAATTCTCCAAATTTGGAAAGTTGATTAATAAAAGCAGAAATAGAGAAAAAAGAACCTCTATTGTAATTAATGAAAGTTGGGGAATCACCAAATTCTCAGAACCCTTTGGACCCATGCCAGTTTTGAGCCAAAGTGCTTATAAGCAGATGACTGGGGAGCTTGGAGACTTGAACAGAGAACCCACATCAAGTGCCTCTGGAATCCATGTCAGCTGCCACCAGAATTCCTGATTCCAAGAACTTTAAACCCATCTCCTCCAGAAGTTTAGGCAAGGCCCAGTGTCACTATAGAGATTGATGCAGGAAGGGTTAATTTTTATTGTGCCAAGAGCTATATAAACCAATTGAAGATTAACCCCATGAATCTTGTTTTATTCTTTCATTGTAAAGATATGTTTCTTCCTTAATGTAGCACCTGCCACAGCTTGAACCAGTGCTGCCATTATGATGACATTCGATCTTCCACTGCTCTGAGATTTTGGTGTGAAGGCTGGTTGATATGTGTGTGTGAAGTGCATTGAGTTCTGGCAGGTGTATGTGTGCCTGATGTAAAATTTGTGTTTTTGATTATTAACCAAAATACAACTATCAACATAAAACAAATATTAGTAGATAATACCAAAATACTCTAAAGCACCCAATGCAAGGAAAGACTCAAAACACTAGAAGCTATTATTATTATACAAAATAAACACTCCACATTAAATAGCACTCACCACAGGACAGGAAATGGTATCTTGAAATACATATATTTAATGTGTGCACAAATCACAATAAAAACAAATTGCTGCCTTTGGGTGTGTCCTCACTCCCAATAATCATTACGTATAACATCAGCATCAACTGTTTCAAACTGTCAGCTTTCCAAAGAATACCAGGATGTAAACAAAGGAATTTTGTCTCCCACACAGACATTACGTTGGTTCTTGAAAATGACTGAAATGGTCAGAATTACTTGACCAAAACATCACATGAATTTCAGTTTATCCACAATTTTGATCACAATACAATTTATTCAAAAATTGGAAAACTACAATAAAAAAATTAGACAGACCTTGTTGGTTCCTTTTAATCAAATTTGTTTATTTATATTTCTATATTTATTTATATTTCTATATAAAACTGCTGAAATGTACACACACACTATATGATTCTATGGTATTGTAAATTTAAAACAGAGTTATTAAATACTGAAACCCTTTCCTAACATTTGACCCACTCTGTATATTGTTTAATAACATTGTGTTGGAATTGTTGAAAAGAAAAGACAAGACAAAAATCAAGACAACTCACAAAATAAAAATATGGTTTAAAATACCTTAATCTGCCAGTTGACAAAACAAGATATTTTAATTGCCTTTTATTATTTTATAACTTATGATATGTATAATTTTTGATTTGAAAAAACATCTGCTGAAGTCCAAATATATTTGTTTTTTTCCCCCGCAAGTCAAGATTTAATTCCATATTCAATATTAAAAAATGCCAATTAAATTGGAGAATTAAGTTTTCACAAAAAACATTTTTGTTGCAATATAAACATAGTTTATAATGTAAATATACAAAATGGATATGTTTGAATATATCGAGTATATATATATTTACAATGTGAATTATAATGTCAGCATCATGCATATAAGTTTAACTCCGCAGATCGTTATTTGTAATGTGACAATACAATGCTTCACATTCTAGATTTAAAAAAAAAAAACACACACATATATATGTATATATATATATAGTTTTTTTTCTTCAGTAAAAAAGATTGTCTGGTCTTTAAAATGAAAAACTGCTGAAATGTTTTTCAAAAATTTTCATATAAGCAGCCTTTTTTTTTCACTACAAATGTACCAATTTTGGAAAAGACAAATGGAGAGAAGGAAAATGTAGCCATCGAGATATCCTATTATATTCAGAAAATGCCTTGTTTTCATTTTCAGCTTTAATGTTATTTTCTCCCATCAATATTTTGCACAGGTTTGTTAAAAATTTGCTTTGGTAAAACAGAATTAGTTAAGAAACTGATTATGAGTTTGAACTTTAAGTAGGGATTGGCAGCCTTGGAGAACATACAAAACAGACCATAGTGTTTAACACTAAAAAAAAAAATGTAGATAAACTATTAAGAATAAAATTATTTAAGTCTAGCACATGTATAAATTATAAAACTATAAACCTATCATAAATTTATTGATATTAGAATTGTGTAAATGGTGAGGGATTTTATATGACTTGGGATAGCCTGAATTTACTTAAGTACCAGAATAAATTTAGAAAGCACTAAGAACCATATTCTGAATGTTTATGTCTTCCCAAAGTTGAGTTTTCATTTCTATTTAGTAGCAGTTGAATGAACACATTTTTAATAAACAATTTTATGTTCTTTCCATAAATATTTAAATGGCAAAGTCAAAAAAAAAAAGAAAAAAAGTTTGTCTTCAATTCTCATGTTTTGTGGTGGATTTCTTGTGACCAACAAATTCTTTTGTTTACAACTTAATAAATACCAAATTCTTTTAAAATTTTAGCAATCCATATGAACAAATATTTCATAAAATTTTTAATTGAAATACTGTTGTAAAAAGCTTTGCAGTAAAGAACTGGTTCTTGGAGAATATCTGTATGGCTTTTGTTTTCTTTAAAATTCATTTACAAAACAGTTTTGTTCATCTTTTGATTAGTTTTGTAAGTTTATAAAAAAATTCTATTTTGTCAATAACAACTTTAATATATTGGAAAAAGCTTTAATGAGTTTCTTTTGAAATTCCAAAGTTATTTTAACAGCTGAAAAATGCCCTCATCAATAGACAGGTTTGTAAAAAAGAAAACAGCAGGATTTAACAGTTTAATGGGAAAATGTCAATCACAAGTACAAACTTCAATGAAAAGTTTGTGTGTTAATTTATGAACCAGTTTTTGGCTTAGAATGAAAAGAAATTATTTCTTCTGTGAAAAATGATCAAGTGGGAAAAAAATCTTACATGTAGACAACATTATTTCACAACAGGCATTCACTAAAACTGGAACTCCTAAAAACATTCTTTTGTTCTCATGTTCACTCTCTCTCTTTCCCTCCCTCTCGAAATAATTGAATTTCTGCAAACAAATCTGTTTTCTAACCAATCAGTTATATATTAAAAGCCTCTTCACACATTATTATATATATATATATATATATATATATATATATATAAACACACATCCAGATACAAAATGTTCAGATATATTTTCCTTTTTTTTATTTTCACAAAGAAATATGGCTTATTGTTTTTAGTATATATTTAAGTAAAACTGGACAGGTTTTTTTGAAAAGTTGTGGGAGCTGGGTTTTCTTTTGTTTAGAGAATGCCTTGTTTTCCTTCTCTTTTCCAAATGATCACCATGCCATGCGCATCACATGACGCTAACAAACTCTCATCATAATTGAAACAAACATCCAGTACTGGAGCTGAGTGACCAAGAAGTTTGTTCACACAGGATTTGGTTTCTTTTGCAATATCAAAAAAGTACACACACATGTCTTCACTGCCGGAAACTGAAATAGAAAAAAAAAATTGAAATAAGAACAATTAGAAGTCACTCATTTTCTTTTTCGTAAATGCACAAAACCAAATAATATAATAAAGAAACCAATGATAAAACTTAAATTAAACCAAATCTGTTTGTCACCTTTTTTGTACTTTAACCATTTGCATAAAGAAATTTTGTAATAAAATGTATATAACAACTGGATGACATGGGGGTGGGATTCTCAGCTCGGCCCACTTGCCAAGATTTGGCCAAAGATCAGATTTTTTTTCTTGGTCAGATTGAAAACTTCAATACTCCTTGTGGTAATAGTATGGAAAAAATTTTAGCATCCAATTCCATGTGTTTTTACTGTGTGTGTGTGTGTGTGTGTGTATGTATGTATGTGTATATATATATATACACAGTGCTGTTCGATAAAAATGACTGATTTTTTTTACTAAATGTTCTCTTCTCCAATGAAACGAAAGTTGAGCTAAATTCAAAGGATAAGCGATCTAAAATCAGAAGCTTTGAAAACTCTTTGAATTTTGCAGTACTGTCAAGCATCCGTTCAGTATAATGTTCTGGTGATGCTTTTCTTTTCATGGAACTGGTTTCTTAAAACCTATTGAAAAGACCCTCAGGAGCGAGCAGTACAAGAGAATTTTAGAGTCTTGTCTGCTCCCTTCTGCTGAAAGGGTGCAAATTGACCCCACCAAGCTCATTTTTATGCAGGATAATCCTCTCTGTCACAAATCAAAATTGATGAAGGAATACTTTGATGAGAAGCAGGTGAGTGTTATGACATGGCTGCCCCAATCTCCTGACCTCAACTCCATAGAAAACTTATGGAGCATTATAAAGTACAGGCTCTCAAAAAAGCAGTTGAGCAACAAAGAGGATTTGATTGTGAATTTCATATCCAAATGGAATTCAATGCTTGGAGATGAGATTTGCCAGAACCTAATCAAGTCAATGCCAAAAAGGGTCGAAAAGGTTATTCAAAATAAAGGAGGACCCATAGATTATTAAATAATTTGAACTATATTACCTATTTTAAATAAATTATACCTCTATTTTCTTTATTTAAAGCTGTTTGGTTATGTTTCTATTGATTACTAGTTGCAGGAAATAAATGAATCACTTTTTTTGCACAGAGTTTTTCCCTAAATCTCATTTATATCCAAAATTATAATTATCAATAGAATAGAAAAAAGTTTACTCACCCTGAGTAAACTTTTTTACTAGGTGGTCAGGAAGGGGTCTTTATATTAGTAAGATTAAAAATTAGTTTGACCCCAAAAACAATAGGCGAAAAAATTTTTAAGTAAAAAAAATCAGGTGAGTCACTTTTAGTGAACAGCACTACATATATATATGTATTCAGGCAGCATATCTTAATTGAAACATGTTTCACTGAATAATATAGACATGTGTCTATTTTTATAAGAATCCTTTCTAGTTCTCTGAACAGTTTCTTGATAGTAAGATGGAATTTATCAAAGAAAGCACAGTAATTTTTTCCTATCCAAGTACTTTTGATCTCCTCCAAGATCATCCTCAGGGGTAGGTTGTTTAATCTGTTCATCAGCGATGTAATCTGTTCAAACTCTCATTAATAATGACTTTCGTAAATACATCATTGATGAACACATTAGACGAGCCATTAGAAATATTAACATAAATCAAAAAGAACATATTACTTCCTCAAATAACCCTAGACATATCAACCTACTATATCATAATCAAATGTATTCTAACATTAAACAAGATGAAAAAATCATAAAGAATCTCATAAGTACTAATATATTCCCCACTGATCCCAGTAAAAAAATAAAACTAATTATATACTATACTAAATTTAACACAACCAACTTAATCATATGCAATAACTCTTCTCTATCAAGTGTTTTGGAAAAGACCAACATTGTATATCAGTTTAAATGTCCTTTGGGAGATTGTATCTCTGACGAAAAAGTAAGTACATATGTTGGTTTGACAACCAGATCATTATCAAGATGTCTTACATTTTATTTGTCAGATACAAGCAATATTACACATTTAAAAACACATTCCTGTCAACAAGTATTTTCCTGTATTATGAATACAGGAAAATACTTGTTGATGTTGACAACACCAATATACTACACCACAAAAATAATAAACAAAAACTTCAAATTCTTGAGGCTATCTGTATCAAATCAAGCAACCAACCAACACTGAACCAAATTTATTATGAGTGTAGCAGCAATGTTTTGAATTGCATTTAACCAAGATTTAATGCCATTTTACATTTCCACCAAAATGTCTGGTCAGTGTCTTTATATTGGAACTCTCATTTTGCAAAAAGTCCATAATTATAACAGAGTGCATGTTTTCAAAAATCACCTCCACAACGACCGGTTTTAACGAGTCTGTATTTTTGAGTTGTCAATTTGAAAAAATAACTTTACTGTAATGTGCATTATTAACTTTAAGTTAGGTATTAACAACAACAAAAACAACAAGGTGTAGATGAAAGAGTTGTCTGTGAATTTAAAACAACAAATTGTGAATGCTGCAATTCCAGAACAAGTGCAGCAGCAAAGTAGTTTTCAGTACCCAAGTCAACAGTACACAGTATATGTTTTTGAAAAATATTGTTAGACAAAACCATTGCAACTCTTCTTGAAAGGGGTTGGGTAGCTGTAAGGCTAAAATCTCAATCAATCTCTCTCAGAACTGAAAACTTGTTTACAATTCCAAGTGCTCATAAGCTAAGCCGGGTGCTCAATAAACATTTTCCCCTCAAAAGTTATCCTCATGAAGCACAAGTAGAATTTACTTGTGTCTACTTGGGCAAAAGTCAGTGATTTGTGAAACTTAGTTTTATGGAGTGATGAGACTAAAATTGAATTTTTGGCTCAGAATCAGGCACAGCAAGTGTAGAGGAGAATCCATGAAGCCTAGGGACACTCTGCCCTTAGTGTAAAATATGGACTTATGCTTTAGGAGTGTTTTACTGGAAATGGAAGGGGTTGTTTAAAACTGTCAGGATCATGAAAAAAGAAGAGTACCATGATATTTTAAAGGAAAAACTGGAAAACTTTTTTGAAGATGACGTTTCAATTTCTAACATGATAATGATTGTAAACACACAAGTGCACTGATGAAAAACAAACTCAAACTTTTAAAAAAATGCTTGTCCTGCAATGAGTCCAAATCTGAATCCAATAGAAAATTTATGACGAGAACTTAAAAGTTAAGAGTTCATTCATGGTAATCTTCAAATTTAGTAGAGTTAAAATAATTTTATTATGAAGAATGGAACAATATACCAAAAGAAATTGTAGTTGATTAGTTACTAACTTTAGAAAATGTTTTCTTAAAGTTATTGACCAGAAAGCTTAGAATAATTTTGTTCTTGCCTATTTTTGTTCCTGTTATGTTCATAAAGTGGCTATGAAATAAACTGTTTCTGAAATGGATTGAGTATTTATTTGGAGCCTCAGATCTTTTATATATAGAAAGATATCTGATTAATATTATTATAAATGAAATTGATCGAACTGTAGAGATAATTTTGTGCTTCTCTTTCTCCCACACATATATGTCTGTGTGTGTGAGTGTTAAAAATAAGCATAATAAAAAATATGTGAAACTACTTGGTAAAAGTAAAGACAAGGAAATTGTATAATTAAAAAACACAAATATGTCTATATGCCACAAATGGTTCTGAGAGAAAAAGAAGATTAAAAAAAGCATAAAATGTACTCACTGACACAGGCTCCCTGCCTAAAGGACATAAGTGGACAAAAAGTACTTTTTACATGAGCTGTTCTGTGCTTAATTGGAAACTTTCTCTTCAATTGAAGGCCACCATCTTCAGAAACAATGCTGAAGAAAAAATTAGTAAAAAAATATGTAAATTAAGAAAAATTTAAACTTAAAAAAAAAGAAGAGCTCTCTTCCTTTCAAATAAGCCATAAAATCTATTTTACTAGCAAAGTTTATTAAAAATGAACTGCAATATCTAAAAATCTCCAAAAATTACTGATGGATATGTTTACATTCAGAGGAAATGATAACAAAATTAATGTTATTCACTGATGAAAAAATAATATTGCGAAAGAAAGAAAATGTTAAAGAACAAAATGCATAAAAAGTCTGTGAATTTGAGTAAAACAAAAGAAAAATTACTAAAAACCAACAGCTTAATAACTATCTATTCACAAAACTTAGTATACCTGAATAAGAATAAATAATTGACGGCACAATTCACAAGTAAAGAAGGATCTCTGGCCTCTCGGTTGATCCAGCTTCTGGCTGATATACATGTCACAGTTCGATTTTCACACACCGTGATTCTGGAAAAGAACCAATAGTCATGGTTTATCCTAAAGCACGTGGACTTTGAATTAAAGACATAAAAATTATTCTCAGTTGCGATTATTTCTTCAGCTTTTAAACTTGTACACGTCATACATGATGCATTAGAGAAAGTTAAACAGAAGCAATGCTTTAGCATCATGCGAATGCCAGTTATATGAACGTAAATTATTTTTAAATAATGATAAAAAAGTGATGATAATGTTTAAAGATGAGGAGTCTATTTAAAAATGGTGGTAATTTACTATTTTCTTCTTTTAATTATTTATGAAAAAGATTTCATTTTTACTTACTTTTAAAAATTTACAAAAGACAATGATACTTTTAAAGAAAATGAACAAACCTTCTGCCTTTTACTAATTTTCCAGTTGCTAAATCAAAGAGAAAGGAGAAAATAAATCCTTTGTCATCACCAGACCACAATATCCGTCCATTTGAGTCAAAGGTCATGGTTAAAACTCGGCCAGCTGCTTTTCCTGTACCTCCCTGCCATAAGAATATTGATAGATTCCTACAGTTATTTTGTATAATATTTAAAACATATTGCATAAATTTAAATATTTACTTTGAAATTTACATTTTGGTTTTAATTGTAAAAACTAACACAAGGTTATTGGCAAAGAAATACTTTTGAGTAAGTTTTAGAGGAGTTTTTTTTATGTCATTCAAAATGACTTAGGTTATACCATGATTGATAAAAGTTCACTCAGTATTATGAGTCTCTCATGAGACACCAGAAGTATGGATGACCAAAAATGACAAAAAAACTGTTTTCTTTGTGTGTACAATCTTGTATACTAAAAAATACCAAAGCTAACCAAAGGAATAATATAATTATTTTCCTAAAAATCTTCCAATATATAATAAATATGTAATTTTGTGTAAGTAACAAAAAAATTACAATGAACCATGCAGGCTGATCCATAATAATGTGGAGTGTTCACATGGTATAGGTTTGGCCCACTGGTCCACCTAGACATGTCATTGACTAGATTATACTACTTTATGACCATTTGTATCCATTAATCAAATCCATGCATCGCAACAACAATGGATTATTCTAACATAGGATCCTTCGGGATCGCTAAAAAAGAGCATAGCATGATGAAAAAGACACCAAGCTTGATGAAAACAAAATTTTATCATCTAACTGTTTATGTTATTATTAAGAGGAAAGATCAAAGTATTTTGGGGGTATTTTTTTTTCACATTTTTTAATCATTCCTAGCACGTCCAAAATTTTTGTTAAAAATCTTGTTTGTTTTTAGTCAGCAAAATATCCACCATTTTTTCCATTTTATAAAAAAAATGAAAATTTCAGTTTGAAAATCTTTTAAAAATCAATTATAATTTTTTCAAAACTTATTTTAAGAAAATCAGAAATTATAATGTTTATTTAAAATATTTCGAATCAAGCATTATTTAGTTTCTGCTCTGAAAAGGTGTAGTTTGAAAATAAAACAAAGCAGGTCATAACATTTTGCGTCACTTGACAGGTGATGAAAGACATTTTAATTATGTATTGATAGCTTACATGAGGATAATTTATTCTACGGAAGGAGAGAAGTGAAATTATTTAGATGTAAGTGAACAAATTATTTACCTCGTTATTTTTAAGGAAAACTTTCAGCGCTCTAATTTTTTTTTTGTACTTAGCTTTCACCTTTACGCTTACGATGCTTTATGGAAAATATATTATAAAGAAATTAAAATAAGACTGTTGAGTGTGAGATTAAATTTCATAAGAAATGTATCTAATTAATTTATAGGTACCTTTCTTATGAGATTTTATCAGAAGTGTACATAAAATACAAATTTAAATTTCATAGTAGATACCCTTCTCAGTTGAAATTGAAAAATCAAATTAACTTCTCCACACGTGTTTTGCAAAAATAAATCTATCTCAAAAGGACATTTACAAACTGAATGCAGCTTTTAACTAATTTTATAATATTATAACAAATTAAATGTAAAAATCTATTATAATTAAAGAAATAACAAATAATTGTGTTAAAAATTCAGTATTTAAGTTAAATACTAGACAGAAACTCAATCCACGTGATGTTTTTTTTTTATTGCACGCATGATACTTCTGGTCTTATGTAGATTTGATTTGCAGTCGTATTATTGACACAAATTATATTTTTTTTTATATACTGGTGTTTGTTAGTTTGTAAGAAGTTTTGGAAATTATAATCTGTAAATATATATCTACTTAATAACAACATTCGTTAAATTGTACAAGCTTTTCCCTAATTTTAGAAGAATTAACAACATTTAATGTAAAAATAATAAAATATTTCAGAAATAACAAATAATTGTTTTAAAAATTAATTTTCATCAAAATATCTTTTTGCTTTCAGACAATATTGTCCATGTTCATTAAAATAAATAAAAGCAATTAAAAGCTTTTGAAATTAAATATTATTTTTGTTTTATTGAGTTTTGCATGTTTCAATTCAGAGATGATTTGGTTTCCTCAAAGCCTTGTGCTTTTAACTAATATAATCACTAATCTGCCCAAAATTGAAATTATAGAGTTTTCGTACAATTAGTTAGGGGGGGGGGGTAATACATATGAAAAAAAATATTTTTGCCATGACTTTAAAAAAGGAAAACATATTTATAATAAGTTCCATCACTTGTGAATAGCTTCTGAAAGTTTCATTAAAATCCGACAATTATTTTTATTTTTGCAAGATTTTCCAAACTAATGTCTATCATACAAAAAAAAAAGTGCTGAAATTTTATATGTTATTTTACTAGTTCCGGTAATACAAAGAGAAACACGGTTTTTTAATCAAAATTTAGAATATTCTAAAAAGAAGGAAATTTTTTTAAAAATAATTAAAAAATACCTTGATCTTTCCTCTTAATAATAACATAAACATTTAGATGCTAAAATTTTGTTTTTGTCAAGTTTGGCATCTTTTTCATCATGCTATGCTCTGTTTTTAGTGATCTCATGAAGGATCCTATTCTAACAGGATAATGTACCATGCCATGAGAGTCCAAGTTGCCCAGAACTGGTTTAAGGAGTATGCTAAAGACTTTCAATGAATTATGTTGCCAAGATTTCAATTGAGCATTTAAGTGACATGGTGGTGATGTCTATTTGTATGCAAAATCCTCTACACCTGCAAATATCTGGAAAATGTTATCCTCATATGAAATAAGTGCTATGCTGAGTTGCAGCTATTCACCAGGAGGATAAACAGTGGGTCTAACATGATGCTAGGCACCTATCCCATAATTCTTGATATTGAATAGGTGGGAAGCAGTTAGACAACAAAACAATATATTTCTTTGTAAATATTTCATTAAAATACAAAGAGTGTAGCCAAGTTAATTATAATTTTAACCTGCTTTCCAGGTTTGCAAAGAAAATACTTGACAAATGTCTTAATTCTATACACATTTAAAATATATGCATTATAAAATTATTAAATTTGATTTGATATACCAAAGAAATTAAAAAAATATACATGTATAATTCTTTCATTTTTTAATATTTGATACAAAAATTTGATAGCAATTCTTAATTAGTTATAAGCATCAAATACAATAAGATTAGAATGAAAGTAAAAATTTATGGGAAAAATAAGGATATTTATGAAGAACAAAAAGTTGAAATAATTATATTCATGATATCTAGCTTCTCTGCAATCTTCACATTCTCATTTTCTTAAAAATTCACTTTCTCATTTTATTAAAAATTCATCAATTACAAGGTAATTACCTTGTAATTGATGAATTTTTAATAAATTTTATCTTTCTGAAAGCTTAAATAAGATAATGATAATAATTTCAAAATCATCTGAATATGATTTTTAAGACATATTTATGGGTACTATAAGTTTATTTTACATTGTCAATGCTAACAATGATTTGCTTTTCTCATTGTAAAATAACAATACGGATTTATTCTTGTTTGTTAGTATCCCCATAAATGTCTCCATTAAAAAAAAATAATGAAAGTCACATTACAAGACAATCATTTCTTTAATAACTAAACTTTTACAGTAAAGAAAAAAAGAAAAAAAAAGAAAAGTAAAGAAAAGTCTGCTAACAATTCCATATATAAATATAAATTATGTAAAGAAATGATTGTTATTAAATGAGGAAATCATCATTATTATTGTTATTAATGATGCATTTGTAAGTTATTTACCTTACAACATTGACCAGTTGATACGTTCATCACTTGTACATGTCCTTTGTTGCTGCCAGTCTGTAGTTCAGTTAAGGAATTTAAAAACAAAAAAAAAGTTTAACCCACATTAAATTCAAAACTGATTCTGGTCCTGCATTATTTTGTCTTAATTTAATTTAAATCATACACAGATTAAAGCATTTCTTCTTTTACTCTTTTAAATGATTTATCTATTTTAAGGTGGAATGGTTTAGACATTAATATTAATTTGTCAAACAATTTAATTGTCTGACATTTTGTTAAATAACAAATATACACACGTAAAAGGATTAAATGAAAAAACAAAACATTATTTCCTGTTAAGGTAACAAATTTTTAATACACCATCATATCGACAGGCATCAGTACAATTAGGTTCCTTACTTCTCCCATCAATGGGAGTTTTCCTAATATTTTATCACTAGAATTACCCATAAAAATTTTCCTATTTGAATTTTCCTATTTAATCTTAATTCATATGGAATAGTCCATTACTTGTGAGGTATTGGTAGAAGACATTAAACACTTCTATATTCCATTCTTTTTTTTTTTCATTTTCTCACTGAAATCAAATAGCATCAGTGATATAATTTTTTCATCTTTCTATGTGATCAAAACGTAATAGTCAATTATTTATGAGGTATTGGCAAGGCGTAAGGGAGAGATAAGCAGAATTTTCTACCATACTTATTACAGAGACCATTTACAGTTGCAGGTTTAATCTATCAGATGTTAGTTTATGAACCCTTGCTATAAATTCACACTCACTTTCAAGTTGGGTTATTTGGTTGGCCACTGCAGTATCTCAATGTCTTGCATATAGGCTCTGGCTTGATTGGAACTATGTTATAGATTGTTATCTTGTTGAACAAAACAAATCTATACATATCATTTAAAATAGTAGCATAACCTTATCCCATACTTATAGATAAAATTTACTACAGCTCTAGCATCATTTCTTCATATAAACTTTTCAGCCCACCTTCATATACATACATAATTTCATATGATACAATTAACTGTTGCTCCAAAAGTGAGGCCACCTAGGTGGCATCACATTCTCATATAACATCAGTAGGGAGTTGAGGTTGAAACTTCCACAAATAAGCCATAATTTGTTTTGCCTTGTTACAGATAGCATCTAATCAAGAGTTTGGAAAAATGACATCTGACATGAAAATGTATACAAATATATCACTTAATTCTTTCATGCAGAAAAAAATGTACTCACTGCCATTGAATATTTGGAAACCAAACAGTAAATGTGAGCATAGGTGGTGGGTAAATGGTTTCAGCAGTGGTGATAGTGATATGTGTGAAAAAGTGAGTTACCTCCACTGATGCATATTTTTATAAGCTCAGCATGATGACTTTTGTTTGCTGAGAGTTGAAAATGCATAGCAAATGGTGGTGACTATGTGGAAAAATAGTGTTTTATAGCTGAGAATTTGCTCTATCTAATAATGTTATTGTACTCCCTGTATCTGTGTTATAGTTTCTGAAGTAATAAATAGTAAGCATTACTTTTGAAGTATCCTTTGTATATTTCTTCACTATGACATTTCCTCTTCTAAGCAACAATCGGTCTAATGTTGTGTAGCCAGTCTTTTTGCCTATTTTTCTTCTAATGTACTTTTGATCATCATGTGCTGATCTATATCACACATACATACATAAATAAAAATCACATACAACGACAAGCATTCATTGGTTAATAAATCACCACTACGTTATTATAGACAATTTACAAATCGCAGCAATGCGACAATTTTGTAATGCCTCTATTTTCATGTACTCAATTTTGTGCCCTTTTGGGAGAAACGGATCTCAGAAGCTTTCTTGAGTCTCCCCAAAGCTCACTCGCTGACTGGTCAATGCCATCTAATCAAATTGCCTGCACGTGAAGAATAACTCTTCCCGCGCAGCGATTTGGTGCCTATAGTCACTTATATAAGCAAGAGATTTTCTTTATTAATTAGTGCGAATTCAGCTGCCAAACGAATCCCCGACAGTTGAAACCATGCACCATCCTTCTCACTCACACCACCACTCACATGCTGAACATTCCTTATACACTCACATATTCTTTCCTTACACAGAAAATCTTCTGAGAACAATTATTACAAGAAACTCTCATAAATTTTCTTCCAGTGAACTTTGAAATACAAATAATAGTAAAGAGAGACAACTCTTGTTTTATTCAACCTTTTCTTACTTAAATGCATTCTTTCTTTCACATCATTGTTTGATACTGTACATCTTGTTAAATAGATATTTTATGTGTAATGATGTCTTTTGCTTATCCTTTTCCACGTCAATTTTGTTTCCTAAAGTTAAATTAATGTGGTGAAGTCCGCCACAATCAGACCCAAAGTGTGAAATTTTGATTTATCGCTTCATAGCATCTAACCTGAGACCACTTTTTCAGTCTATGCTCATTTATCGATTGCAGGCATGCTTGCATATTCTTTAAGAATTTTTACACAAGTTAATCATTTCACTAGAAAATAAGTATTAATATAGTATTTTACTTTTATATACATTAAACATCAGTTTCTTTCATCTAAATTTCTTCTGAAAAAAATAATAAATAAATTTAAAAAGAGAAGGGAAGTAACTACCAAAATCAGGGATAATTTTAATAGTTACATACTCAAATTTAGAGTTATCTCCCTTAGATCAGAATCTTAGTTCTGTAATTAATCTCGCCATGGAAAAAATAGTTGAAGATTATTATTACTGAAGTGAACTTGATTCTTACCGGTATCCCTACAATTCTGACAGTGTCATGGTAAGTAAATAGCTACACTCAAGACTTAAACATTGAACCAAGATTTTGGTTAAATATTAATTTTCTTCATTTAAAAAGAGTAAACATTTCATTATTATTATTTCATTTCATTATGTGTGCTCGGAAAATAAAGAAGAGCTGCTTAAAATGAAAAAAAAATCGATAAAAGGAAGAACAGTTTACATTGAGGATATAAGCTAATTACTTATGTTGTAGTTACAATTTTCAGTAGGTGCTCAATTAATGTGGCCTTGTACCAAAGTAAAATTAAACTTGTATCCATACCTGAAAGAAAAATATATTGACAATGTAAAAAGAATATATGAGGGACACAATGGAAACTCGAAATGGGACTCACCAAGAGATGCATTAGTAACATTAGCAAATGAGCTCATCCCAAAGGAGAATGGATGAAAAAGAAAAAATGAATGGATGACTGAGGAGAATCTCAACATGATGCAAATGAGACAGAAAACTCTACGCTGATACGGAACAGAATACAGAAAATTACACAATGAAATAAGAACCAAATGCAGACAGGCTAAGGAAGAATGGCTAAACCAAAAATGTGAAGAAGTACAGAGATTGAGTAACACTAAGAAAGGAGATACACAGAACTACTAATGGACCTGAAATTCTAAAAACCAAAGTAGAAGCTGCACAGTAGAACCCTGCACTGTTTCTGAACAGAAACAAGGTGCAGGGTCAGACAGAATTGTAGCGGAAATGTTGACAGTCTTAGATGAATTTGGCACAGACGAGATCACAGAAATAATAAATGAAATCTAGAACAATGGGGACATACCGGCAGATCTCAGCAGATCTATTTTCATAGCACTACCTAAGAAACCAGGTGCAAATGAATGCAAGCTCCATCGTACAATCAGCCTAATGAGCTGTGTAACAAAAATCATCATCCGTATTCTGATGAATAGAGCACACAGCAGAATCGGGCCGGAGATGGGACAAGAACAACGTGGGTTCATTAAAGACACCAGAACAAGGAACACGATATTCATGCTTAGAATGTTATCGGAAGGAGCAATACAAATGCAGAAGGACCTGTATCTATGTTTTATAGATTACGCAAAGGCATTTGACAAAGTATGCCACAAGGAACTGCGCAGCAACCTTGATATATTCAGAAAAATTATTAGAATAATCAGGAACCTATACTGGCAGCAAATGGAATGCATACGCATTGAGAATGGGTTCAGCAAATATACAAAAATAGAAAGGGGCATAAGGCAAGGATGTGTCTTCTGACTGGATTAATTCAACCTACACAACGAGGCAATTCTGAGAGAATTGGAGATCCTACTGGGATTCAGCATTGGCAGCCAGAATCTTACCAACATAAGATACGCAGATGAAACAGTACTGATAGCAGACACAGAAAAAAAACCTAGAAAACCTCCTACAGAATGTAGCGAGAGAAGAAGGGTTGAAGCATAAACTACAAGAAGACTGAATGCATGATCATCAGTAAAAGGATGAGCCGAAATGGGATTTGCGGGTCAGGAACACTAAAATCAAGCATGTGCGGAAGTTTAAATATCTGGGAAATGTTTTGACAGAGGATGGTAGGTGTGACACTGAGATCCAAAGATGGACTGGGATCACCAAGGACGCATTCCAAAAGCTGGACAGAGTACTGTGAGACGGGAGGATTTCTTTGGTGACAAAGAAAAGAGTACTGAGCTGCTAAGTGACATCTGTCCTCCTGTACGGCAGCAAATGTTGGACGGTGTCCTCAAAGATGAAGAAGAGACTTGAGGCAGTGGAGATGTGGTTCTACAGAAGGATGCTAAGGATATCGTGGAGCAAGCGTATGAGCAACAATGAGGTCTTGGAAAGGATGCAAACAAGGAAGAAGCTTATACTTAACATAAGGAAGAGGCAGATGAAATTTCTGGGACACATGATGAGAAAGGAGGGCCTAGAGAATCTGATACTCACAGGTCGAACAGAGGGAAAAAGAGACAAGAGAAAGCAACACATGACATACCTGGCGGGCTTAAGAAAGTGGATGGCAGAATGTGGTCTGGGGTGTGGGCAGAGGCATGAAACTTATTGAGAGCCACAAGGGATGGGGGAAGTGGAGAGCCATGATCGACTACGTCATGAAAGGACACAGCGCATAAAAAGAAAAGAAAGAAACATCTAGCAATTTGAGCAACTTAAAGCTTTTCATGCATAGCATAAAGTCCATCTACATCATTATGGAAAACTGATAAACTCATGTTATTATTTTGGGATAATTTTATATTTATTAGCAAAATGAATAAAATATTATATTGAAGATGATCTACAAGATTAATGACATTGAATGTTGTTTATGTCAAAATCACTTTTTCTGTCTCACTATTCTTCAACATGGCTGCAATGATTTCAGCTGATTTTAACACAAAGAAAATATCTACCCTGAATGGTTTTCATTATGAAGAACAACCTTGAATATGTTTAAGTGGGGTTATTAGAATATCAACCTAAGTGATCATATATTTCTGGTAAAGATCAGAATAACACATAAATGTCTGAGGTGCTGTCTTCTATGATGTGTGTGTTTACGTTCGTTTTATATGCAGATATTGTGCACCAGAATGCTTTCACAATGATGTCTATACTGGGGTCATAGAAAGTTTTAGGCCTCCATGATATCAGATTTTCTCTCCCATGGGCTCATCCAAAAGCAATCATTTCTTGACTAGCATTCTGGTATAGATTCTGCATGATTGCAGAATAAGATTGTAAATAATTGTAAAAGAATTGTATATATATATATATATATATATTGAAATCAAATGCTGGTCTCAACAGTCATCTTTGGAGCCTTGGATGCCAAAATCAAATGTAAGCCAATACAAATTATGTGAAGGGCGAGGAAGCAGCTCTCATCTGACAAAGATATGGCAATCAACATATATATATATATATATAAGGGAGGGAGTGGATGAAGCCATATTGGACCCTCTAGATATTTGTGCTAGTATGTTGTACTGTTATCTGTACATTATCATTGTTGTGTGATTCCTCTGGCAATTCTGTGATACAATTTTTAGCCATTTTACCATTCTTTTTTCTATTTCTTCTCCTTCTTTTGGGACTTAGTGTAAACTTGTATAAATGGCCATCCTCCAAAAAAGCATCTGATAACAAAATAACATGATAAAGTAGGAATATTTACATTAATTAAATTGCTGTATAAGTGATGAAAAAAAAGAAATCTTACAAACAGTATGAATAACTGAAAAAGATATATATATATATATATATATATGCTTGTTTCAACAAGGTTATTAATAACAATAAGTACAAGTATGTAGATGTATAGAAAGACCATATGGATTTGGTGTGGATATTTGTCTTTCTATGAAATCTGATCAGCATATCACATTATTCAATGCACCACTGAAAAGATTATGATACTAAAATCCCTTAGGATTAAACGTTTAAAATGGGAGACAAACATTTGCTAACATAATGATGGAGGCAAAAGTAAAAGGATACAACAAACATGTTATTGTTCAGTGGTTGAAAAAGACAGCATAATAATTCAGCTCCACTGCCATCTTCTATGACCCGAATGCAATTTCCTGCAGCTACATCCCAAAGCCGTGCTGTTCCATCAAGTGACACAGACAAAATGATGTCATTTGATGAGGACCAAGAGAAATCTATAAAGGTCAAGAGATGAACAACATTATAAGAACTTCAATGAAAAGAAATAAGTATAAATGCACGTTCATCCCAATAACAATTTTAACAAAGTTTCATTGACAGATTGTTCACAAGTTGAGTAAATAAAAATGTTTGGGAAGCTTAAATTATTTTAAAAATGAAAATGAAAATGAAAATGAAGTGATGCATCAAATTTAAATCTTATACTCATGTATGAATAAAGTTTTTTGTTAGAAGTGATTTTTAAAAAAAGTAGAAAATCAGAATTTAAATAAAATCATGAAATTGAAGGTCATTCTACTGAAGAATCTTTCTTGTTTAGAAAAACTTGGATATGAATAAAAAGATGATAAAAATATTGGTTGATATTAGCTCAGTGTCAATAAAAGAGAGATAATTTTATAACATGTCAACCATTATTGGGTTTCTGTCTATATTTCTGAGATGATGTATTATGTACATTATTTACATTATTCGGACTATTGTCCTCATCTTTGTCGCCATATTTATTATGTTTCGGCCATCTGAAGAAGGCCAGAGCGTACCTCTGGCCTTCTTCAGATGGTTGGAATGTTGAACTGAACCCTTTATTTCATTCACTGGGATAGACTGTTCTAGTCCCACATGCCATGTCTAATGGATGTCAGTTATCAGTTATCTCCTGTTAATTCCCCTCTCCATGTTCTCCACTGCCTTAACCAGGTATTGAACTCACACTCTTTGGGTCCTATCACTGGATCTAACTAACGCCTTTATCCACAGTGAGCGAAATAAAGTGTTCTCAAGGACACATGGCACAGTGGATAAACACTGTTCAATACTCGGTTAAGACAGTGGAGAAATTGGAGGGGGGTTAATTTACAGGAGATAACTGATAACTGACATCCATTAGACATGGCATGTGGAACTAGAACAGTCTACCCCAGTGAGCGAAATAAAGGGTTCAATTCAACATTCCAACCACCTGGATAAGGCTGGAGCATACAATGGCTGAAACGTTTTGTGATAAATATGGCAACAAAGATGAGGACAATAGTCCAAATAATGTAAATAGTGTACATTATTTGGTTATTTAATATCAAATTTCATATGGGTGCACCCAGTGAAGATTACCATTACTACTTAGTAGTAATGATCAACCAGAACATCTTGGCCAATCATTACACCATACTAAGGTGCCTAGGAAAGAGAGAAGGTTATTTGCTGAGCAGGTAAAGGACAATAATGCATCATTTAATTTTGTTAATATAAAGATAACTGGACTTTTGTGAACAATGATTCATTACAAACAAATGAATTGTTTGCAAACTTTCACTAATCTATAATATATATAAAGATTTATTCTTTATCCATAGACTTAAATATATGTGAATGTCAATGTGTACACTTTTTTCAACTTTACTTATTATTTACTTACAAATTACTGGTAGATTCGCACAATCATCTAGTGAACACAAACAATTGCATGTAATGCTCTAATTGTGCTTTTGAACTATCTGGTAATGTGTGAATTGTGCAGTAAACTATTTCAAACTATCAGCCAATTACTTAAAATTAAAAATTACACAAATTCCATTATAACATTCTGTGTTTACATTTGATATTTACTGCCAGTAATATGTACTGAACATGTACACTGTAATTACTAAGAAATATGCTTTCCACAAAGGTTTTAATTTACCCTTTTTTCCATATATATTTTTTGAAAGTTTTATTTATTCCTTATGGAAATTAAATAATAGCATAGTTGTGGTTGGCCCCTTTTGTTGTCTCCTGGCAACCAATATTTTTAAACCTGGCCACCACTGGTGGATGCTGATAGTATGGCAGTACAGGTTAAAACTTCCTGCCAATAACTATTTTTTTTTTTTGTAGGTAGACTTCTGGCAAAATGGTATCTGATATGAAATTATGCCCAAAGCAAAGATGTATCACTGAACCCATTGACATTCATTGACCTTTGCAGAGATCAAACAATGTATAAGAGCACAGTTAGTCAGTGAGTAATGTTTCAGCAGGGGTGAGAGTAATGTATATGACTAGCCACATTCTGGGTAATGCTGCACCCAGGAAATGAAAAGCTCCTCAAAAATTCATATTTAATAATGGCGACTACATGGAAGAAAAATATTTTGTAGCTGAATAATTCCAGCAGTATTCCCTATATCTTTTGTAATTTCCATGGAAATAAATAGGAGGCATTATTTTCAGATCATCCCTTGTTTAAATGTAACGTTTCTTTTTATTGTTCCATCTTTGGAGGACACACTAAATTAAATTCAAAGAGTCTGTGACAAACTATGATAAAAGTATTCCAATACTTACCAGTCACACCACTGCCATGACCTCGTAGCATGCATATGACTGTAGCAGGAGGAGGAATCACTTGACATATAGATAATGTACCATCTGTTGATGAACAAGCAACTCGTGACTTATCATCATTTGCAAATCTTACACTTGTGACTGGAATATAAAATGAAATATAAAATGAATTGGTGAAACAGGTTAGAAAAGGAATCTTTTTTTAAATTTTAAGGTTAATTAGTTCTATCTCCTGAAATCATAGTATAATCCCTGCTTTTGATAATAGTATTTAAAAGAAATTACACAATATGAATCCCAACTGTTCCTCTTAGCAGAGTTACAATAAGAAAATATTTAAGATAAAAGACGTTCTCATGATTATTAATTTTTGACACATTTCTTTCATCTTATTTTATTTCTTTTTATCAATATTTATTTTCTTTTAAGTTTTAGAGTAAATAAAACAGAACAACCTATACATTACAATAAAAAGCAACAAAAGAAAAGAAAAAGTAGTCAAATTTAATAATGCTTCATCGAAAATTTTCTACAACTTAAGACAATTACATTTTTAGACTCATTAAGTATCTGTTGATTTCAAAGTGTTTGTCATATTTCTCTCAGTAAGTTCAGTACAATATACATTTTAGAGAAAAATAAGTTAGCCCCAGCCTAGTTTACTTAAATGTTATATTTTAAATGTGATATTCAGAAAAAAAATTGTACAACTATAAGATAATCTGATAATAAAACCGAATAAATTATTATTGAAAGTATTAAAAATATTGGGGAAAAAATTTAACTAGCAGCAAACATAAAATGTGTTAAATGAGTGGAAAGCCACAAAAATTGAATTTTTGAATATTAACTATTTAAAGATACTAGGTTGGTAAATTCTATAATTTCTTACGATCTTAACTGGTAGATGCCTCATTCTTTGATTTTAAATTATTATCAGGAGAAATCATTAAATACTAAGGTACCTGAGTTTTATTCAGTGTGAGGTTTAAAATCTGGGTTATGATAAGTAGCATACTATCTTAAAATTTAATTATTTTTTAAAATATTTATGAATATAATTTATTTTTATAAATTGAATTCTTACACTAATTGTTTGCTGTGATATTAATAAGTAAATTTTTACTTAAATTATTTACGCTCAATGTCTCAAATCGTAAATCTAACAAGTTTCCATGTCTTTAATATACAAACATCTAAATCACTCTTTATTTTAAATTTTCTACAAATGAGACTTAAAAGTTACCTCCCTTGAATTAGAAAAAAATTCGTATTCAATAAATAAGTGATGATTTTTCTCTAACATTTACAACATAGCATGAAATTGCATTACCAGGTTCATAAAAAGTTTTTTACAGTTAATGTATCTTATCATTCATATTCTAGTTTAATCAGTGATCTTTTGGGATTGATAGTTAACTGTGCATGAAATTTAACAAACGATTATTGCTCGGCATCACACTTTTATTCTTGTTCAAAATATACAGAAAAAGTTAATCTCCTTTCCAAGAACATAAATACAAATAACAATGATATAAAAATCTGTTTTATAAATTTCTTGAATTTTCTCTTCACCAGGCAACTTTATATTGCTATTAAAAGTAATTATTTGGTTGATTCAAAAGTTCCTAATGCTGTCTTTCGCACAAATCTAAGAAACATTTACTCTTTTTTGCTTGTCCAATCAACCTGCTATAGGATGTTGTTACAGGAAAAATTTAGAAGCTAGGAAACTGATTTCTGCATGAAGCAAAAGAAATGAACATTTATCTTTCTCTTCTTACTCAACAAAGAAAAAAGTGATTTTGGGACAAAATGAGAAAAAGATTTATTCTGATAATCCAAAATGAAGGAAATTATGGCTCAATATAGTCCAACATTTAACACATCAACATAAGCGGAATCTAATAAAGGATAAAAAGGCTAGGTTGGTCGATTCTACAGTATTTCAAACAGGGCATCCGATAAGAACCAAACTTACTATTCTGTAGGAACATTGAACTAGACAAAACTCATTAACCATTATCCCATTCCAAGCCACCTTAAGGATAAAAAAGTTCTCTGTATTTGGCAAAGAATGGGGGAGAATCCTTTAATTCTATTTATTATTGAATAATTTCCAAAAGGTTCAACAAAATCTTATAATTATCTGTTTTTTTTTCAAATTTAAAAAATTAACAATTTTATTTTTGTCTCCAACTTTAAGCTTTTATTGTTCAGTCCAGGGTAGTGGTTGTTCAAACTGGGTGGAACAGGAATGCATCATTCCAATATCTTATTTCAAACTCAATCAAGTTGTGTGTGCATGTGCTTTTGTGTACATTAAATGACACAAACAAATGTCAGACACACACACACACACAATATATACCCATACAAAGTCTCACTCAGTGTGTGCTGGACAGACAATCAGCTCTTCTTTTACTGTATAGATACTTTATCCATATTAGAAAAGATGATTATTTTTTAAACCAAAAATAACTAACTCTTATTTAATTTCTCTTTTTAATTGCAGATTTTAAAATTGATTTAAAATTACACTTTACTAAAAAAAAATGATGACTGACAACTTTCAATTTAATGAAAATATTTGAAAGATTAAACAATGAAATAGGCTTTATAAGCAAAAACAGTAATATTGCTTGTGACTATAAAATCACAATATTTTGTGAAACAACTTACAATAAAGATTATTGCTAATCCTGGAGATAATGGACAGACTGAACCCCATTGACTTTTTATGCATCACCTGAACATCAACCTCAACATATTTTCTAAGAACCATGATCCCATCTCCACAACATGTATGTCCTACTGCTTTCCATTAACTTGAACATTGATTATGGGTAACACCATGTTTATATTTTATCTGAGCAAGGGACCTATGCACACGTCTTATCCCTCCAACTTGTTTCCCAATCTGTCCTGCAATATGTGGATTGGTTTTCAGACTGAAAACTGTATATAGTTTTACATTAGCCATTTTTCTCCAAGACAACTTAGACGAATTTTTGCCATGTTCTTCAGCCCACTAAGAGCACATAATCACAGCACTTTTTTTTCTCATTCCACAATATCATACACTGGCCATGCACTTGATACAACTGATCCTATTCCTCCTGGCTTAATACTGCCCTGGCTTAAGCCAACATTTGAACAATGCTCATGGCATACATGCAAGAGGAAGCATGAAGGAGCAGATTGACATGTTCTGGCAATTCTGCAATGAAGCCATATGCCAGGCATTCTAGTAAAACAAATGACAGCTTTCCCTACTCAGCCAAATACTTGTGGACAAACCTTCCTGGACATTATTCTTCATTAGTAGTTCTTGCTAGTAAATCATTAATTTCACTAAAATAACTCATGTCTCCACAAAGTTACAAGAATTCAGCTTTCAGTGAAACAATAATAAGCTTTTATTTCATTGGAACATCATTCATTGGTTAGTTTGGAAATTTTGCATACATTATGACCTCTCTGCATAAGTCACAAAAAAAATACTTGTCCCATTTGCATAACAATGGCAAGTCAATGCATACACTTTTCCTGGTTGTTCAGTTTATGATTTTTCCCACTATGACATAATCATAATAAATCAAAAATTAATGTTTTGTGAAAAAATCCTTGGATAACAAATATATTTTATTTTGTGGAAAATTAAAAAAATAAACATCTTTATAAAAACACGGTTTTCAGAAAAAAAATCTTTTAAAGCAGTTTTACCATGCATGTTCTGTTAATAAAAGAAATACAACTTTCTTTGATTTTAAAACACTTATGAAAAGAAAGTGCTCTAAATCAACAGAAACCTCTTTTGTTTTAGAAACTGATACACTTTAGCCATTCATACAGAATTGCATTTAATTTGGTCTGTTGCAAATGCCTTTCTATTCATAATTCTCTTTAACCAACAGATTTATATTCCATTTCATAAAATGTGTTATTTATAATCAATTTACACTTCTCAGTAAACCAAAATTCTAAATAATTATTGGCTGGTGTTAAATTTCCTTCTTTCAGATAAGCCTTAAAGAAAAAAGGAAAAGTTAAAAGAGAGAAAGAAGGTGAAAATAAAAAAAGGAAGGAGTGAATGGAACAGTGAAATATAGAGAAAGTGTGTGAAACATTAACTTTTTCCCAGTATGATGAAAACTGGGTTTTTCATTCTTGATAATGAAAAACCCAATATTTTCATTATTAAACATGTTTTAATCAAAATATGTTTAATATAAAGCCTGGTAAAAATATGTTTATACATTATTTCTATGTATAAAATATAATCAAACATACTGAAATAAAATAACCATTAATGAGACTTGAAAGTATATCTAATATCCTACATAAACGATGTGTTGATAAATTGGTTGAATTGATCATAGGTTCAATTTTTGAGTATTTAATTGCTTATGGGATTTTATATCCAATAAATATATGATAAGTGAATTAGAAAGTGATCACAGTAAAACTAATTTTCTTACATTGCACAGAATATAGAAATATATTTATTTGGATTGCAAACTTATTCATTTTCATTTTTTTCAAATGCCATATCTCTTCAGGATGTATGTAGTTGATCATGGTTCTTCATAGTTTCTGTTTTTCTGTTATCTGTTATCTGTTAATTCCCATGACTTCTTAGGAAAGGCAGTTGAGTGACTTCTAATTGTCTTCTCCATGGAATTCCTTCTCCTAGACTGGCTACTACTCAAGGTTAGAGAGCCCAATCTATCCAACTAATTAATTCATACCTAGTGAGAGAGAGAGAGAGAGAGATTCATGTCTCTCTCAAGAGCATGTGTGTGAAAGTGAATGCAACAGACTAGGCAGGAATTTGAACATGGCTCAACAATTTCACTTTCTGTGCCAATCACCACAATGCTACCTGTATATCCCCTCTGACTCATTAGCAATCTGCAATCATTATCAGTGTTTGCTTTCAAATTTAAATGCTTATTAGGGCAAGTTTCATGGAAATGCTGTAGGTTTCTGAAATCAAAAGATGTAAAAAATAACTATGCTTGTGTTACAGTAAATTGATCATTTGATCAGATATTAAAATGTAGAAGAATGATTTAATCATCTATTTATAAGCTTTATCAAAGGAAATCTGAACAAAAATGAGTTATAGTGATATATACATAAACACAAATTGCTCTTGTAAGACACTGAATTAGATACCATAAGATCAATGTTTCAAGTGTATTAAGCATAACTCGAAAAAGAGAAGGAAATATGGAATTAAATTAATTTCTTTAACAACAGTACACCTAGCAATAAAACAATAAGGAGACAATATTATTAATGTTATGAAAAGCAAAAGGAAGCTGATAGCTTGGGGATAAATATATTAAATGTATTTTAAGGTAACTGATCCAATGTGCAAAATTTCTGGAAAAAATTATTAAGACATTACTGATTGGACCATTTTGTTCATGTCACATTAGCTGAAAAACACTTATAACAAAAAAATTTGTGGATTTGACACATTACTATTTTTTAAAAAATTTTCTCACTTGAAATATTCAAAATAAATCTCTAGTGTTGCCACACATTCTGAAATTGTACCATTAATAAATGGCACACTTTTAAAAAAACATCTTTCGGCTTGCAATACATTTATTTTCATTTTGGAAATTTACCTGAAATGAAAATAATATTATACCTGACAATGAATGAGCGAATTTCTTTGAAAGTACTTGTAACAGAACATCTAATTCATCTCATAATTTTAAACATAAGGGTTGTGTCATTCTGAGAATTGTTAGTTAATATTTTATTGATCTGTTAACAAAGTGATTTCGCCATTAATTACATTAACTTTACTGATTTATTCTTTGGATGATTACTTCTTTATAATAAGATAAACAGATAGTCATTTGGCTACATTTGTAAAAACAAAACAAAAATACATCAATTAGTGAGAAATTTCTTGAACAATTTTTTGCCAGGAAAATGCATAAAGAAATGCATTTAAGTTTCATTTTTATTTTAAACATTATCTTCAAATCAATATAGAGATTTTCTAAGAAAGTGTGAATACATTTATCTATTTATTGTTGCTGGTTATCTTTCCTTGTAGTTAAAATGGAGAAGACTATTTGTGTACTTAAAAACATAGTAAATTATTAAATGTCTACAAGTATCACTTCAAGAAGATAAAAGTAGAGACTATCCTAGCCTACTTGACGGTGGTTAGCCTATGCCACAAATTATAGCACCAAATAACTCCATTTTAGAGGCATAACTGGAGAGTGATGGATCCAACAACCCAAAGGATTGTTTAGAAGCCAGATATATATTTTTTTAAATTCTTTTCAGTATTAAATAAGCAATAGAGTTGATATGGTGTTAAAATGACTATCAATCAATCAATCAAAAACAACATTTTCTATGGCTTATCAACCCTTGAAAGCCAGAAAATACTTTAGATTGTAAGAATTGGGAGGGGGATATAATAATGGTTTTAGTGATACAAGTCTTACTAATTAACCCATTTCCCATCTTCATTTTTGTGTGTAAATAAATATAACAAACCTAATGGGAATTGGAACTCAGATCTCTGATTAACAATTTCATTATCCATTACACCACCTGCACATCCAAGTTTACAGCATCTGATATTCCCAAGTGGTCACCTATTTAGGTACTGACCAGGCTCAATGTTGCTTAACTTTGGTGATCATATAGAAACTGGTGTTTCAACATGATTTGGTTGTATCAGTATACAAACATTAGGCTGCACTAAAAATAGTTGTAAACATTTTATATATATATATATATATATATATATATATAAAACTGTGAGTAACAGTGAATGACAAGACAAAGGGTACTATGCGCTTATCTACAAAAACTCATAGTGTGACTAACTCTGACTGTTAGCTGCAGGCATTATGCTTTATTGAAATGTGATTTTTTTTTGTTTATTGTTAGTTCACTCAATACAAGGCCCAAGGGCCACTCAAAGTAGAAGGTTACTAAATGATTAATGTAAAGGAGGGGGAAGGGGGAAGTAAAACATGCATATTATGTCATGTAAGATGGATGTAGATAGAGACCAAGCTTGTAGTTGTCAGGGAAGCATCCTCTTGGGAATGTGTTCCACAGTTCTGAGGCAGAAGCTGTCTGAGTGGAACTTGTTCCTTATGAAAGAAACACAAAGGGAATCAGGATTGTCTGCCATCATGAACATGACATGGTGGGTCCTAGCTGTAAAGGTCTGAGCTGGTGGAACTAGGAAATGTAACTCGTCTGAACATCTGCCAATAGTAATAGTGATAGAGTAGTGAAAGGCTAGCAATGTTTCTTTTCTGTGGGATAAGGGTTGCAGAGCAGGAAGTAATTCATCACCCACAAGGCAGCATAAGTCATTTTGAACTGGACAGTGAGACTAGAGAGTGAGGATTGAACAGAACCAACCGAGATATGGTAGCAATGATACATTCTTGATTTAATCTGAACCAGCCCATATATGGTAGCAATACTCCATTCTTGATTTAATCTGAACCAGCCCATATATGGTAGCAATACTCCATTCTTGATTTAATCTGAACCAGCCCATATATGGTAGCAATACTCCATTCTTGATTTAATCTGACTCTACAAGAGATAGAGCATGGCAGCAGGAGTTAGTTATTTTCTAGAGTGACACAGGGAACCAACCGTTCTTCCAGCATCTTTTTGCAATGAAATGAATATATGCATTCCATTTGAGGTTGGGAGTGATCTTTAAATTCATTAGGCACTTGAAGCTAGAAGCCTCATTGAGAGTATGACCACTCATCAGGATTCTTGCAGGATTAGGGTCTGCTTGGTGGTAATGGAATGTTATTAGTTAAGTTTTGGATGTATTGAATGATACCAGCCAGTCTTTTCTCCACTGAGCTGTGAGAGTTAGGCCAAAGGAGAAGCCCTTGTCATCAAGATATTTGGAGATGCAACCATACACCGTGGTGTCATTTGTATATATATTTACTAAGGATCTGAGAATGTTCTTAGGCATATTGTTAATATAAAGTAGAAAGAGAGTAGAACTGAGGAGAGAGACTTAGGGAATTCTCTGATAGACTAAAAGTTAAATTAAAAATTAGACTATAATAACTGGTTCTAATTAAGACATCAGTTTATGAATCTCTCAAGCTTTTTAAAGAACTCTTTACAAAAACCAGTTGTTTAATATAGTTATTTTTAAAAAAACTGACAATTTAATGAATTGGAAACTATTAGGGGTATGTTTTCAATTTTTTATGCAAGCTAGATTAAGCCATTTTATAATAATTTGCTAAGAAAAGAAAACTTCTGAAGCAAACAACTTTGAACATAAGGCAATGAAGATGTACATAATGCATTACTAATTTAAACTTTACATATAAGTATTATAAAACAATTATATGAAAAATATTGTGAAATACTATTTCTATGAATCTAAAAGTTGATAAACCATTGTATCTTTGATGAATGTCCTCATTTTAATATGTTGGGAATACTCTAAAAAATTTCCTTACCTTTAAAACTCCAAAGTTGATTCAAGCAAAATATCCTTCAAAATGTTAAAATATTTTTAAGAACTAGTCAATTCAGAAGAATAAATAAAGAAAAACAAAAGATTTTTTTAAATAATTACAACATAGAAAACATGAAGTGTAAATGAAACAAAATAATTTATTTCCATCTTATAGAATTTATAGAATCCATTTTCAGTTAACACATTCGGGTACAATAGCTTAAGGATTGACACTGTTTATGGGAGACAACTCAAATTAACTATATAAAAATTAAAAACCCATTATGTTCAATAATGATATATTTGCACTCTTTCCTGAGACATGGACAATTTCACGATAACAAAAAAATCAATTCCAATGGCTATTAGCTGTGTAGGTTACGAATATGTGAGTAATGTAAATTAATTTTTTATCTGAGAGTATAAAGTTTTTTCATTCACTGCAAAAGGAACATCAACAACTTTTACATGTCAATAAATCTGCAGGTGAAAAGCACATGGAAATATCAAATATCATTTAAATGTTATTTGATGATGAATTATGCAGTGCATATTTTAGCGTCATTATTTTCTAGATTGTTAAGGTGATAACAAGGAATTATGTGTGCAGACATGTAAGGAGGTGCTGAAAAGTTTTTGACCCAACTGACTTCCAAACATTTGATCAAATGAATTGTTTTTCTTAATCCATTCTTGGTGTCAGGCTGAGGACTTTTCAGCGCCGACCAAACACATTCTATACATACATACACACACATGCACACACACATATATATATATATATATATATATATATATATATGTAGGGTGTGATGGATAAATTGTCATCTGTATTGTGCAAAAATGAAAATAACACTGACATTTCATTTTAACTTTTAATTTCATTTTCTTGAAATAAGAAAGACTAAATTTATTCAATAAAATCGCCATTGACTACAGCCACAGCCTCCATAATCTCCTGCAACTCTTCTGGATGGTCTCCTTGTTTAAGTTGATGAATGCTACCATAATCCTTGCCTTCAGTTCATCTTTGGTGTTACAGGGAGTTTTGTTGGCCTCTTGCTCAACTGAACCCTACACATAATAATCAAGTGGGTTTCAGTCTGAAGAGTTAGGTGGCCACATGTAAGGGGTGATGTGGTCGCAGAAATTGTCTGACAGCCATCGAAGGGTATGATGCAGAGTCCTGTTGCCAGACATAGGGTCTTCCAACAGCCACCCTCTTGACACTGTGTTGAGTCTGAGGCCCTCACCAACAAATATGAGAATTCTTTTCTTATCAGTACAAGCAAGTGAGTTTTCTGAGCTGCTGTACCTTTGTAATAACAATTAGACTCATCCACCTCTTTCCAAATCCTCTTCACCATCCTCAGATTGATACCCAAATACTCTGAAATGTTCGTATTGGAGCTTCCAGTGCAAATGGTAAACAGTACAGCATGCAGTTTCCAAATTCCTAGCAAAATGAATTGCATCACGGTGCTCTTTTTCTCACTGATGGTGTCTAACTGACCATACTATATTGTGCAGTCAACAAAATAACAAACAAACAACATGCATGTGAGAAATTAAAAATATAAAATGTTGACAATTTGCCCATCTCAATCTGTATATATATATATATATAGAGAGAGAGAGAGAGAGAGAAAGAGAGAGTGTGTGTGTGCATACAGGATGAAGAAATGCCCTAACATAATAAAACAGAGTTTTAACATCAAAATCTTTATGATATTATTAAGAGGAAAGACCAAAAGATTCCCTAATTATTAAATTATATTTAAATAAGTTTTTTAAGGTACAAAATTTATCGATAGCTAGGAAAAAGCAAAATTTATATGGCATTTTAAAAAGCTAAAAAAGAACAACCGGTTTCGTCCCAGACTTATCAAGTTTATTTTTGGGGATATAAAAAATATATATAAGCGTGTAAATTAAATTAATATAACGAATGGAAGGAGAAAAAAAGAAAGAATTTCAAGAAAGCTAGAGTCCAATAACATTCAGACCCAGTAAGCATTCCCTCTGTTTACAAAGGGAAGGCCCATGGAATCCGATATACAAGGACTCTAGAACCTTGAGGTGATATGAGGAGTGGGAGCTAGATAAAATCAAAAAACGGTCCGCACTAAAATCAAACACACAATTCCTGCTATTTATTACATCATTTTATGAGCCTTCCCAGTTGGAGACTCATATCTTGGCTCATGGTTTGGATTTTTGTATTCCGTTTTTGATGCCTGACTGTGAGAAAATTTTTTCGGAGCTTGAGGTTTTATTTGCACAGGTTTGTAGACTTGTCCCTCGTTCTGTTGAATCTCTTAGTGACCTTAAGGTTAAACTCAATAGTTATACCCATTCTTATGCTGGTTCCTCTGTTTCTTCATCAGAGAAATGGGGAGAATAGCACCACCAGGTAATTAAAAATTTTAAAAATAATTATAAACTGGTTATTACTAAACCTGATAAAGGTGTTGGCGTTGTTCTACTGGACTATTCAGATTACATTTCTAAGATGTACAACATACTTGGTGATACATCTAAATTCTTAAAATTAGGTCCAGTTGAGACCCATTATCGTACTGCCTCCATTGAATCTAAATTTCAAAGGCAATTGTTAAAGTGGGTCAAGAGTGGTTTACTCTCCTCTGAAATTTCAGAGTTAATTAGACCCACTAGGTCCATTCGTCCCTGTTTGTATGGGTTACCTAAAATCCATAAGGATCGTGTCCCTTTACGACCCATTCTGTCCATGATTGGGTCTTCCCAGCATAAAGTCGCTAGTTGGCTCTCGACAGTGTTACAACCAGTTTTGTCGCACTTCAGTACTTACTGCATTAAAGATTCCTTCTCCTTTGTTGAAATTATACATAGTTCTTCTACTGATGGTGGGTTCATGTGTTTGTTTGATATCTGCTCCTTGTTTACCTGTGTTCCCCTATCTGAGACTATTGAGATGTGTTGCGATATGTTGTATCGTACCTCTTTGTCTCCTCCGGATTTTCTTGAGAGTGTGTTTGTGGATCTCATGATGTTCTGTCAAATTTAGTTTTGATAATATTATGTATTGGCAAATCAACGGTGTAGCAATGGGTTCACCTTTGGGTCCAGCGTTAGTGATGATACCTTCTGCCTCTTTAATAATGAGGCTGAAGCCAACTTGTTTCTCACCAAATTAAACTCTGTTCATCCCGCTCTTAAGTTTACCATAGAAAAGGAGTCTTAATTCATAGGGCACCTATGATTTGTTCTGATAGCTTTCTCTGCAGTGAAATTGATTTTGTTAAGATGACACTTTCAAAAAACGGATATCCTTTGGACTCCGTTATCCATGATGTCATTAATAAATTTCATAGGGTTAAGCCGCATTTTGTTGAAAAATGTCCAGTTTATTTGCGTCTTCCCTATATTGGTACAGAGGGTGAGACTTTATCTAGACGAATTTCGCATATGATTAATACCTATTATTTTTCGACTAATGTTCGGGTAATATTTGTTACCCATCCTGTTCTCTCTTCCATTCGTAAGGACATCCTCCTCCCCACATCATGTTAATTCTGTGATTTATAAATATAAGTGTAGTTGTGGACACCAGGATTTTGAATCCAGATTCCAGGAAGCGCCAACTAACCAATAGTTCTGGCTCTGCTATTGCAGAGCATTGTAATAAATAACAGGAATTGTGTGTTTGATTTTAGTGCGGACTGTTTTTCGATTTTATCTAGCTCCCACACCTCCTTGTATTTCAGATCCTGTGGGCCTTCTCTCTGTAAACAGAGGGAATGCTTACTGGGTCTGAATGTTATTGGACTCTAGCTTTCTTGAAATTCTTTCTTTTTTTCTCCTTCCATTCGTTATATTAATTTAATTTACATGCTTTAATATTTTTTATATCCCAGAAAAATAAACTTGATAAGTCTGGGATGAAACCAGTTGTTCTTTTTTAGCTTTTTAAAATGCCATATAAATTTTGCTTTTTCCTAGCTATCATTAAATTACATTTATTAATCCTTTTTAGGACCTTCGAAATTTTGGTTAAAATTTTTTGTTTTTCTTGTGTCAATAGGTGACCATAAATTAGTATGGGAAATCTGAGTGTCTTTTTGTGGTGAAAAACACATTAATTTGGAAATTCTTGCAAAAATCAAATAATTGTTGGATTATGATGGACTTATTCACAAATGAATGAAATTATTTTAAAAACGTTTCTGTTTTAGAAAATCTTGGTAAAAATATATAAAATTTTTTAAATTCGTTATTTAATTTTGAGAGTTACATTTTTGTACCTTTTAATGTTTATATTAACTTTAAGAACAAGTCCTTGGAGAATTTAAATAATCATGTTTTTTTTTTGTCAAACAGGTCCCCCAATCATAAAATAAAAAATGGAATAAAACTAAGATGGCTTTATTTAATTAGAAAAGCTTATAATTGCTTTTATTAATAAGATATATTGTCTTTAGAAAAAAATTATTTCAATGACTAATAAATTTTTACAAGAATCGTTTTCATTTTCTTTAAATTTTAATTATTTTAATTTATAAAGTTTTAAATTTTTTAAAATTCTGTATTAATTTGTAGTAGTTAGGTGATGTTGTTATTAAGTAAAAACTGTATTTATTAATCATAAACGGAAAAGCTTATGGCCAGTATTTTAAAAAGAATGTTGAATGTTTTGTGGATGTATATACATGCCAATTTTATAAATATAGACCTCCATACATGACATTATCAGAAAATAAAGTGGTAACTATAGTAAATTCAAAATTTATTGCTAATTTTCTAACATTTCCTTAACAAGCATCTTCATAAGTAAGATTAATTATCTTATTAGTAATTATCTGAAAATACATTATTAGTAATTATCTGAAATAATTTCAACACTTGACCAATTTTCAAGATGTCCCTGCATTGTTATTTCTATAGCACAATTTTTCTAAGAACTCTTTCTACTCTTTATTACTAATCCTTAGCTATCTACTTTCTTTCAATGAAAACAATCAAAGCACTCTTGGGGGTTGACATCATCAAACTAAATTGTAAAATTAAAAAATGTGCCTCACCCAACAATAAGAATCAAAGACTATTTAGAGTTTTAGTTGTTGCAGTTACTTTAGCAGCAAAATAAAATCAACTCTAGTTGTTTTCCCATTGTTGGTTAAGAAACATAAAATTTTTACCAGATGAGCCTATCAATGTGTTGATAACAGAAAAAGTATTTCCGATTTTATATCTATTATCTGTGAACATAATAAAAATAAAACTTCTCTGGTTTATATTATCAAACTTGACTAATCAATACAATATTCATTTGATAACATTGACAAAAGGCTCACTGGCCTCATTCCTAGAAGCAAATAAAAGACCTAATAGTACTTAAATTGCAAGAGAAGGAGAAAAAAACAAAACAAAAGATAACCTAGAGTCAAACCAAACCCAATGTTGGTGACAGGCTTAGGTCATTCATAGGTCATCCATTAAGCTATATTTTTATATACCAGTAAAATCTCTCCTGTTGATCCAAATAGCGAAATTGAAAGAATTCCTGACCTATAATAATAATATTAGCAATAATATTAATAATAATGTAAAATCTATGTCCCTTCTCCTCAACTAGGATAAATATTAGGATAGAATGAGTTTCATTCAATATGGGTGTGGTTGTATCATTGTCTTCAATTGAATACTTGGGTATTTTGTTTCAGATTGAGCATGAGCTTACACAGTAAATTTCTTTATGTAATAATTGGGATTCCTGTTTATAAAGTTGTAATATTAAAAATATAGAATTTTATTAGAGGAACCAAACAAATGGTACATTCCATAAAGAACAATAAAATAATTGAATTATACCAAGTGAAATCTAATGCTGATGGCACAAAAAGAATTAACTATTAGTCCTTGTTTTGCACAGGAATGTACTGTTATTCATCTGTTAGGGATGTTGCATTTGAATAAAGTAGTATTACAGGTTTGTGCACCACCTGACAAGTACAACCAATTCTTCACAAATATTTTTTTAAAATTAAATTATATTTTTTAAATCAAATTTTTAACAAATTTGTGATTTTTAGAACACAAAATCCACGAATTATACTTCCTTGAAAATTTACATATATTTCTTGAAACCTAGCAACAGCTTTTTATTCTAAAAATAGATTAATTTCATTAAAAGGACTAGTGATGGTAGCAACAACAATAATATTTTTAATTAATTAACAGGAACAATAGCAACAACAATAAAAAAAAAATCACTTTTTTTTCATAATTATAAATATATAATGCATTATTTAAATTATAAATATATAATTTATTATTTATAGAGGATTTGTTTTGGTTAATATGAGTCAATAGGCTCACCTATTGTCCAGCCCGAACTCCTTCCATATCTATTGAACAGGAGTAGAGGTTCATCCTTTGTTTCCTGTTCAGGATATGGTTTACCGGTTCCCTTTCTTTCTTTCTTCTATCAAGGCCATAGTGATTTAACTGTCTTAACACTTTGATGAGAGGACTAACTAGAAAGATGTCAAAAAGATTCCAACATTCATATGTATGGCCTTGGTGTTTACATCTGGGATAATCTTCCGATGTCCAGGAAATTGTCTCTCAAGGCCCCAGACTACTTCTTCATGTGCTTCCATCTTTCACTACTAAACTCTGTCAGCTATCCTTTTTTCCTTTATCACTCCCCCTTTTCCCAGGACTGCAGTACATTAGACATAATTGCTGACAGTATAGAAAAAGTACTTTCCCTCTACTCATCTGCAAACGTCTTTGTCTATGGTGACTTTAATACTCACCACAACACATGACTTAAACACTCTAAATGGACTGATGTTGCTGGTGTTCAGACATTAAATTTTTTCCATTGCCCAAACCCTTACTCAAATAATGGACTTCCCTACTCATTTTCCTAGCAAAACCAAGCAACATGCTCCTCTACTTTATTTCTTACCTCCACTCCTCACTCTTGCTGAGCTTCACATCACTGCCCTCTTGGTAATTCTGGCCACTCTGTGGTAGCTATTGATATTTTGTTCTAATCCTCTATTAAACAGGAACCCCCTATCCACAAGACCTCTTTCTGTTACCAGCATGCTGATTGGGACTCACTCTGTTATTTTCTCTGTTATGCGCCTTGGACTGACATCTTTAAACATCCAATTGAAAATTGCACCACTGAACTTTCTCTTGGGTCAAGTCTGGCATGGATGCTTCCATCCCTTCTCAGCAATACCAGATGAGACCTCAATCCTCTCTATGGTCCACACCAGCATGCTCGGATGCCATAGGACACAGGAACTATACCAGCATGATGGCTCTCATCACAACAAGTGCCTATTTGTTGCTGCTCATAATAAATGTAAGTAAGTCCTTGAAGGAGCAAAGTCCCTGTTTGCCGAAAGAATGCGGCACTGCATAGCTTCTAACAACTTTGGCTCTTGTGATTACTGGTAGTTCTGGAATAGGGTATTAAATAAGTGTAAGGTCTCTATTCCTCCCCTCTTCAATCAATATGAGGTGTTATCATCCTCTACAGTTAAAGCCAAATGCTTTGCCCATAAATTCTCCTCATACTCTTGACTCATCCAGAATATCCCTGCCTAACTTCCCTCCTAGAAGTGAGTCTCTGTTGAGTGACATGCATATAACCTCTTCCATAGTTTCTGCTATCATCTCTATCTCTATAATAGTCATGAAGTAGTGTGCTTCTGAACTGGCTCTTGTTCTCTCTAAACTGTATAATAAATGTCTCGCTGCCTCTTGCTTTCCTGCCTGCTAGAAGTCATCATCTGTTGTTCCAGTTTTTAAGAACTCTGGTGAGCTGTCCAACCCTTCCAAATATTGGCTTCTACCTCTTTTTGGGAAACTCCTAGAGGTCCTAATCAATGCTGATTTGGTTCATCATCCCTCATTGCAGGCTTTTGTTTCTCCAGGTCAACTACTGATGTACTGACGATATTTGCAGAAAGAGTTTATCATGATCTAGATAGAAATGGTGAAGCCCAGTCTGTTGCATTGGACATCTCGAAAGCCTTTGACAGGGTCTGGCATTCAGGTCTTCTCCACAAGCGGAAACGTTGCAGTATCTCTGGACACTTTTTTGAACTGATCCAGTCTTTCCTAGCAAATCATAAAATGAAAGTTATCCTGAATGTCCACTCATCTAGATCCTTTCGTACTAATGCAGGTGTCCCCAGGGTGCCATCCTTGGTCCTACTCTATTTTTAATTTTCATTAATGACCTTCCTGATGAAATAAGCTCTCAACTTGGTATCTACACTGATGACACAACAATTTACTCCTGTCTCGATAGTAAGGTTTATCAGTCTGACAAGATCAAAATGGCAGCCAATGTCTAAAATGACATCAAGTTTGTAGTTAACTGGGGCAAAAGATGGCTTGTTAATTTTAATGCCTCCAAAACTCCTCTTCATTAATCATCTGAGAGACCCCTTGCTGCCTTCCATCATCATGGCTGATGCTATCCTCCAGGAAAGTGACTCATTGCGCCTTCTCAGCTGATATGAAATGGAAAGACTCTATTGTATCCATTGCTAGGTCAGCTGCTAAGAAAATCAATTCACTATGTTGAGTGAGATAATATTCCTCTCCAGAATCTATGTTACATATCTATATCTAGTATTTGCCCATGCTTAGAATATTGCTACTACATATGGTCCACTGTCCCTGCTATTTACTTTGAGCTGTTTGATAAAATCCAAAGAAGAATCTGCAATATTATTGGTTCTGATCTGGCAGCACAGCTCCAGTCACTTTCCTACTGTCATAGGGTTGCCTCTCTATATCTTTTCTATAAATACTTTCATGGTAGTTGTTTGAATGAGTTCTTCACTGTGGTACCTAGAGTTTTTAAATTTAAGCGCAGTACCAGACTGGCATCAAGATCTCATCAATTTACAGTTGAGCTGGCTAGATACAGCCATAAATTCTATGCTAACAGTTTCTTCTCTTGCACTTCTTGCATGTGGAACTCCCTTCTGACTCCTTGCTTTCCAGCCAACCTTAATCTGCAAAAATTTAAACACAATGTCTCCTGATTACTCTCTCTCCTTTCTGCTCATCAATAATGTTTTTGTTCCTAATTCTTCCGCACCCTGTAACCCCTTGTGTTTTAGTGGCATTATTGCCTAAGCAAGGAGTGATTACGATAAAAAAAGAAGATATTTTTTAACTGTTTGGATATTTAACTTCTTTAGATTTATTAGATTTATTAGATTGTAATAAAGATACTTAACTGAGTAGAAAATAACAATGCATGTGTTGTTTGGAAAACGAATATGATAGATGACATGATGGTATAGATTAAAATGTATCTGAATCCATCTTTAGAGCTAATGGTTCAAGTGTAAATAAATCTATACACGCAGAAATAAAAATGTCAATAAAATTAGTCAAAATAATTCTACTTGCATTATTTATCATTGGTAGAGGATCTGGTTTTTAGCAAGACAAAATTTTTAAACCTATCATAAAACAATGTAGTTATAAATTCATATGAAAAGCATAGAAACGAATAGTATTTTAATATGAATTAATAATAATGACAGTAGATTCAGTTTTTAATGAAAAAAGTACAAACACAACTTTTCCAATAATTTGAAGATTTTATTAACTTTATTTAAAAAAATATTCTTTCTCAAATTTTATTGGCTGAATATTTTTATAGTTTTATTGCTATGAGATTTAATAAATAAATGTATTGCAGTAACTCTTCACTTTTTTCTTAGATCTGATGGAATACATTTATTCTCAAAATATGTTTTTCTTAGATTTGATATTGACACAGGCACTAGTATGTATATTTAGATAGATGGAAGATTTGAAGAATCTACCTTTCTCAATGGCATTAGTATAAAATAGGTTTTGGTGACCGGTTGTTATATTTTAAACTACATTGCCAGCTTCATTTACTAACATAGTTGCTCTTAAATTATTTACATTCCCAAATGCAAATTCCTAACATACATTAAGTTATATTAAGCTATATAGATTACTTTTCCGGACAAAGTATAGTATTACTGCGTGTATTGTGTTTTTGTGTATGCACAAACAGTATGAGATGGAATATAGAGAAATACTGTAATGAGAATATTTAACAAGTTAATTATTAAAGGAAGAATTACTCTTATAAAAACCTTTTAAGAACTATTAAGAATGGAAAAAGTAACAAAAAAGAGTTGTCATTGGGGAAAAGTTAATATAAGAGCAACAAATGTGAGCTGAACATTTGGTGTGGTTGGTTGCTGGGTTAAAAAGATTGCCATCAGTAAGAGTGGCTGGCTGTAAAAACAGCCAGTAAGTGTAAGTCAGCTTAGAGGAGAAAAAACACTCCTTCTTTATAAAGACACGGAACTTGGTGTTGGATCCTGTGAGAACTTACAAAAATAACTATCCAGGCCCTCAATTCCTGATTTATAGTTTAATACTGGCTGGAGTCATGTGAGAACAGACAAAAAATAACATCACAAGATGAGAATAAAATAGAGGCATATAAAATTATGCTTTATATTAAACTCACACAGATACAATTCTTATATAGACAGATACTTATATGCACACAAGAATGAATTCATTTATGCACATACACATTCATCATATATATATATATAATCATACAATTACATTAATATTTATTCCCACAAATATATCTGAAAACATAGACATATTTATTCATATATATCAACATATGGACAATTCATTGAATGTTCACTAATGTGGAGATTATTAAAAAAATAAATAAATTGGTATTAATTTCTTAAGTAAGCTGCTGCCCAAAACACTGACATTTCTGGATGGCAATAGAAAATTTTTCTATTGTTTCTTAATGAATTTTAAACAATGAATTTTTTAATGTCTGAATCTATGAAATTCTTATTAATTTTTCTTCTCATTTTTTCTTATTTATTTTAAATTAATTATTCCTATCAAAATACTGTCTTAGTCATAGTGTTTAAAAGTATTATTTTCTCATCTAGTAAGTGTGTTTATAACTGACATCCATTAGACATGGCACGCGGAACTAGGACAGTCTACCCTAGCGAGCGAAATAAAGGGTTCACTTCAACATTCCAACCACCTAAAGAAGGCAGGAGTATACAACGGCTGAAACGTTGTGATAAATATGGCAACAAAGATGAGGATGATTGTCCGAACAATGTAAATAGTGTCATATTTGAGATCTGAAGAGAGACCATTAACAGAAGCAAAGAAGCAATGAATTGTCATAGATCTTTGAGAAAAGCAAATTTAGCAAGATACTTGGTTGCTTATCCAATAACTTTGATAGAATATCTAGTGCTTTTCTAATTTCTGTTATTTTAACAGTAAATTCATTTGATTTGTCAATTCTTGTTGATTTTGCAATTATTCAAATATTTGTCACCCAAAGACCAGATTTTTTTCAGAAGGCAGGTACCATAATTTTAGTGATATTAAAAATTAAAACCTTGATCTCATGAAACAAATACAGAATTTAATTCTTTATTATTCTATTTTTTCATTATTTCATTCACTTAATTTGAGGAATACAGGTTTATGGAGAAAAAATGTAAAAATTGGCAAAAGACCAGATTGAAAATATCTTTACTTTGGAAAGGAATTGCTGTTTGAAAGAATGACTACTGACACAAAAGCTGCTAGATCCTTGTTAAAATTAGTAGGAGCTTATAAGTATTTCAGATTTTATTAAATGTAGGCAATCTTCCCCAAGTTCATTTTATTTTTTAACATGATCTATCAGACACAATGTCCATGATAGATCAATATTTCAAAGTATAAATATAATCTATATACATTATTTAATTTAAAAATAACATTGTTAATAAATGTGTTTGTAGAGAAAAATAAAAATAAAATGTACTGCCCAGCACAGAGATTGAGCTCACAACTTTCAGTCAACCAACTAGAGACTTTAGCTTTTAATAGCAATGCCACTCCTGTTGACTGGAATAAGATAACCCAATGAAGCTCTATAAAAGCCAAAGCTTTTTCTCTCTAGTGAGTTTTTTTTTTCTGTTGCCTGAAGAAACTTTGTTATTTAACCCCACATAAGATTTTTACCAGTTGCTCAGGTGGTTGATTTTTAAGAAAGTTAAGCAGAGAATGGAAGCGAATAAAAGAGAAGCCTAGAAAGCCAAAATGAACAAAGACTATTACCAATTTAAACTACAATAAATTAGTATGTCTAGATATAGGAAACAGATAAAAACACCACTTACATCATATGAAATCCTAGAAAGTTATTGTGAAAGCTACAGCTCAAGCGATGATTCACAGGAGGTCTAACACACCTGTAGAATTAAGGGTGTGGCCTGGCAATTTACTGTGTAAATTGTTAATGTATTTAGCAGCAGAGTGATACCAAATTCTTAGCACAGGTAAGAATAAGTATGTTTTTATATAGCATACTGATTCATTTATCTTGTGATAAGCTTCTTTTAAACAAGAAGGAATTCATATAGAACAAAAAATTGCTCAAAGTTACTTCTCTTAGCAATCAAAACTGACAACACCATTTTGATCAGTGTAGTAAGTTAAGAGTTAATAAGATGCAGAAATCGTTCACATTAAGACTGTTGCAGATTTTACTAGCAATTTTGATTTAGAGATCTAATTTTGTATTTACATCAGAAACTCTGCTATGTTAAGCAAACTAGATGGAAGTTTAAACTTCAATAATCAAATAAGAACACAAGAGCCTATATAAATTCATTCTTTAAGCATGTTAGATTTTACAAACATTTTCCAAGATTTATACCAATATAAAGTCAAAATATATAATAAATTTAAAGTTAATCAATTCCAAATTAAATGAGATTGAAAATATTTGCCTAAGACTCAATTATAGCCAACCATTTTTATATTAATGTGACTAGTCAATCTATTTTGTCTGATAATTTCCTTAATCATGTTTGCAATTATTTCAGAATATTTTTAAGTGTACTTATCATTTCACTAGGAAATCAATTTCTTAGCACCAATTTCTTTTTACCATTGTTTTAATGCATGCAGTGCAATGTAACATGTGCAAATAATTTCTTGAATTTATAGAATTTATTAAATCCATTTGAAGAATTAATAGTTAATGAAAACTGACCATAACATTTCTAAAATAGCAATATTTAGATTCCAAGCAAGAAATTGAAAAAGAGATATGTAAGTAACAGTTCAGCTTTATAGTCAGCTCATTTCTACATTTTTTCTTTTGACATCTACTGTTATGTAATTCAATTATAAATAACAATACAAATTTTGTAAAGGTTAGTAGAACTGGCTTTCACCAATATAAACAGAGAACCAATAAAATAAAACAAATAGAGCATGACTCTGAATCTGTACACACAATCTTAAGAAAATTCAAGTCAACACAGGAAAAGTTACAGTTGGAAATATATAAAAGGACAATATGAAATAAAAGATTCAACATAAATGAAATATCTCACTTATATTATTAATGTCTGTATTATTCATATATTTTTTGGAGAATAGAATACAAATTTACACAATATATTGTCATACCCCATTGGAACTCCAATTCTTTAACTCAAGCGAAAGTGCTAATTTCAACGTTTTCAGCTCATATGACAAAAACAGACCTTAATTTTGTCTGGCTACATGCATCCACTTCCAGAATATTGCCCAGAAATAGCAGGGTCATAAAATATCTTTTCTGATAATCAGAAAAATGCCCATATGGTTTTCACAGCAGTTTCAATATTACACAGTTATAAGTCTACCATTTGTCCATGCATTCAATATAGTTGGTGCTTCTGCTATGTATTTAGAGATTCTTGATAAAATACAAAGAAGAATCTGCAATGTTATTGCTCCTGACCTGGCATCTCAGCTTCAGTCACTTTCCCAACACTTGCCTCTGCATTTTCTATAAATATTTTCATGATAACTAGACTTTATGAATTTAAGTGCACTACTAGGTTGGCAGCAAGGTCTCATCATTTTACAGTTGAAATGGCTGTTAGATGTAACCGTAAGTTCTATACTAACAGTTTCTTCTTTCTTGCTTGTGGAACTCTCTTCTCAATTCTTGCTTTCCAGTCAAATTTGATCTTCAAAAGTTTAAATGCAATGTAATTTGTTATCTTCTGCCTTCTTAATTCCTGTTCTTTTAATGTTCTCTTTCTTTAATAATGTTTTCTTGTTTTCATATTCTCTCAGACTCATTAGCTTTATTATCTTTTTGGGGATCAAATGATTTAAAAAAAAATGTTACTGAGCCACTGACAATCACTATAAAATGAAGGCTGATTTCACCCATGAAGGCATTAGTGACAGACCCATGGCACACAAGTTTAACTGAATGTGGCAAACTACACAATTGCCCAGGCTATCAACAGCGACACCAAGGCACTTCCATCAACAGCAATGCGTTTAGCCAGCAGCAGCAGCAGGGATTAACTTAACTGCTGCAATGTAATAATTCACAGAATATATATGCACAAGTCTATCTCACTCTATTACATATGCTTATTGATTTTCTCCATGTGTCTATCTCAGCTACTACCTTGTGTTATAACTTGAACAAACTCTCAGTCTCCCACGACTGATATACTATACCCTGGAATGAGCAAGCAATTGAACCTTGTAAATCACTGGGAAATAAAAACTCTTTTACTTATCTCAGACATGTCTTATCTCCATTTGTTGTTTTGTCACTTCCACTTTTTATCTTATTAATGGTAAGACTGCCATTACAATGTTAACTTTTTAAGTTAACTTTATCTTACCTTTTACTTGGAATTACATATTCTGGCATATTCTACTATTTCACTTTGTCACATAGTATTTTATTTCATTTAAAATGAGCAACTAAAATCACTATTAGTCATTTTAATTATATTAATATGTAAAATATTAAAATAATAATTTATTCAGTTATATGGAATATTAATTAAATATATGTTTCTATAACCTATATCTTTTTTTGTTTAAGAAATTTATGTTGGTCTTTGTTTACATAATCAAACCTGACACTCACAAAATAAATTATTATTAAGGACAGCTAAGCTGAAACTCACACAAAAAATATATCGGGAAAATTTTACTGATATTGGTTAATACCAATTGTGAAAATATTGACTTGTATTATAAAATCTGACATAATCTATATCTGAATGAGATCAGCTTTAGCTAGACATATTATTATAAATAAAACATGATAGATATATGGGCATAAAATCAAAGTAGTCATATTTGTTGCTTCTGATATTAGTGTTTGGTGAGAATTTCTGTGTTTTTATGATAAAACTGTGGAAGATCACAATGAACATTTATCTTTCAACAGAAGTCATGAATATGGAATTAAAAAAATGATAAATCTACAAAATCTTCCAATCACCGATTTTTTCTATGAGAGATTTACATTTAAAAGTCGGTCTCCTGCTTGAACTTTCTGACCTTCAAATCTCTTAGGTATGCTTGGATTATTACAGTTATCCACGCATCTTATGATATGACCAACACTTTTCATTATTATTGTAAAGATGACTTTAATAAATGTAATTTTAAAAAACAGCCAAGGTCTAATAAATCAAACAGAAAGTAAATATGCATTTACTTACGTTTACGTAATATTAAGGTTTATTTTAATAGGTCTATCCTAATTCAGATAGAAAGAAATGGAAAAAAGAATTGAAATATTATTTCTAATTTTAGTCAGACACAAAATCAAATATACTTTATGCTTTATCTTTCCATAGTTCTTTTACAAGAACTATAAAAAGATAAAGCATAAAGAATATTTAAAATTCCTATCTGTACTTTTTAACATTGCAAGTGATAGCCAATCAATTTTATATGTATATAATATTCCAAAATGGTCACCCAAATATTCAGCAGCTATTATTTTTAAACATAATATGTAAGGCAATTTGTGTATGCAAAAAAATGATGGATTGATAATACCACAGAACAATTTCTATTGACTTAGAAACTTTTCTACATTAAATTAATGACATTAAATTCAGTACATTAAATTCAATGATTACATAAAAAAGAAATGATATGCCAAATTCATAAAAGTGCTTGTACAAAGGAGAATATGTCTTAAAGAGCACTTTCATTGTATTACTGTTGAGGTTGCGTTTGCGCTTGGGCAATTAACTGTTAAAGTAAGTATCACCTGTAACATTCTAAGAGATAGAATTTGAGAAGGAAATACCTTAAACAAGCAAGTAAATCAAGTCTAAATTTTACAAATCAGTGTTTAGATAATACACCTCTGTAATGATGACCAGGACTAGATGAAATAAAGGCATTCTGCCAAGCTATTTTATAGAATTGCTCAACAAATCCAAGTAATATAAAACATCTACTTTGGGATATATATATATATATATATATATATATATATATATATGGTTCATACAAATGTTATCCTAATAGGTCCCAAATGGTTAATCTTTCAATCAACCAGGAATTCAGAAATTCATCTAGTTTAATGTGCTTTTTATGGCCCTGGCTAGATATTGTTATTGTAAAGATCAGCTCTATAGACTCACCTTGTAGCAATAATAAGAAATTGAAAAAGTTTTCTTTCATTTTAAGCATTTTGATATGATTAACACAGAAGATCATGAATTTGTATTATTCAACTAAAGGAGGAGAAATAAAACAGATAAATAAAATGACTATTGGAATCATGCATACACAAGATGAGAATTGAAAACTGATTTATAATACTAGAATGTAAAGTACTAGAATTATAAATAGAGCAATTATCAACTGTCAGTTTGAAGAGAGTTTGATCTCTAAACAATATGTTTAGAGATCAAAGAGTATAAGAGTTCCTTTGCAAAAAATAAATTCAACTCCATATATACATATTGAAACCACACACACTCAGATATACATACACTCCTTGAAAAGACAAATGCAAAAATAATCCATAGGAACATAAAAACATATTCAACATTCATACATTGATATGTGTGACAAGAGGTAAAATGCAGATGTAATGAGAAGCAGAATCACTGAGAAATTAAAATGATTTTTATTATGCTGTATTTCTTATAAAAAATTCAATAGAATTAACAAAAGTTAAAGAGTGAAAACAAAATGAATATTATATATATTGTCTGATTTGTTTTGTCAAATTCTTTCAGTCAAAGAATTAGAAAAAGTGTCAAGATAAAACAGTATTTATGGAGAGGTAATGATTGTCAGCCATACCTCCAATATCAAAGTAGTTCTGTGGCAGATTTTTATTAATTATTGTAAAAGCTAATTGCTTAAAATTATTCAAAAATTATTTGATCAAGTGAAATTACAATATAATGAAATGACTGTATTTGATTTGTCTTAACAACATACACTGCAGAATAATATAAGCATATATTGTAAGTTCAAAGATTTGAAAATAATATAAAAATGTTAAAATAATGTATTTACTTACATAATCTCATAATTCCTAACATTCTCAATTACTTTCATCACATTCAATGCATCTGATAGATGTGGGTACATGAATAAAATTGCTATATTCATCAAAACATGATTTTTTATTATATTCATTATTGCTTTCAAATTAATTACACAGGCATTTATTTTTAATTACTGTTTATTTTACTATAATATTTACTTATGTTATATATATATATATATATATATAAAATTAATTTTGTAAATAATTATCTAATTGTATTCATGTATACTCACCAGCAGCAGCATGTTGGTCAAAAATATGATGCATCCCTGCAAAAGCATAATTCTCAGATACACTTTTACCTCCTGCCATGGCCCTGCAAGAAGAAATTACAGAAGAATTGATCCTTGTGCTATTTTTAGCAATTATCAAAGTTCACAGCAGAGCATCAAGTACAGAGAATCAGTTGTATGAATATCTGTCAAAGTAACAACAACCAGTCAAGTTTGCCAATAAAAAAAAATTAAAATTACTTATTTTTAATACCAGTATTATTATTGAATAAAATTGTTTAGCTTGGAGAAATTAGATTCTTAATAGGAAAGAACTTTACACAAAATGATCTGGAATGTAGACACAGCATGTTCAGTCAGCATTTTTATAACTTTTAAATACAAGGTACTCTTACAATTATTTCAGTGTTCTTTTGCAAAATTATAGTTTATACTTTTATTTTAATAATGACCATTGAGCTATTCATGTAATTACAGAAATTATCAGTTTTTACTTTTGCAAATACTAGTGTTGTTTAGATTTAATTTATTTGTGATAATGAATTTAATATCAAAATTGATTAAAATTGTGAAAAAATAACTTATAAAATCATTTTATGTTTAGAAAATCATGACTACAAAAAAAAAATCAATAAATTGTAAAAGAAAATAAATTTTCTATTCCAAAACAAAAATCTATTGGTAAATTATTAAGTATGAAAATATTACAAAAAGTCTGTCTGAAATTAAATGAAAGACAAAGTTTTATTTCTAAAATTAAAAAAACATTTCAGATAATGTCTCATCAATGAGACAAGTGAATTTAACATTTTGAAATGTACACAAACTTGATTTTTATAAATTCAGCTAGAACAAAATATTAATAAAATTGCTTTGTTCAGAAGCAGCTGAAATGTACATCACAAACTTGAAACATTTAAACTTGAAATGAATTAAAATCAGTTGACTTTAATTAATAAGAAAAGGTTCAAGTAAATAATGATATTCTCCTTATTAAGAGACAAAAATTCATTTTCTGGTTTTAAACAATTATAAACAAAATGTCTGGGAAAAGACTTTGCATGGCAAAATGCAATGATACCTTTATTTAGTGTGGCCATTCTTTTCTATCTAATGTTTCTTATACTGCCTGATTAAATGTGGATTGACAAAACAAGAAGAGTAAAAAGGTTAAAGATAACCTTAGAAGTTATTTTAACACAAGAGACACATGTAACTTTACTAGTATATATTTGATTTACTGTGTCAGCATACTAGTGAAGCCAAAGGTTACTTGAGGTCAGCTTATGATATAATAAAAATGAAAAGACAAGGTTGTTACATATTACCCAGTTAATGTTAATAGACTAGTAATATTTGTATTTCATAATCACCAAACCATTATATTTTTTGCAAAGATTTACAAATGCACACAATAGCTTCATAAAGCAATTGTTTAGCCTTTAGGTTAATGCAATCATGTCTAATGATAATTTTTCTATTGATGTCTTTACAAGGAAAACAAAAAAAAAAGAAAGTGACAGGAAAACTATGTTTTACAAATATGTTATCTCTTGACCAAATTAAATTTCTATTCAGTATTTAATGTCAAATTCTCATCTATCATATATATATATATATATGTGTGTGTGTGTGTGTGTGTGTGTGTGTTTCTATTAAATGTATTTTTGGCATTAATATTAAAATTTGTTGGGCTTTTTTAAAAATATTTTTCAACAATCTCAGATAAGATTATAAATAAAATAATAGACCAAAAGTATTTGGCTTATTTAAATATACAGATTATCAAACATTCAAAATATATAAACAAATATGAAGAAATAGAGTGGGACTATGATCAGACAAACCCAATAATGCTTTTTTCAGATTACTTTTTCAGTCAAATAGATGAATTTCAGATAATCATTGATTTTGATTGCATTTGAGTTTAATATCATTATTTATATTTGAACTAATGTCCTCATCTTTGTTGTTGTTATCTCATTTCAGCTGTTGTTCCTGCTGAGCTCTTTTGGGTGTCTGTTGAGCTGGATAATCTTCAAGGAATTTTAAACTGAATCTTTTATTTAATCTACACGGGGATATATTGTTCTCATTCCACTTTCCATGTCTATGGGTATCTTGTCTCTTTCATTTTAATACTGTTCAGTTATTGCTCACTGTGCTTCCACTGACTAAGTCTGTACTACCTAGCCAAGGGATTGAACTCACAATTACTATTCATGAACTAATCCTATAATTCACTAGGCTATTGTCATTATAAAATGCATATTTAGGTAGCAAGAATTCATTTAAACAAGCTGTATTAAATTCAACTGACAGGCTCTGTCTAATTTTTTTTTTTCATTTTCCCAAATTTTGAATAAGTTGTTACCTGTCAATAAAACTAAATAAAAAAAAAACCATTAGTCTCCTCAAGACAAAGATAACCGATTGCAGCCAATAATAAGTCATATCCATCAAATTTCACAAAATTGTTGGTGAGTGTTAACCTGGCTACCTATAAAGTAAAAATTATGGGATATAGAGGCAAGCTAGGTATGTACATTTTTACATTCACATATGTAAAAATGTACATACCTAGCTTGCCTCTATATCCCATAATTTCAAAATTCTTACCCCTGTATATCAGTTATACAGATATTTAAACCAACTGATCCTAGCATAGTTAACCAATAAATTCCACTAACAATTTTTTTGGAATGCTGCACTCAAATAAACCAAATAATGGTATCTAAGCCTTGTTGGACATTGCTCTTTTTCAATATCACTGTCAAAAAATTATATAGAAAAACTAAATGTTTATAGACATTCCACTCTCCTAATGTTAGACCAACAATTCTACATAAATTTCTTTTATCCTAAGGGTCCAATTAGCAACATCATGATTCCAGGTAGTGCATTGCATACAGTGTCATAGTGTTAACAGGAACACCCTGGTGGATCCTCTGCTCTTATATCCTAGAGAAACTAAAGAACATTAAACTGGCTTGATATGTGTCTAGTACTTCCTGCATTAACATTATCTTTATATACTACCACCACAGAAGTGGGTGTATTTAATCGTAGATGTTTGTTTTTATTACTAGGTGATGTATATTCATGTCTATTTTTTTTTTTAATTTCATGCCTCTTCAGGATGTAAATGATCATGACCCTCAACATTCCTTTTCTTTATTATTTGGAAATTGCCATGACTTCTTTGGAAAGATAGTGGAGTGGTTTCCCAATGACTTCTCTACAGTTTTGAATTCAGAGTATTTCTTCTTCTAGACTGGCTGGAAGCCAAGGCTAGAAAGTACAGTCTATCCTTAGCTGAGAAGAGAAGATTCATGCCTTTCTCAAGAGTATTAGTGTGAACATGAATGCAAGGCTGAAAGTGAACTTAGCTCACCAGATTCACTCTTCATTTTGATAACTATTATGATACCTCCACATCTGCTTTTTTGTAATTTTCCCATCTTACTTATAGTTATTATAAACACTCTACAGAGAACTTTAAATATTAATAATAATATATATTAGCAACACACTTCTCTAGAAACTATCTTATGGACATAACTGCATTACATGTTCTATGCAGACATACATTGACAAATTCAGTCTAGATGCTGGATGCTATACAGACAAACTATCATTTTCTCTGGATAACCTGCAAGGATGGCAGCATGAAGTGAAGCAAATTCAAGCAAGCTCCACACAATGATAATAATGATGACAGCTTTTAAAGATTTTATAATAACAGAATAAGTTCATATTTTTGTTGTGATATAGATATATATTATAAAAAATTAAAACTTCTAATTTTATTGTCAAACACACATACACCCCATGTTAACAACAATTTAAAATTTGTGGTCCACTAGAAATCAACCAACAAAATAATCTAATAAATTTCTATTCTCATCATAACAAAATAAAATCTGGTATAATCATCAGATTCTACTTCAGAGCACTCAGAATTTACATCCCTCAGTATTTACATGAAGTGGAGAAATACATTGAAAATTCTTTCAAGCTTCTCCAGTAGCCTAATTATTCTGTATTCAATGTTAAATAAAAGGATCACAAAATATTCCAAAATAGAAAAACAGCACCTCCTAACAAACACAATGGAAAAAAATCTATTGTCCTACTAACTCTATCACATCTACAATTGGAAAGAAACTATCTAAACTTAACATAAAATTTGTTACTACTACATCTAAAACAATAAATGACTTATTCAATACTAAACCCAACAATAAGCTAAAATTTGAAGGCAGAATTTACTCAATCACTTTTAATAAATGTAACAAAAATATATAAAGGAGAAACCTCAAGGAATCTAAATAAAAGATTATATGAACATAAAAGAGACATTTTACAAAACAATACATCAAATGTGCTGGTTGCCCACTGTAACGAGACTGACCACAATTTTGAAATAAAAAAATGCTACTCTGATCAAAGAAAAAACAATTAACTACAATGAAAATGTCTAGAGTATCTTGATCACAATGTCATCTACATTAAAGTAGTGCCCATCATTTCACTATTCCTGGTAGAACTTCTATTATCACAGTGTGGGATATCGACTAACAAAAATGCTGGAAAGAAAAAGAATCTAAATGAAATCGGCTAGATTAAAAAAAAAAAATTTTAATTTCAATTCCCAGCATCCCTTGTTCTTGTGCATGTGTAGTTGCACCAACACAATAAATTTAGTCCTAAAGGACAAAATGCAGCACAAGAAAACTTTTTCCACTTTGTCATACATCCCCCCACACACACATATATATATAAAATAGTTTAAAAAGTCTAAACAGTAAGTGATTTGAAAAAAGAAGAAGCAAATGAAATGTGTTGATTTTGAAATATATCTTTTATCAGAAACAATAAGTAGGATCTAATTCAAAAATACTGATTAATTTCCCATTAATTGTACCTTGGTATTCTGTACTTTAAGTTGGTGGTTAGAATATTGGATTGGATGTTTTAAAATCCATAATTCTATTTCAGAAAGAAACTTATTGGATCTGAACTATTCACTATATTTAATTTTTTTTTTTTAAATGTCATGACCCTTTAGTGATCATGACTCTCCACAAATACCTTCTTTATTATTTGTGAATTGCTGACTTCTTGGGAAAGATAGTGGAGGGATTTCCTGTTGCCTTCTCTAAAGTTTGGAATAAGGAATTTTCTTTTTCTTTGACTGGTTGCCACCCAAGTCTAACCAGCTGGGCAGAGAATTGACATTTTCTTTAATTTTAGTGATATGTTTTCATAACTTCTGAGTTCTTTCTTAATATTTTACTTTCAAATTTAAGTTAAAAAAAAAAAAAAAAAAAAAAGAGAGAGTGAATAGATTTATTTGTGAAATGGAATGTTCTTTATCCAGGAAACTATTTTGCTCCCAAACTGAATTTCATAAAAAGGCAGAATCATAACTGTTTTTTATTTTACAAACAAAAAAGAAAGAAAGAACTTGTGGATATATGCAAAAAATTTATTTTTGTGTTGTATAATACTAAAAATATGCTTTATTGGTTACTAGCATACTTCAGGCAGACTTTAGGCTAGCAACTGCAGAGGGCTTTTGGGCCTTTGGCTTTTTACCTTCAGTGTCCTATGTATGTAAAAGAATTTAGAAATAATAAAATTATTTTATTTTTATTCAACACCTTAATTCAGCATAATCTTTCTTTATATATGCAACCAAGCTCTGTAGTTTGTTGACATTTATGTTGTGCACAGTTTTTTATTTTCTTTTAAAATCACCATTCTTTATGATCCCTTCACATAAAGTCACATTTAAAAGACATTAGGGAATCCAAACAATATAACATTTTGAATACATCGCAGTACACATGACAGAAAAAGAAAAAAAAAACATGAGATTATGGTAGGTTTAGACCTATTGCAATTGCAATGAATAGCAAAAATAAAGTTAAACCTTTAATAAAGAATTATTTTAAAATCTTTCACTCTGTTCAATATTTAAATTTAACTTTAAATGAGTTATTTATTTAATTTTTAATCACATGTAATTACAGTAGTTACTACCTGTTACTTGAAGTTGTTTATAATTCGCTGAGATTGGAAAAACAGACAGACAGATGAACGTACACACATTACTGTGCTTTATAGATTTATAATAGCACTATTGTTTTAAAATTTCATATTGTAACTAACATAGGTACCTCCAAAAGATTGCTAAAAAAAGAGCATAGTATGATGAAAAAGACGCCAAACTTGATGAAAACAAAATTTTATCGTACAAATGTTTATGTTATTATTAAGAGGAAAGATCAAAGTATTTTGGGGGTATTTTTTTACATTTTTTAATCGTTCTTAGCATGTCCTAGATTTTTGTTAAAAATCTTTTTTTTTAGTCAGCAAAATTGACAGATAATCGATCATGGCAACCATTTTTTTCCATTTTATAAAAAAAATGAAAATCTCAGTTTGAAATTCATTTAAAAATCAATTATCATTTTATTATTTTAAGAAAATCAGAAATTATAATGTTTATTTAAAATATTTTGAACCAAGGTTAACTTAGCTTCTGTGCCAAAAAGTATGTATTTTCAGAAACTTTAAAAATATTTCTACTTCTAAATAACTGTTATTTGATGAACAGTCAAAAAATAATACCTGTTATAGGATAATAATAAATATATTTAAACAATATAGATGAATGACAGGTACAAACATGTTAAAATAAATAACATTTTTATAATAAAAATAAATTTTATTTATTTTACTTATTTTTTATGATCAGTTAAGTTTGAATTTGATGTATTCACACAAAATATCAAATCAAATAGTAAAAAAAGAATAAAGAAATGTATTAAATGCTAAGACAGATAAACTGTAATGATTTCATTATTAATCAGTCTTTGATTTTCTTACCTACAATAATGCCATAATGAATAGAGTCAGAATGTCTGGTTATAATTTCAAGTCAGGTTAATTTACAAGGAAATTTCAGGAAATAACTGTTTAAACAAAGTAAAATAAACTAATTGGAGATACAGAATCTAATTTCCTTGATCTTATAGACTGCCAGCATCACTTTATACAATAATAAACAGTAATGAAATATTAAATTCAAAGGAATATGTTTCTTTTTAAATGGTATAATTAAATGCAAGCTAACTGCAAAACAATTTGATTCTTTTAATTTTGTAAAGAAAGGAATCAGCTTCAAAGGTCTTTATATTTTACTGACATCTTTTTGTTCTTAATGAAATTACTGACAAAAAATGTTGTGATAACAATTTCTATACACTATAATACATCTTCAGTGAATGCTACTTCAGTAAAAGAAAAGAACAGACTTTACTACGTAGTAGTGATTAGTAAGCTAGTATTACAGACCAGACTATTACTACTGCAGTGAGTTGGATGCTTACTTGGTTCTCTACACATGTGGCCCTGTGCCATACTGTTAAACTTAGTCACACATTAATATTTTGAGCTTTGTCTCAAGTAAATGTTTATAACATCAATGAAAACATGAAAGTAGAGATGTATCAGGTCATCCCATAAGTTCTGTCCGAATTTTGAATAAAGAAAACAAGTGACCAAATGTTACATTTAATTACAGATTCAATCAACAATGTATTTTCCCTGATTATCTATGACTTCCTTCCTTCTATTAACAAGCTTACTAATTCCATTACTGTAAAATTCTTTTGGCTTTGATTCGAAGAACTCACAAATGTCAGTTTTAACCTCTTCCTGTGTTACAAAAGCTGTTTCTTCCAAATGATTCTGTAAGCTACGAAACAAATGGTAGTCTGAAGGAGCAAGGTTGAGAGAATAAGGTGGATGAGGAATTTTCTCCCAACCTCTTCGATCTTTTGTGACGTGATTCTTGCTGTGTGGGGTCGCGCACTGTCCTGATGAAACATCACCTGTTTTTGATTCACTAGAGCAGGTCTCTTTTTCCTCAAAGCTTGGCTCAAACGCTCTAATTGCTGACAGTATATTTGAGCATTAATTGTTGCATTAGGTGGTAAGAATTCAAAGTGGATTATTCCTTGGCAATCCCACCAGATTGAAAGAAGAACCTTTTGCCCATGAAGTTCCCTTCTTGGCTGGGGTCCTTCCCCTTTACCAAGCTACTGTCTACTACGCTTAACATTTCGATAAAAGATCCATTTTTGTCGCCAGTCACAAGTCTATCCAAAAAAGGTGAAACAAGTTGGCGAGAATGGAGAGAAGAGCAGATGTCAACTTGGGATTTGAGGTTGTTTTCAGACAATTCATTTTCATTGGCACCCATTTTCCAAGTTTAGGAACTTTTCCAAGTTATTGAAGATGATGATGAACAGTTGTATGGTTTGAACTGAGAACCACTGCCAATTCCTCAACTGATAAAGCAGGATTTTCTTCAAGGGCTGCTTCAAGAAGCTTTTCATCAAACTCAACTGGACGTCCAGTTCGATCTTCATCTTCAAGGGTGAAATCTCCACCTCTGAAATTTGCAAACCATCTTCTGCAAGTTCTTTCATTCACACATTCCTCTCCATAAACTGAGTGAATGTTTCTAGCCGCTTTGGCTGCTGAGTTTCCTTTCTTGAACTCATAAAGCATTATGTGCCTCAAATAATTCTTGGGTACTTCCATGTTAGCAGGGTTTTAATCAAACAAAATTTAATTTTATTGTTCTCTGAAATAAAATTTGATCAGTTTAAATGCATCTAAACATAAAAATAATGTTCAGCTCCATTAGACATTATAAAATACTCTTTAAATTTTGTTCATTTTAACAAAAAGTTAAAATTCGGACAGAACTTATGGGATGACCTAATATATAAAATGCCTCAATTAAAAAAAAGTAAATTATTATTAAGAATGTATCCTCATAAATAAAATCAAGTCATTTTCATATAACAACTAAGATTGCAAATACAAAGGATTATTACTGTCATAAAAACATCTGTTTAAAATGAAAATCTTTTTTCTGCAATAAAATAAATTTTTCAAAAATAAAACTCATTTTTCTATCCTAAATGCATTTGGAAATGTCACGTTGAAATTTTAAGATTTTAGAAAACAGTGATATTAATTTTAACATGCCAAACCAAATTCAATAAATATACTGAAAGAAAAATATGAAAAGCAGCAAAATTATAAATCAATGAAAAATAATGAATGCTACAGTTTTGTTGCTAACATCTTCCCAGAATAGCTTCAGAGATTACTAAATGACAAACAGTTCTTTTATCACTACAGAACTGTAAAACTTCCTTCTATAAAAAAGCATAAATTTACAAAAACTCTAAGATATAAATAACAATAACAATCAATGTTATAAGTAGTATTTTATGACTCCACACTCCACAGGCTTAATACAATAAAATCTTAGATAAATGAGTAAGTTACACCTTTTTTTAATTAGTATCATCCTCTAAAAAGCTAGGGCTACTGCCCATTATTGATGTTATAAACATCACTGATTAAGCAGAAATTGAACTAGCAGTTAATTGGCATTTGGTTACAATAAAGGAGCCACAAATGGTTCATTGAGGATTAAGCTTTATTATTAGAGAGTAAAATCACTTCTAATGAAAATATTTTTATAATACATAAATTTCATGGATTTTATAAGCACAAGCAATACATGTAAGCATTGAAACTTTCACAATTATATAATTAATGTAAATTATGGTAGCAGAAGTAAAAACTAGTAGGAGATGGATGCTTAGGTTTACATATATTTTATATCATACCAGATAATGACCACTCACACTTTTTGAATTAAAATTTATAAAACGTATAAAAAGCAAAATAATTCAAATGTTTTGAGAAAAAAATTAAAAAATATACAAAATTTAAATCACAAAAGAAAAAATTGTAAGTAGGAAAATTCAATTTTAGTAAATTTTATTCACTATTATTGGAATCTTGGAATTCTTAAAATTCATGTCTTCACTTTTAGAAAATTCTATTACAATGGGAACAAAATGCATGCTTTGAGGGAGATTAAAATTTTATCATTCACATATAATGTGTAAGTACTTTTTTGGTAGGAAATGTTATTTTAAAAGTGCACATAATACAATGTAAAGTAAGGTAACTCTGCATAATCATATTTTTGTTTCTTCTCCATACCAAACATACAAATGACATGCTATTCTTGATGTGATGTAGACTGCCTTTCAAATTCAATCCAAAATAAGATTAGTATGATTATTTCAATCATGATTCATTAAAAAATTTTTTTTACTGCCATCAACTAGTTGTCATAAATAGACTGGCCAATACAAGATTCATTTATACATTGCCAAATGTGATTAAGATTTGAAGAAATACTGAACATTTAAAATAAACAATTTAGATTCATAGAAATTCCACAGGTGTTTATTCATTATTCTTTGCACTTCTTACACTTTTGCCTCTATCATTCTCATCTTCCCCCTCATCACTTTCCAATCTTTATTGTATTGCCATGTTTTGTTTTTATCTAAACGCTATACAAATATGGGTTCTTTTCATATATGAAAAAGGCAGCACAAATATTTTCTATTGCATTCTCTTTTTATCTTTCTTTTACTCTACCTTAGAATTTTAATGTATCACCCATTTTATGCTTTTACATTTATATATAACTCTTGATCTTTCACTCATTGTCTCCTGTAAGTTTTTCTTTCTCTCTTTCATCTTCATTCTGTTCACCTCTCTCTATATGCATGTATGTTTTTCCTTTCATTTAGTTTTCTATTCATTTTTTCTAGCTTTCTTACCTCCTACATTTCCCCCTCCACATCTTTTTGTTTCTCTACCTCACTTTTCTTCCAGCTTAATATTATTTTGTATTTTTTTTGGTCAAAAAGCATAACTGATTCCAGTTCAGCAAATACTACACTATGATCCTAGATAGAAAAGTGCAATGGTTATGCATACAAACAAGTAGAATAACAGTATGGCGGCTAATTGGTTTGCTGTTTTTGCATATAAGGTTCTCAGTGTAACAAGTTCACTTGTTCATACACAATGTATATTCTAAAGCAAATTATCTATATACAATTGTATTTAAGGCTGAAACAATTGTATATGTAGTGGTCTGTCTGCTTGCTAGAACATGGAGAAAAAGTCAGTTGCCTAAAAACAATATCATAAAAAAGGTCAATATGCCAACACATGTTTGTTAAATAAATGGTAGAAGTGGTTGTAATGATAGAGTTTTCAAATTTTAAACCTTTTTATATAAAAGATTAACTTTTAATAAGACTGAAAAGTAAGATTTTATAGTTAAAAAGACTATCCTCTTTCTTTAGCAAAACTCATCAACACATTTCTTTTATAATAAAATCTTAAATATAATATAAATATATCTCTATTGTGCATGAGATGGAACTAAGAATTTGTCCTATCAGTTTTATAAAAGCTATGAACAGTATGATTTTTATATTTTCAAGGATCAATGTTTAAGAGCATAATGTTGCATGATTAGGTGGGGAAACTCATGGAAAAGTATCCCCCTCTATGCAAACTGAGTATGCATTTTTTTAGACCTATATGCAGAGGTCACAATGTATGCCAATTTTCTGAAACAACTAATGAATGACATCTCAATAAAATAATAGCTTAGGACTGTTTCTCAGGAGGCAGATTTCTCATTTGTGGTGATATTAGTCATTTCTGGTATGAGGAAAACTTGCAGTAGACTAATTTTTGTGACAAGGACTATTACTACTGACAAGAACTACTACCACTAGCAATAACTATTATTACAAGTCCAGAATTTAACTACTACAGGCTATCTTGAATTATGACAGATAACAAATTCAACCTCAAACTTGGAGTGAAGAGAAGAGAAATAATGCTAACCAAATAAAGACTGCCTTATTCATAGCTTTTGCCACTAAATCTTTTGTAGCATATGAACAATTCATAGCATATCACTTATGTCCAGGAAGGTTTGTTCACATGTATTTGGCAGAGTAAGGAAAGCTGTCAGTTCTATTTTGTTAGAATAACAGGTATATGACTTCATTGCAGGATTGCCAGACCATGTCAAGCTGCTCCTCTGGCATGTAGGCCATGAGAATTGTTCAAATACTGGCTCAAGCCAGGGCATTATTAAGGCAGCAAGAATGGGATCAGTTGTAGCAACTGTATGACTGGTGCATAGTATTGCAAAACCAGAAAAAAGGTGCTAAGACCATAAGCTATAGGTGTAATGGGATGAACCACATGGTGAATGATTGTCATCCAGGAAGAATCACTAAAGGTTGATAATAGAGACTATGCTGAAACATAAGCTATTTTCAGTATTAACACCTGGGCCACATGTTGCAGAATTACTCAGGAAATGAATTGGACTAAAAGACAACAACAACAGACTCTTACCTCAAGCAAGATCTAAACACAGATCTTATTTTTAAATTTAAAATAAATTCCCAGTGTATGGTAATGACCAAAGTATAATGTTTGCAAAGTTTTAGATTAGATTTCTAACCTGACCATCAAATAATAAAGATAGAATATTTAATCAAAATTTCAAGGTTTATCTGAATTTTAATTATAAATTATATAATAATAATAATAATTAGTAACATATAATTTGTTGTATAAGGAAAGGAAGCTGTTACACTTAGGTGGATTTTACATACAGTGTTTGCATTAATACCTTTTTCATTGGGTATTTTAAGTCTATTAGCAGCAAATAGTATATCATTGGTATATGGATATACTAACTGTATTAGAAACAGGATCAGATATTGTTTTGCTAGAAAAAATATCAATGTCTGCAGATGTAATAATTTTAAGAAACTGCAAATAACAATTATGATTTTATTATAGTTAAACTATAACATTTAAAAAAATATATCTTTTGTATGTAAAAATACTTCAGACTGACATACAGTTTTTAAAGCATATATTAAGAATTCTTGTAATTTGTTAAAACTGTACAGAATGTGGTATTCTGTTAATGTTTTTATGCAACCAGAAAAATCAAATATTTACTCCAGTTGATAAAAAAAATAATTCTCATAAAACAATTTATTTTTAACTAAAAGCATGACCAGTTGAATCATTTCTTCATATTACATTATTAGAGAGCTGAGCTTAGGATTTTGAAATGATTTCACAAACTTAACTTCAGAGTGTATAGTACCATTTGAAAGTGCAGTTACACACTACCAGGCCCAGGGACAATTGCCAAGTAGATTAAAGTGTTGATTTGTGAATTTAGTGACATAGTAATTGTGAGTTCAATCCCTGGGTTGGGCAGTGTATACTTGGAATCAGTGAAAACAAGGTAAGCAATAAGTGAGCAGTATTAAAAATAAGAATTAAACAAAATATCCCTAGACATAAGCAGTAGAATGAGAACAGTCTATCTATAAATGGTTTAATTTGGAATTTCCTGTAGCTTACCTGGATTGATATACACCTGATAAAGGCCAGAGGCCCCAACAGCCAAAACATGATAATAATAAAGATGAGGATAATAGTCCAAATGTAAATAGTGTAAATACTGATAACTCCTCATCATATAAATTCAGACAGAAATTCTTTTTTTTCTTTTAAATCCCTTCTTGGTTAAGTTGAGAATTTTTTTTAGCATCTCTTTATAAGAGTAAATACTGAATAGTAAGTACAAATAGAAGAAATAGTTCAAAACAATATAAAATGTTGCTAGTGGCATTATTTGAGAAAGAGCCAAGTCATGGAAATGGTTGATTAAATAACTGTCAGTCAAATAAAAGATTTCCTTTAAAATCTGATCAAAGATTTCTGACTTGGAAAGAGCCACCATTCCAGATATAAAGAAAGCACTTATTTATTCATATAAGTAAAAAGCTAATAGCTATTTGTCTGCATCACAATTACAAAATAAATGCTTGAAATGATACTTTTAATGTTTTGCATTTGTGTGTGTGTCCCAAATATATGTTTTTAGTGGAAAATTTACTTCCACTGACTTAAACAAAATGGATGCTATACTAAACAAAATGTCAAGAATGAACAATTTCTATTAGTTAGGTACCTACTATAAAAGGTCAATATATGATCAAACTATTTTTTAATATGCCATCTTGAATAGATATTGCTAAGAATATTCTAATTATCTTTAACAAAGATAACTGGGTTAGAATACTGCATATCAAGCTAAAAATTGATATTACTTATTTTAATACAAAATTAAATGCTTATATGTTAATAAGCCTATAATCTGTACGTACATCATTTGCTTTGGTTTGGTTATACAACTCCAGGTTTGGAAATGCAAAGTAGAAAGCTTGAAATTTACTTAGAATTTATCCCTGTTTTTTTTTTGTTTTGTTTTTTTAATAAATACCCCATGATAAAAATCAAACTATTTAAAACAATTCTTCATAAAGATAATGTTCATTATATCAATTTTAGAAAAAACTGACAAAATGGAAAAAGTTTTTATGTGATTTTGTCCTTTAAGACTTTCCCTAAAATTGTTCTTGATATATAAAAAAATAATATATTGTTTTCAAATAAATACCAATGAGACCCACTTGGAGATTTGATTACATTTATAAGTAAACATCAAATAAAACACATTTATATAGATGGTCTTCTATATTAATTAGCCTATAGGTTAAATATAAAGAGGACCATCTATATTATGTTTATCTTTCATCTTATACATTGATGTTCCAAAAGTCATAAGATAGATGCCTAGTACAAAATGCAACAACTTGACATAGCATTGCTAAAACTGGGATCCTCGACATCATGGGATCACGCCACACCTGATCCCAACCATCAACCTGAAACTACTGAAATTATGACTCGTCATATGACTATGGTACACATTGCCAGTCATACAGGGTCCATTAGTGAAGTCACAAGACCAGCTGAGGTACTGTATCTAGTGTCATAATGTTAACTGGGACATCCTGGTGGGTTTTCTACTCTCATCTCCCATGGAAACTAAAGAACACTGAACTGACCTGCTGAATATACACCTGATACCTCTTGCATTGAATGTGGATCTGATTTGAGACAGTGTCACTTATCTATTATGACACACCTTTCTAACCAGATGCCTCTGGTTATGACAATTAAGAACTCACTGCACTATCCATGGTAGGCAGTAATTCCAGATACACATGTATGTAGCACCATAGATAATAGATGTTAAACATCATCCCCAAATTTCAGAAATGGAATGTCAGCCATTATCATGCTCTGTTCAAACTCTTATAATTCACATCACCTTGCCATGAGCAGTGTAACAGATAGTTACCATTACCTTTATGTACTACAATCCGATCACTTTGACATGTCAGTATATATTTACAAGGACACATGTTCATCTTAGAAGAAAAGTTTTTGCGGAAAACAATTTTCTGGTGAAAAAAGGCTTTGATTTCATATTGAGATAAAAAAAAGCATTTCTTGTTAGCAGTCAGTAAAAGCTGCAATATGCTCTAGCTTTAAATTTTAATATAAATAATTGTATATACTTATGTAGTGTTTAGTATTTGAATCTCACTATTTGAATTATCACCTTCTTTTGAAACTTGTTTACATAGAGAGTAAAGAATATATGGTAATTCATATATTTCTCTATGATTTTATTCACTTTTATTTGATTTCCATCTATGATGCTGAAATGTATACAGGATTGGGAAGGAAAACTTGCCAAATTGCTGTGGCTTTTGAAACTCATTTATAATGCATAAGTAGGCCTATTCCTCTCAAAGTAATTTCTTTATCAATTTCTTTGAAATTATCAGTAGAACCTCATAAGTTACTTTTATATAACTTGGAACTATATACATCATAGTGTGAATGCATTTGGTCTATCATGTCATATAAATTAGGAACACAGTGAAATGATTTTCAAACACATAAATGTATGCATATATCAAAAATGATCATGTTCTAAAATATTAATCACAATAACTGCATTCTTTCAGCAATAACATTGTACTACAAATAAACAGTTGCATCAAGGCAGCTGCAGTTGAACAAACAGGTCATCCCTGCCTTCGAAAGTAATTGGATCCATTTCACTGAGAAATTGCTCATGTGCCATCATGTGGGTTTTTATGTCTACTGACATTTGCTACTCAGCCATTCCAACTAGAGTTGAAGTCACTTAACTATCTGAAAGGCTGGCCAGGTGAACAATTCTCATACATCTGAATGGACACAAAGTACATTGAAGAATGCATAGAGAATATTCTCTACATTTGGTGTTTTAAGAAATGTACATCAGTGTTAAAGAGTGGAAAGAATCTTTCATTGTTTCTTGAAAGCCAAGTAGTCAACAGATGACAACTGTATCTTTTTAATTTCTTGACTATTTTTTATCAAGAAGTTATAACACATTATCAATGTTCATCAATATTATTACCTGGATTAAAAAAATACACTTCCTTAAAAGCAAAAAAAGAGTAAGTGAAACAGACGCTGTAAATACATTTAGTCTTATCTGTCATTTATCTTTAAAGTAGGGAAAAGGATTGATTAGAAATATGTTTCTTTCAATGCTGTATAAACAACTCTTTCATTCAATATGTGTAAGTTCAATTTCCAAATATCCAAATACAGTGTGCAGCAGAAGTACCTCCCACATTCTAAACTGTCATCTGTGTGGTGCTAGTGAACTTTGGCAAGTGGCAATGGTGCCTTCATCTATCTAATGTTTGCCATTTGTTTTTTTTCAGACACCATCAGTTACCATCGTAGCTTGGAATGGTGCACACTGTGTGTTTTCTGTTGAAGTGTTTTTTTGTGACTGGTGAATCTGTAATTGCAACACAAGAGAGCTTTTCATGCTCATTTCATGTTACATCTGAATGATGCTGTTCCAGATAGAAAATCAATACTGCTAGGGGTTGAAAATCTCAGAGCCACAGATTCAGGTGTTTAAAGGAAAGACACCTGGAAGACATCAAAGTGTTCAAACTTCCAGGTGATGGAAAACTTTAGAAATCATTTACGACAGTGTATGGTAAATAGAGGATACAATTTGGAGGATGTTATTTCTAAAACCAAATAAATAAAAACTGTAACCATTTGTTTAAACAGTGAAATAATTTGTTTAATAGCAGTTACCTTATTTTTTTTGTCAACCTTTAAAATGTAAGAGGTATTTCTGCCATACCCTGTATGTCAATAAGTTTGCATGTAATATTTCAGAATAAATGACCTACTTGTTTTTGCCTTCTTTAAAACATTAATTTGCATGCATTGCAATGACTATTTCAAATACAATCACAAAATGATTTTGGAGATATTTTATAAAATAAAAAATAAAGCTTATTTTCTAATCATCAAAGAATGATATTAGAAGCATTCTTACTACCATAAATTGTTTGAACAACACCTGTGAAGAAATGTAATAAAAAATAGTGAATAATTTATTAAAACATTGAAATAGTCCTTTCACCAAACTGATTAAATAAGTATTTAAAAATAAAGTAGCCAGCAATGCAATTAGTTTCAGCCTAAATACAACTTAACCAATTATTCTAGAATCTGCTGTCATCATGCAATCTTGATGTGATTTTAAAATAAATATCCTTAATGAATACAATAATCTTTATATAAGTTTAAAAGGAAGCAAATTAAATGGAGACAATTTAGATGTCATAAAATGTTTCTCAGGTTAGATATGAATTGAGATTGACCTGTTAATCATTCTATGAATTCTACATATTTACATCTAGAAAACAATTAGCATTATCTATTGTCTATTTAGAGAAATCAATTAATATCTGAAATAGAAACTTTATTCCCTTTCAGAAAAATGTTTTTAAATATTATCAGCAATGATAATTTAACTAAAAAAGTAAATGATGAAAAAATGATTAAAAACAGAAGTGAAATGTAAATAAGCAAAAATATTAAGACTGTTTTAAAGTGATAACATACTTTAAAAACAAAAAAAACAAAGTGTTCTTTATTTTTAGATTCAAAGCTTATAGACAAAAATAAAAGTGGCCAAAAAGTTTGTTTGGTTTAATTAAAAATGAAAGATAATCTTTTATTTTCAATATTAACTTTATTAAATAACAGTTACAATTTTGTTCCATAATCTTCTACCATCTTCATAATTTTATTCTCTAAGAACATTTTTTTATCATTCTCTGCAAAGAATGGCACAAAAAGTAATTTGCAGTCTTTTGAAGAATTGATTTTTTTATTAAAATTATTCCCTTAAGACAACAATAAATGGTCATCAAAAGGTGAAATTACTGAATATGTCAGATGAAAGAAAAAATATCCCAGTCCAGCTATAACAATTTTTGCCTGGTTACCAAAGAAACATACAGTCTAATGTTATCCTGATGAAAAAGTCTATTTTTAATAATTCTGGATGTTTTTGTCAATTGCTGCTTTCATGTTTTATTGATATCTATAAAATAAATACCATATTTGACAGCATAAAAAATTATGGTCACATTAAATGCACCCCCATTTCAGCAGGGTATATTCAGTAAAGTTTAAACATTATATGTTTAAAGAAAGCTTTAGGCAAATTACAAAACCTTTCAAAAGCTTTTCTGTTTTCTGTTATAGTTAGACTATAACAGAAAACATTACTGCATTAAAAATCAAACTAGCAGTACAGATGAACATAAGACAAGAAATTACAATGCTGAAAATATCCAATATGATTACAAGAATAATACAGAACATTGCAGATGTTTTATGATAATTCTTTTTACAATACTGGCAATGATGTTTTTTTTTGTAAAAAATGCATATGCTGTGAAATATGATATTTATTGAAATGTAAAAGTTTATTTGCTAAATGATAGCACCATCTGTCTGTACAGTGAGGATGAAAGCTGCTTTGTCCTGTATAGATATATATAATCAGCAACTATTGGTAAGAAATGTTTCAGTAGCTATGTTGCAAATATGAAGCTTTAAAATGGATTGTAAGGCTTGATTTGATGGATACAGAAATAGCACTGAAAATTGCAAAAATAATCAGCAAATATTCCCAAACTGTGAATATGTTCATTGAAAATTCTGGACAATTCCAATGCAAGTCTGATACAGGCAAATTGAAGACTTTATTTCACCACAAGAACAGTTATAAAAATTCTGTTCTTGCCAAGCTATGAAATTTTTAGGCACTGTGACAGTGAAGAAGTGTCAAAACATGACAGACTAATCACTAAGATTTCTTTAAAAGATATTCATAAAGAAAAACATATGGAATGAGTAACCGAATGCATGAAGTTCAATTTTTCAAACATTCATTTACCATTGAATGTCATTCTACTTTTAATGGGCTAGATGGATGTAGCAAAAACTGGTCAGCTACTAGCAGAAACCGCACACATAGATTGAACATCAACAAGCCAGAGGCGGTGTGATATTTTATGGTTAAAATGATAGTGAAATGGTTGGTCCAAGCTGAGTTCCAGATAGTGTTCAGATAACAGCTTTATTTATTTTTAAACATTTTTTTAAGTTGCATAATTTTCAATAAATATACCTTTACTAATTGTTAAATCTGAATAAAATAATGGTGTCTATTTTCCCTCTCTTTCTCTTCGCTTTCTCTCTTATATATATATATATATATATATATATATATATATATATATATATATATATACACACACATACATACATACATACATACATATATATATATATATATATATATATATATATATATTATGAAATGGACAAAGTCCAACAATTATTTTTTAAGACATTTTTTAGGTTTATACATTCTTTTTATAGATACAAATATTTAAATAAATGCTCTGTTTATAATAAACAGTATTAACAACATTTTCCGGCCTGAATGTCCAAGAAATTTTCATAGAAAATATGCGTCCTCTGACAAGAATTGAAACTGTATCCTATACGGAACCGTCATATAGCCTGACGTGCATTAACTGATTGGGCCACAAAGGATCGTTCGGTTAGCAAGGTCAATTTTACTGCTTTTAAACACAATTCTCCATGATTTTCTCTCATTCATTCATATCCACTCAATGTATATCCAAATGTAAACAAATGATGCCATACATTATGAAATGGACAAAGTTTGACAATTATTTTTTAAGACATTTTTTAGGTTTAATTGTTCTTTTTATAGATACAAATATTGAAGTAAATGCTCTGTTTATAATAAACAGTATTAACAACATTTACCGGCCTGAATGTCTGAGAAATTTTCATAGAAATTATGCGTCTTCCAACAGGAATCAAACCTGTATCCTATACAAAACCATCATAGAGCCTGACGTACCTTAACCAATTGGGCCATGATTTGTTTACATTTGGATATGCATTGAGCAGATATGAATGAATGAGAGAAAATCATGGAGAATTGTGTTTAAAAACAGTAAAATCGACCTTGCTAACCGAACGCTCCTTTGTAGCCCAATCAAATCTAATAAAATATGTTTGAATTAATTGTTGCTGCCTGTGTTAGTTACATAATGAACACATGCATGTATAAAAATCCTTTATTTATACATGTAATATTGAATCAACAAACATACTTCTTTTTTTTTATTCTGGAGAGTCTCTACAAAAATTTAAATCATTAAGCTTTAAATTATCCATATAAATAGACAAATAATATTTAAAATATTGAAACATGTAATAAACTAGGGAAGTATATTACAAATCACCTGAAAGAAACAAAAAATAACATTAGAGCAACTTCTAAATATATAAAGATAGTCATGTTTTCAGTATTACATATACATAATTTTTCTTTTTTTTGCCTTGGACATTTGCAACTGATGTAGAACTGGAAATATATTTCTAAGTTCTGTTCAATAACCAATGCACATTACAGCAGAAATAATTGTCTAAATATTATATTTCTGTCCAGTAGAGAAAATATCAATGCCTGATGTGGCTTGATGTTATTTGCTGAGACACAACAATAAAAATTACCTCCTGTTCTTTTCATTCAAAGCCAGAATAGATGAAAAGACATCATCCAACAATATATTGGTCAAAGTAAGGATAACAATGCTATTTTAATTTTTCATATTAATTGACCAGTTTTTCCTTACTGATTGAGGAAAATTATTCACCTGTTTATCTTCATTAAGCAAATGAAAATGACATAGGTCCTATGTTAAATTAACTAACATCATTATAGAAAGTAAACATAAGAATCAATGTGTGTACATGAGTGTGTGTGTCTATGTTTCGTAGCAGGTATAGTAGGAATGAAATGTTATACTTGCTATAAAGCAATAATTAGCATTCTAGATTGCCAAGTGAGCTCCATCCTCATTGGTTGCTCTATGAACCATGACTTCTGCATAGGTTAGCTTATTCCAATAAATATTTATGAATAAAACTTTGTGTGTATTATCCCTGTATTGCACAGACTTCTACTTCAGGAAGATCAATTTTTAAGAATAAAATAAAACCAATATTTTACCGTTAAATCAGCTAAAAAGAAATGAGATTTGAGCAAATCTACACAAGTGCCATGTTTACTATAGACAATAAATAATTCCTACATAAATGATGAATGAGGTAAAAAGCAAATTTATTTTAATACTGTATTCATTATGGTTGTATTATGACAATTCACATATAAACCATCTAGGGGAACTGGAAGGTTAGGATACAGTTAAAAGCCATTCTTGTCCAAAATTCTCTAAAGTATTTTATAGTACAAGTGATTCTGCTAGAAAGGTGGAAAGGAAACAGCAAAAAATAATTGTGTACATGTGTATACATCTCTGTGTGAAGTGAAAAAAATGGGAAAGGGAGAGAAAATGAAGAAGTGGAAAAAGAAAAGCGTATTAGAAGAGGAGGAAAGGGTAGAGTGGAAGAAAAAGTGAAAAATGGATGGAAGAAGGAAGTACAGGAAGTAAAAATTTAGAAAGAGATGTTAGTAAAGGGAAAGTGTTTGTCAAATGTGAAAAGTGAACAGTTAGAAGAGGCTGTCAGATATAGAAAGAGAAAATTGGACACTGAGGGAAAAATAAATGAGCAAAATGTATAAAGTTGCAAAATATATAAGTTGCTGAGTGACAAATAAACTGACAGCCTATGGTAGTTCACTTGACAAAGTATATTGGTTACGAGACATAATTTATTTGGGGGTGGAGATATAAGAAGGATAGACAGTTGAGAAGAGCATCAAAAATTTATTCTATTTATTTTCATTTATGCAAGGAGGTACTAAAAATTTCTCTGCCCAAACCATTTCCAAAAATCTGATCAAATGATCAAACATCAGAATTCTTTTAAATTCTTTTTAAGTTGGGCTGAGAACTTTTCAGCAGCACTTTGTATGATCCTAATATGTGAGTGAGTCCATCTTTGCATATTTATTTTAACCAAACCTTTATAATACATTACAAATTACCTAAATTTCATACATAAGGTGATTTTCAAAATGATTAGAATATTTTTAAGACAAGAAAATCAAGAGAATTTGAATTAGAAATTATTTAAACATTGCTTATAGTCATTATTAGTTTCCTTAAGTTAGAAGAAAACCAAGTGTAATAAAATAGTTAAGATTGAAACAAGATAATATAAACACTGATTTTTTACATTAAAAAATGATTCTTATCAAAATGTGGCTATTTGAGATTTTACTAGTTTTTAGGGAATTATTAAATTTAAAAAGAAATTTAAATAGTTTTAACTTCTAATATGTACAAAAGAAAATATCAACTAGATTTTTCAATTGCTTATTGTCAATAAAAATAAATTATATTAAAACATGCTATTTTGTGTATATATAAGTTCATATTTCAAATAAATGCTTGAAATATATGATTATTCATATTCCTGCATTTCTTAGAAAATGTCTAGTTGAAATTCAAATACATTGCTTAAAAGCAATGACTTTACTCAATGATTTCCATATGTACTCCAACAGCCTGTATCAAACTGAAAGCAGTCAGCTGTGTGGCTAAATAAATTTGAAAGGATTTTATTTTTTGAATTGTACATTTACCTGATATTAGACAAGTGATTCACAAGTGAACAGCTTACAGACATTTCATTTTTCAATAGTTAAATACATTTCACCAAGGCTTTTTCAAGCAATATCTGTATTTTGTTATCTTCTGAAAATAGCATCTAAAGGTAAACACTTAAAAAATGTCTCAATTCTTAAAACACACACAGAAACACACAAAAAACTAATATGACTAAAACAAATGGTAGCTAATGATACCAAATAGGTCTTTACTTTTTCCCTCTAACTCTAAGCAGAGTGCTCTAAGGTAAAAATTGGACAAAATAATAAATTTTCTGTGTATATTCTAAATAACTGAAGTGGGTTTAAATGTTAGTCATCTGCTTTGGAGTTTAGACCTTATTTAAAAATCACTATTAAATCTGGTAAACATTATTTCAATCTTTATTTTACACAGCATTAATGGTTCTTAAATAGGTGTAAAATACCAAAATACTTTATTTTAGCTTGTTTTATTGAAACAGAAAATACAACATAAAAATAGAAATATTTGAATAAGCGAAAATATAATGCCTTCAATATAGGTTGAGGAGAAACAAATTGATAACTTTCCTCAGAATATATGTGAAATATTTTTCTGAAAGCATGATTAATCAAGAAGCTTAATTTTATTAAATTAAGTCTGTTAATTAATTAAATATTAATTAAATGAATTGATTAATATCTATGTCAGTAAAAATACAATATTTACATAAGTTTATATATAAAACACATTTATCACAATATTAAATCTTTATAATACAATGAATAAAAGTAGATACATTTTTCTTTATTGTTTTGCATTAAAATAGAAACATTTTTGATATACAATTTTCATAAGGAAAAAAAATTAATAATAATATTAGCTAAAGCATTAAGATGTACAATCCAGATGATTTTATAATAATTCCAGTGTACTAAAAATAAGAGCTAGACAAGATATCCTTAAACATGGGCAATGGAATGAAAACAATCTAACCCTGTAGATTAAATAAATGGTTCAGTTTGGAATTCTCTGTAGGTCAATATACACCTGACAAAGGTTGGAGGGAAAAACGGCTGAAACAGTGTGATAATAATAACAAAAATATGGATAATAGTCTGAATGTAAATAGTGTAAATAATGACAACTCCTCATCCCAGAAATTCAGACAGAAATTAATTTGAAATGTTTCTAGGCATTCCACTAGTACTAATAATGATGGCTGGTAGTTTGAAAACAGATCAATTTATATATCTTAAAAAAGATCCATTGCCAATTGTATCAGCACAATTTTTATATGTAACATGCTGACTTTAGAAAAAGCAAGGAATTTTATATGAGTATACTTCAAATGTGTATATTAGATTTCAAATACAGAATATTCTGCTGAATGGCAGTAATTGAACCTTGTTATCATGATAGGTTGCACAATTTTACCATTCCTTTTTATATTTGCAGTGAAGTTGATATTGCACTGTGCAGAGGACAGTATGGTGAATGATAGAAACAAGAATTTTGTATCCTTCAAATATATGTTTTTATAGAGAATATAATATCTTCAAGTCAAAAGATCATAAGAAACATGTAATAATCCATCAGTAGCTAAATTCTGTTGTCTATACAGAGAAGTCAAATTTTCTATAAATAGGAAGAAAGTGTCAACAGTTCATGAAAGAAGTTTTAAGAGCTTTAGTAATTGATACTCTTTATCTGTTATTAATTCCCATTGCCGAAAAGAGATGATGAACAATTGAAAATAACTTATGCCTAGTAGATGAACACCAATTATTGCCAATGATAACTGATTATGATTATTTCAGTTTTATCCACTAAATATTATAACAATTGCAGGTATATAAGATATCATTTACAAAGTTGAATAAAAATATCTGGAAAAAAGGGTGTTGAGAGTAGTGGTATAAGGCAGCTCAATATCAAAGCTGAGGCTATAACCTATATCCTTTGTTGAGGAGTATAAGGTAGACAAAGCATAAATCTATCTAGTCTTGTATAACTCCCAAGATTCACTTTTTAGGGTATATTTATATGATAAATACACCATGTGAATTTTGGTTTATATCTGCTTTTATCAGAAATATTTACAATAACTTTCATCATGATGTGATATTTTATTATGCAATTTAAGGGTTATTCATCATATTGTAAACAAATGTATATCATATTGTGATTGATATCAATTTTTTTTAATTTGAGATATATAAAGATTTCTCCAGGTGATAAGAAATATATAACCTCAAAAGAAAAACAAAATATCAAAGTTATTGAGTGATGGAAACACAGCATTGAAAATATCAAAATAGTGAATAAGTTATGAACAAGACTTTAAGAAAAGAACACAAATAGATATGAAAAATAAGCAAGCAAAATAAATAGGAAAAGTGAATTGACCAACAAAAAATATTTGAAGACATTGATCTTACAAGTATAAACAAAGAGAAAAGATGTAGAATATTAAAAATATTGGTTAAAGACATGAAAACAACCAAACTGCCAACTTTAAGTTAATATCACAAAGAGAAACATATAAGTTGATTAAGGAAAATCAATTTCTCAATAGTAATTTTTAATGATGAACTGTAGAACTGCATGGATCTTATGACTGAGCTAGGGGTTGGGCCCTTCATGGCATTGAAAGGCATAAAGATTTATAGGAGGATGTGCTTTTGCATCATACTTATATGAGCAATGGTTCATGTAAGTTTTAATTTATAATAGTTGTCTTTATTAAAAATATTGATAATAACTTGTTTTGTAGGTGTTAGGTTTTATTATATAAAAAAATATAATCCCCTAATAGGATTTAGAAGACAACAATTGGGAAGTGGATTAATATTTTGGGCTAGCATTGTAGACAGTAAAATTATAGCTTCTTTCAGATTTGATGATGGTATCAAAATAAATACAGGGAGTTATTGCAAATTCTTGGATAAAATATTTCTGAGTGGTACAGGTCACACCCACAAACTTTTAACTAAAGAATATATTCATGCAAAACAATTTTCCTTCATATTCTGCAAAGCTGATTATCTTAATATAAATGCTTTCTCAGCTTTTACAGTTATTAATCTAATAGAAAACTTATAGTTCATTATTAGAAGGGATGTACAGGAGAATAAAAAAACATTCTGAGAAGCAATAAAAACTGATACAAGTCATGTGAAATTTAAAACAGGAGAAAAGTTAACAAAATCAATGAGTCAAAGACTGTTGGATATTATAGAATATCAAGTAACTCATACTAACATATAATAATTTTTTCAAGTACATAAGATCATAAGATATTGTGTTAATCACAAATAAAAATTAGTTTTTACACATAAATAAACCTAACACCTGCAAAACAAGTTATTATCAATATTTTTAATAAGGATAGATATTATAAATTGAAACTTATATGCTCCATTGCTCATATAAGTATGATGTAAAAGCAAATCCTCTTATAAATCTTTATGCTTTTCAATGTTACTTGTAAGAGCAATTATAGCAAAATTGAAAACATGTTTTCCCAAAGGAATAAAAGAAATTTATGTCAATCCAACCAGCCAAAATTCTTATATGAAAGGCTATCGTTTACATAAGTCGATAACAGCACTCAATTGCAACAATTAACCTGGCATAAACACAAGAATGTCTAATATGGCTTTTTTGGAAATTACATTGGCTTTATTGTTAGCCAGGTTAAATCTGTGGAAATAGTCATCAACAGACTTAAGCTTGGATTTCACAGCCCAATGCTCTCGGCCATTATGATACTAGTTCATACTCTAATTAATATTTAAATATTATTTTCCACAAAACTAAAACCCAGGAACTACTCAGCACTTTTTACTCTATTCAAGGTTAAAAAAGAATAAAATTTGCCAATTAATTAGTAATGATACTGGAAATATTTAAAAAAAAAAAAAAAGAAAAAAAAAAGCAACATTGATGATCTTGCTGTTTATATATATACTAGCCATGGTGCCCGGCATTACCCAGGTGTACATAGCTGCAATTATATAACCGCAGCCCCCCACTGCATCTAGAAATGTCAGCCTGAGTCTTCGCTTGCATGCATCATCCACTGGTATACTAAGCTATCCTCCCCTTCATCTTTTCTACAGTATGTCCTTTGCAAGTGTTTGATTGTTCTTAATAAAGGAATTCTATCAATAAAACCTTGTGTGGTCATTGCTTGGGGTTAAATTGTTTCAATGTTTTAGATATTCAGTAAATTTCCTATGGCCATAATAACTTTCCATTAGCATGGCATTGTTCACAAATCTAATAATCAAACAAAAACAGGGATGAAGTGTCAGAGCTTGATTCAACTGCAAGTGCAAACATATCTTCTTCACATGTTTATTGTAAATCTGGGGTTAATAAGAGTTTTCCCTTTTAACGCTTCAATAATCTTTCTCAAACAATCTTTGCATCAAAGGTTGTTCAAATGCCAATTTAGGTTTGGTTGTTTGGGGTTTTATGGCATATCAACCACTATGGGTTATTTAATGCCAGATCCAGTATTTAATAAATATATCAAAAACGTATAGCTGGCAACATCATTGTTTCAAAAAAGTATAGTTGGCAACATCATTGTTTCAATGTGCTGGAAAAGACCTGGAAGTTCACTATTTTCCCATAGCTGGGACCCCAACAGGTGCTACCACCCCGGGTCAGGGTGGACCTGGGAACACCAGCAATTAAGAGGTGGTTCCATGCTTCCTCAAAACCTCCTGATCAGAGGCCTTGCTGTTGGATGCAGTTTAACATTGTACCCAGGATGGCCAATTTAGGATGAAATCATATGAAGAAACTATTGGCTAAATAACAAAAGCCAATTTTGGACCTAGTTTGTCGCAGATTTAATCCACTTAACTGAAATAATCTAAACCAAACATTCACGCAATTTGTGTGTCATATGTAATTTACATGGAAAATTTGGAATGCATTGAATGAAAAACCAGTTTTGAACAGTTTTTCGTTATACATGGGGAAGCAGACAGGATTAAAACCACACTATCTTATTTCTTGCATGATGGCAAATTTTTTGCAACATGTCTGATAAAAATGAGATAAAAAAATGAGAAAATTACTCAAGTTTTTATTTTAAGTCGTACAAAAAACCCCGAGTTTTTGCAATTTTTTGTGTGAAACCAATGTCACAGGAAAACTATCCAGCCCTCTCCATAAACCTCGTAACATGAGCTATGTTTTGCATTAAGTGCAAAGAACATCAGCTCATCCAGTAAAAATTTTGTTTGCGTGTAACTTTGGCTTGGTTTTTACAAAAATTCGTACCCACCTTCAGTTTTATCGATTATTCTGCCAAATCCAGGGGAACTGGAGATTGAAAAGTTGGACTTGATCTACCTTGATAAATTTGCAATATGTGTGTACAATTGGTCAAGCATAAATAGCATACACACAGACATCTTCTGTTTTATATATATATATATATATATATATATATATATATATATATATATATATATATGTATGTATGTATGTATATGTATATGTATGTATGTAAAATGTGTATGTATATTCAACAAACATATACGCGCACGTGTGTGTGTGTGCGTGAAACAAGCACAATGTAAAACTTGGTAAATTGCAAACCCTTTAGTCAGAAAAAAAACTTAGTAAAAAAGAACAACCTTTTCAGTTTCTCAATGTTTTTATTAAAATATGGTTCCATGTTTTTCTGTTTAATAAACATATTAAAAACACTAGCCCAGTTGACCTAACATCATTCTATTGTTATTATTAACTTGTACTGATTTCCCTCTGGCAGGCAAAATAGTTTACCCAGAAAACATATTTTGATTGGTTGATAAAACTGTAAAATTGAATTTCAAGCTAAAGTGTACATTGCAATTAGAATGTTTGCTCATGAGCAACAGATTCCTAAAGATAAATTAACAACTAAAGAATACTAGTTTTCAGTCATATTCTTTGGTTATCCATTCATGATTAATTGAATAACCAAATAATGCAATTTGAAACTAGCATGTGCCTACCTGGAATATCTAACAAAAGACACCACAACACACCTTGGATAATACAGTTGCTGACAATGGCTCCTTTATGATTGTAACCAGAAGTATCTGGTTAAAATTATTTGTGGTAACAGAAAAGCATCAGTGTCTCAAATCACATCCATATTCAATATTCAATACAGGAGATGCTAAACATAACCAGCAGATCAGCTCAGCATTTATTAGCTTTCACTAGATTTGTAATCAGAAGGGCCTTCTCTTCAGGGCACCACTGTTAACACCAAGACACTAGACACAGTACTTCATCTGAGCTTGTGACTTCCACTAACTGGACCTAGGAGGACTAGTAACATGTGGTATGGTACAATTAGTCATAGTTGCTCAGGTTGATGATAGGAGTTGGATATGGTGCAGATTCCATGAAGACATGGACCTCAGTTGTCAATAAGGCACAGTGCTGGCTGGTGGTAGTTCCATAATGGTGTAATGTTATTCATGTCACATGGATTGTGCCTGGACTGGTGACTACTATGTTGCATTACTTCATGATCATTTACACTTATTCATGAACTCTGTGTAACACAAATAATCATGGGCTAGCATTCCAGCAGGATAATGCACAGTGTTTTCAGGCCTAAGTTAACCACAATCGGCTTGAGAATTATCCTGAACATTTCTAACAAATGATATGGCCACTACATTTACTGGACTTGAGCCAAAATTTATTTAATATGGAGAGGTCTATTTGCATGCAACACCATGCACCTAGAAATATCAGAAAGCAGTGAGCAGCTATCAAGACAGCATAGCTCTTCCAATCACTTGTGGAACCAATACTATATTGAGTTTCTGCACTTCATTAGACAAATAGATATATGTGAATATGTAGAAAATATGCTCTAACTTTTGCATTAAAATCTATGGACTTAAATGCATTCAGCAAGAACAGAAAATGTTTCAAGATTCTAAAATTTCCTTTGTTTATTTTTTTTATGTGTATTTGATTTATTATGTATGGTGCCAAGTCTGTGGAAGCAAGATGTAACAGTTTCCAACCCAACCAGCTTAAGAGGGTTTTCATTATGTCAAATTTTATTATGCAAGTGAAGGTTTTCACAATAAAATTGGTATTAGTCAACTGATGTTGTTACAATTTTCAGGATACACTTATATTTGTATGATAAATATACCATGTGAATTAAAGTGATAGCTGTCATATAAGCTATAATTTAAAAGAATATTTTGTCAAAATTATGAGGTTTTTGTTTGATGTTAACACTGACGCTATGAAAGAAATAAGTAAGCATTTTAAGCTTTTGATTTTAAGAAACATAAAAATGTGACTTGGATGCAAAATAAAATATTTTGTAGTTCATGAAGTAGGAACTTTGAATGATTAAACATGGCAAAAGTGGTTTACAAAGTTTCATGCTGGGAATTTTACACTAAATGATGTCCCCATGATCAGATTGGCCAATTGTAATTAATAGCTAGGCCAACCATACATTTCAATTTGATTAAGATTGTCCTGTTCAGTTCTAGTAATATAAACTATCAGTATTTTTTTTTGGTGGGCAGTATAGACCTTGAACTTAAGAGGTGTGTGACTCATGAAAATACTTTATTTTACAAGAAAACTAAACCTATAATAAAAATTAAAAAATGCTCTGTATGAGGCTTGGAAATTATGCTGAGCTTCTTGATAGTAATCAAATCATTGAAAATAAGCAACAATATTTAATGCAGGAAATGTTAACTAACAAACTCAAATCAAGCCCTGAAAATCATTTACTCCTGCTTGGTTATGTTATAAAGAAAGTGGATAAAGAATGAAAATCAAAAGCCATTATTTAGTGAATGCAATTGAACAAATAATCTAGAGATTAAGTAGATTTATTAATCAATATTACAGATTCTCAATAACAACAGCATTTGTCTAATGTGATAACCTTTACTTTCTAAAGATAAACTTTGCTTGAACATTTTTTTTATGTTTGTGTTCAAGGAAGCTATGTTTAAATATGAATGCAACAAAAATTAATCAGTAATCTATGAGGCAAAAAATAAAAAAGATTTGTGAAGAAATTTAAAAAATTCAACAATTGTTTTAGAATCTACAATCTGTTAAAAATAATAAGGAAAATAACTCTATATTGGATTGCTTAAATTACTGGATGAATGAAACACAAATTGTATTGATTGAGCTTTTTAAATAAATTGATGAGCATAAAATTTTAAAAACAAATACTAAATAAAACATTTTGAAACATCTATACACAAGCAAAATGCATAAAGTTTTACAAAGAAAAAGACTACATAACATGTGATTACTATATAACAGAATATATGTTGCACATGATTCATTTATCAATAAGCATGGAGAAGAAACTGGAAGATTAAGATGTCTGCGATCTCATCCTTAAGATTGAGTTAATTAATTCTTACATCACAAACTGACCTTGGAGAAGGAAAATTGTCTGTAAACCATGAAGAATTAATATCATCTAAAAAATGAAGGAGTCTATCTGAAAATCATGTTAAGAAAAAGAAAAATGCTCAATATATAATAAGTATCTATTTATGAAAAGAATTTTGCATGTACTGGTAATTCCAAAATCTCAGAAACTACCTTTTCAGTAGTTGGAATTGTAAAATTTCAAAAACTAAACATATACATGCACACACACTATATATATATAGCATATATTTCCTGTACCAAAAAAAACTGACAGAGTGTATATTTTTGAAAAACCCCAAACTCAATAAACTAATTGCTGAGGACCCAATTTTACAACACATACCATAACTGAATAACTATTTAATACAACAGACTCCACGAAGATCTCATTATGCCCACTACACCCATACCACCTCTGCTGACAACCACATCGCCAACCTATCCAAATATACTCTCACCCAAGAAGAAACCTCTTTATTAAATAAAGGATTATCATTCTGCCCCTCACAACCACTAAAACCTCTAAACCTCTGCTATGATATGGAAAAATACATTCGTAGACTGAGACTAAAAGAATATTTCTCAGACAACAAATCTACTTCTAATACAGACAACACCGCTAAACAATCATGCTCCAAACTTCCTCCTACGAAGAATAACACTCTATGGACCCCACCAAGCGGACATAATCAACACTTGGACAATATATGCCAACAAAGCCAGACAACACATGGATAACTTCTTAAAAAACAAAGGACACCAGATAAAAAAATACAACTTATCCAAAATAGAACACCAAGCCATCTATAATCTTAAAAACAACCAAGACATAATTATCGTACCAGCCGACAAGGGCGGAGCTATAACCATCTTAGACACTAAAAACTATATAAAAGAAGCAGAATCACAACTTCAAAATAACCGATTCTATGTACCCTTACCTCTAGACCCAACTAGCACATTCAAAACAGAATTATCATCTCTCACTCAGAACCTGAACCACAACATAAGGAATACCATAAAATCTCTTATTGCTGAGAACCCTAAAACAGCAACATTCTACACTATCCCAAAACTACATAAACTCTCCAAAATCATTTCAGAAAAACACTCTAACACCTTTTCATCCAACCAATATCAAATTACACAATGAAGAGAACATCTATGAAATTTCAAAATCCCTCAAAATCATACCACCTGGTAGACCCATAATATCAGACATAGGTACCCTCACAGAACTTATATCTGGGTACATAGACAACATCCTAAAACCTTTACTGCCTGACATACCTAGTTATATTAGAGATACTACTGACTTTCTCAACAAATTACAAAACATTAACTCAGTCCACCCGGATACAATCCTAGTAACAATGGATGTTTCATCTCTTTACACATACTGAAGGAATATCAGCTTGCCATGAGTTCCTTAGTAAAAAATTACCCAACAACCAAATTACAGATATATGTCAATTAATAAATTTCATTCTAACACACAATAATTTTACATTCAACAACAAACACTATTTACAGATTAGTGGCACAGCAATGGGCACGAAAATGGCACCTAGCTATGCTAATATCTTTATGCACATTCTAGAAAGGAAAATACTAGACAATTCAGAATTTAAACCATTACATTATTTTAGATATATTAATGACATTTTCTTATTATGGACTCATGGATCAGAAAAATTAAAAAACTTTTTTACTTTCTGCAACAACTTCCACAATACAATTAAATTTACCATGGAGCATTCATACACATCCGTCCCTTTCTTAGACGTTATGATAAAATTAAACAAACATACACTTTCTACCAGTCTATACAACAAACCCACTAACCAGCATAAATTCCTACACTTCAACAGCTGTCATCCTCTTAAATTAAAAAATCTATCTTATACAGCTCATTTCTAAGAAACAAACGCATATGCTCAGACCATCTAGATTTTCTACACAAAATAACTTAACAAAAACAATTCCTAAAATGTAAATACCCAATAAATATAATAAAAGAAGCACTAAATAAAACTATCCATATAAATCGTAACACACTTCTCACATACAAGAAAAGTAAAAACAACAATCGGATTCCCATGGTTTTTAACCACAATCAATATTCCCACACACTTATTCACAATTTAAAAAATGATTACAAGAACCTCCAATTAAAAAAAAAGATCAAAAACATTTTCGCTAAACCACCCATTAATGCAAAGAAACAAACACCTAACCTATCAGCTATCCTCACCTCTATGAAATATCTAAATAATACAAACCAATCAGGAAATTACAAATGTAATAAAACTCGTCTAGTTTGCAAACACTTAATAACTGATAGTGTATTTTCTGTACCCAACTCCAATATCAAAATACATCCACCTCGCCTCACCTGTGATAGCCATAATATAATTTACTACTTATTCTGCACAATATGTCCCAATAGTGGATATATTGGCGAATCTGGAATTAATTTTAGATTTTGTTCCAAAAATCACAAACTATCCATACGTCAAAACAATCCTTATTCCCCCATAGCTAAACACTTTAATCAATCAAGACACTCATTAGACAACTGTAAATGTTTATTGATAGATTCCGATTTTAGTTCCACATACACACGCAGAAAAAAAGAGAAATACTGGATTTTAAAATTAGACACATATAAACTAGGGTTAAACAAAGACTTGGGTATTTTAAATCTGTATAAATATTTCAATAGTTAAAAAATTTCTTTAGATATAGTTAAAAAATCTTTTTAAACAACATCTAAAATATTATCGTTAGATTTACATTAGAAATATTCAAACACAGTTGCATTCCACATCACGTGACGTCCGCGTCTCACGACGGACGCTACTTGTAAACAAACTTCCAAATACAGTTATTTAATTAATTTCTGAGGAAAGATCGAGGCGAAATATATATATAAAAAGCATATAAATAAATACTTATATATATATAAAAGCATATAAATAAATACTTACACAAAAAACATTCAATTTTTTCTTTTAATTTGCAACTTTTCAGTTGTTTTATCCATATTATATATATGTATATATATATATATATATATATATATATATATATATATATATATATGTAATGTATGTATATATATATATATATTTAGTTGTATGGGTCTATCACTGATATTGAACATTTTCCACTAAGTACAGCATATATATATATGTGCATATATGATGGTGAAATATATATATGTGCATATATGATGGTGAAAGTGGAGTCCATAGAAATCCATTGGTAATACTTTATTTCATGAGACCAAAAAATTTTACAACAATATAAATGATTTTAAAATTTATCCAGATACAAGCAAAAACGAGAAAACAGAAAAAAAAGAAAAAATATAAAAGGAAATGAGAAAAAGGGGGTAGAAGATAGAGAAAAAGAATGGTGTTTTAAAAATAAGACCGGGAAGATAGAGATTTTCTTAAGAGGGAAGAGAAAGAGATATATAGAGAGAGAGACACGGGGGTGGGGGAGAAAGAGAAAGTTAGAGAGGAAAAGGTTAAGAAGTCATCCTACAGGTTGACCTAGATATACTTCCTTTTATCCGGACAAACAAGCAAAAGAGAGTGAATAAATTCAAACAGGAAAAAGAAAAAGGGGTAGAGAATAGAGAAAAGAAAAGAGTAACAAAAATAAGATTGTAAGATAGAGATTTCAAAATAAGTTTTTTTTTTAAATATGGGGGGGGGGGTGAAGGAAAAATGGAGAGAGATATATAGAGACATGAGGAAGGGAAGAGAGTGTGAGAGAGGGAAAGAAAGGTGTTAAACAGTCAGACAGGTTGACTTAGAATACTCTTCCTTTGCTCCCGGACATGACAAGTTAAAAAGAGAAAAATTATCTTCAAAAAGGAACATATTAAAAAACACATTAAGATGTCTATTCATGCAGTGAATCATAACCATTATAATTTCAAATATATGTTGATGATTATAAAAATAATAGTAGTAATAACAAATATAGAAATTTTTTTTTTAAATTTTGATTAAATAAATCAATAAATAAGTGGTAAGTAAAGGACCACTTTCAGTGACTAAAACAAAAATTACGAAAATTCAAATACAGACACATAAGGGAGGTATGGTGGAGTAGTGAGTTTGAATTTTGGTCAAATCCAATACATTCACTTACGGGCTAATATCCTTGGAAAAGATATTAATCCTCCAGCTATGGGTAAACAGCAGGATAGACTGGGTTCTATATCCTTGGCTGGCAACTGGTCTAGTAGGACAAGTCTGAATTCAAAACCTGTTGATGTTCATTTGGGGACCTTGTGGCATGTCTCTATTTGACTCTTCAAAAAGTGTGGTTGGTTCTGCACAAAGTCTTCACCACTATAATCAAATCATATATCGGTTCCTAAGAACTGAGCTGATTGACCTTCATACGTTGAATATGACAACACACATATATATATACATATATGCACATACACTATAAATATCTATATAAAAATATAAACATATATACATACACACCCATATATATTTACATACATAGGCCCTAATATATACACACATACATACATTTCTATATAAATATATTTAAAACATATGCGTATACACCCACATATATATATATATATATATATATATATATATATATATATATATATATATATATAAACACATATCTGTACATCCAGACACACATACAAATACATATATACACATACCCATACACATACACATGGTGGTTGCCAATTCATGTCTGAGTACAGCTATTACTACATATCATTTTGAAAAAAATCTACTGATGTGCTGAACAAATGTGTCTCTTTAGCCCAGCAAGGGACCTACATACTCTGGCACAAACAGGGCACTTAAGAGGTCCAACAGCAGATGGTACATTATCATGCAATTTAAAATGTCACATGAAACCGCTTCTGGACCTGCATGTCTTACCACAAATATCACATTTCAGTTGCTGGATATCAACGGTTTTATAGTTAGTTGCCACCTTCCGCTGGTGCACTCTCAAGTGACTCCTTAGACCAGCCATCGACAAACACACTCTACTATAATTTGTACATGTTAGATCAAGCTGCCTGCAAGTGACTTCAGGAAGCTCAATGGGGACACCTTTACACACAACTCTTTTAAGCTTTGCGTGCCTCCTCTTCTCATCTTCAAAGTGACGCTTTCCACTACTAGCAGCCTCATTCCAAACATCGCAATCAGATGCACATTTTTCCCAGTGCTCAATGTTGCATTTCCTCAGTGCATCTTTGATGCAGTCCTTAAAGTGCATCTTAGGTTTGACAGCATTTCTCTTCCCTGTTCACAGCTCACCATAAAACAATTGCTTTGGAATGCAGCTGTCATCCATTCTGACAAGGTGACCTGCCCACTGAAGTCAATGTTTTAGTATCAAGGACTCAAGACTATCACAGGTGCTCCTCTCTAGCACCTCTACATCACTAACAGACGTTTGCCAGGTAATGCCAAGGATATTGAGGTGGAATCTCTCAAGCCTTTTCATTTGTCTGTGGTAGACCACTCACATCTCGCAAGCATAAAGGAGTGCTGTAAGCACATGCTTCATAGACCTTTAGCTTTGTGCTCACTGAAATTCCATGCTACATACATACATGCGCACACACATAGAAGTACATATAAGCATAAACATAAAAGAGTACACATATAAAAATTTGCATACTGATATACAAAAACACAGACACCTACACATAAATACATATACATATTCATACAAATATTTGTTGTTAATAAAGATTAATAGCAAATTTTAAAAAAGAGCTACATATATATATATATATATATATATATATATTTACACACACACACACACATTATATATATATATATATACACGCACACATATATATAACAAAATTAATATTATAGATAAAGAAAGTAAAATTAATCCATAATGTAATGTTATATATGGTGTAGGGAAGAAAACCACATAAAGAATCATATATAAACACTGTTAATACATGTATGCATACATGTTAGTGTCATAAAAAACATCCAATATTTCAAGTGTAAAATTCCTCAAAATAAATGCTATTCAAGAATTTTGAAATGGTTCTTATGTCTACATTTTGTTGGTTTAATAATTCATCAGTACGTCCATGTAATTATTATAATTTTTTTCATAACAGAAAGATTGCATTTGTCTCTGAAGTTATTGGGAGTTTGAGATTTACAGATGATCCTCCATTTTATTTGTGGTGTGAAGTCTCCATCTTTGAGATTCCAGTACTGTTTAGACAAAACTGTTTGGTATCGCAAAGATGCATTGTTGAAGGAATGGCGGTGATTGTAAAAACGTTGCTTCCAACATCCAGCTGAAATTCCTATGCATACTATGTGATATTTTCCTTCAGAAAAATAGTAGCTTCATATACTACATTTTCCAAAGTTCAAATACCCCCTTATAAATATATATATATATATATTATAAACAAGACTATTTCAGTTTTCAGTTTATTAACTTTAAATGCTCTTACCTTGTATAGTTCCAAGCTAGTCGTTGATAAGAGTTTAGAACATATCAACTTTGCTAAATGATACTTTTATTAATTTCTTATTAAATTTTACAGATACATACACTAGAATATTTAAAGAATTTGTTAATTTCTTTTTATTTTAGTGTTTAACATTTAGAAATTGGAATGAAAAATTTCCCTGTAGAGAACTAAATCAGTTCAGATTCAAATGTGCCAACTATTTTAACCGTAGGAAATTCACGTAATAAATATAATTTTTTGAAAACTACCAGCAACTACTGGACTTAATATAGAAGAAGGTTGCTTTTAAAGTAACTTGAAAATCACTTCCTACAAAATTTGTCTCTACTTTAACTGAATTATTCCAATTGTGTCTTTACCCTATAGTTTTGCATATGAGAAGAGTACTGAAAAGTTCTTGTCACTAAAAGAAAATCTGATATTTGATTATTTGGGGAGATTTTGAGAAGTGGGTCAGGCCAATAACTTTTCAGCATCTATTTGTAAGTAAAAATAGTTATTGCTTTTTGAATGCTTGTCAAATATTTTTTACCATGTAACATGTAAATATTTTCTCAAATAATATGTAAATATTTTCTCAAATAAACAGAGATTTACAAACAAGAAATACAGTGTAAAATTATAACAGTTCAAATTATTTTATTATGTATGACTGATCGCAACCAAATGATTAAAAAAAATGATAAATATAAACATCAGGAGCAAAAAAATTCTTAACATTAAAGGACAGCATTCAGAAATATAAAAAAAACGGCAATGGAAAATAGGTGTCATCATAAATAAGGACAAATGTACATTTTTTAAGCAAATTTACCCCAAGCAAGGCAGTAAAGCCACCAAGACACAAGGGATTACTGGGTGTGAAAAAATGAGAAAACAGAAAACATTATGAAGGAGCGAGTACAATAGAACACACAAGTTCTTATGAAATTATACAAGCTAGCTTAAAATACTTATCCATTCTAATTTTGTTTTGTTCCAAATATGATTCTATTACAGACACAAAAAGAACACACACTGTACATTTTAGTTTATAATTAATATGATCCAGCAACTTAATTTCTGATCAATGAGACTCTTCTCTAAAGTTGAAATAGGGATAACAAATAAACAGCCACATGTAAATACATATAAGTAAACATAACTAGAAAACTATATAAACCTATGAAAAAAATGTGAAAAGGATAAACATTTAAAAAAACAAACAAACCACATTGTTGTCCTTATTTCTTTATCTTGATGAATCTATCCAAAGAAAGATGTGCAGATGCAAAGAAATGAGCAGCAAAGTCATTGATTATCTTGTTTATCTAGCTAAGTGTACAGTCTTTATATTTGTGTTTATGTTGTATTGAAGCTGGTGACGTTTTCTATAAAGCTCATCACGTGGCCTGCATCAGCAACACAAGTGATCATTAATACCTTTGCCAATAATAAAAGATTAACTGATAGGAAGAAGGTTTACATTGGCAATAAGTGAAAGATTTTGTTTCATCTCTAAAAAATATATCAGATTCCTGAAAGTGGGGAAAAACCTTTTTCATATTTTGTTTTAATCACCTTTAGAAAAAATGTTCAAAAGAAAATTAATTCTCTGTAAAAAAAACATTATCACACTTCTTTCAAATTTTGTGACTGATTTAAAGCAAGTTTTATACATGTTCAACACATTGTTCTCCCTTTCTAAACAGCAAATTTTACAAACAATTACATTGCTTTTAGGAAAAGACAGTTGTGGCATGTACATTTGGGCCATTAGCCTGTAAATGTATATAACACATCAATAAAAAATCTTCATATATTGTATTTATTAAATCTCTTATAAATTTATGATTAAAAGCTTTTGTACAAGTAATTCAATACTTACCATTTTAATTACCATTTTCAATTACAATTTTCAGTTAGAAAATCATGCACAAATTTTATTGAAATATTATACACTTGCATTAATATAATAAATTAATTATGATAGTCTTACTACATTGGAATGTAGTCTATTTATTCTTTAGTAGCAAAGCATAATTATTATGAATTTAATGTCTTAACATATTAAACAATTTGTAAAAATTATGGAATGAAAAATTAATGCATACTCTTAAAAGGCTATAATTTTAAATCTTGTTAGTCTGTGAACAATTCTCACAGATTAAAAGAATTAAAATTATAGTTTTTACATTCACAATTGTTATTGGGTTTAATATAATTAATCATCTTCAATCTTCTTTACCTGATAATGGCTGGAAAACTATTTTAAATTATTTTTGTTTTCGCAAAATGTAGTGTCAGGTTAATGTGAGGTACTTACAAAACTTTATATTTGGGATATTATATAAAATTTTGTATATTGTTTTTAAATTCATTTTGTTCAAAAATATTATTGAGTAATGAGTTGCAGCTTTACTTTTTATTACATAATTACATTTGTAAAAGTCAACATTTTTATTTGAAATGTCAAATTGCTTTTATTAATTCATCATACTTTCTTCAAAGTTATGTTTAAATTTATTCTATACATATATTATTGAATAAAGTAAGCAATTTTTTTCACTTTGATGTTGGACAAAAAAAACATGAAAGATCTAAAATTAAAATATCTCTCTTCCTAATTCTCACTAGTCTATTAGTTATTCTGATTAATTAAAAAAGGGTTTGAAAAACAAGATCAGCCAATAAAAGTTAATAAAAATTCAAATGCCTTTTTAATATAGGGATCATTTTCCTAATTGTTCACATAATCTAAATATATACAATAGAAATTAATATTTACACTATTTTTCTCTTTAAAAAGTTTCATTATACTTAGAAAGCACTTATAATTTTGTCAATAATAAAAAAATGATAAAAACTTTAACATGAATAAGATTCAATCAATGATAGTCACAAGAAAAACATCTTTACCAAAAATATAAGAAAAAAATCTACCTTAAAATTAACAAACAATAGTGAAAAATTTTAAACTAAAAGTACGTTTACATCTCCCATCTATCTATATAAAAAACCTAATGTGATTTTTAAAATAAGTTTTGAGCAAACCATCAGTTTTGTTAACCATTAATTCTTTGCTACAATCTTCATTGATTTATTTTTCCTGGGCCATTTTATTCCAGAAGAATGATATAGTTTTATATTTTTAGTTTGGAGGCATATCTCACTGATTAGCACTTAACAAAACAGGATATTCGAGCAACAAACCAAAAGCACAATGAAACATTTTGCAACTCTTTCATGAATAAATTTTTAAGTTAATTATTTAAACTTTATTTTTATCACTTGACGTCAATTCAATTAATGCAATTAAAAGGTTCTTGAAGAGTTACAAAGCAGGTTTTAATATTAAGTCAGAAAACTCAAGGTCAGTTTATCAGACACAATTGTTTAGTTTCTCTTTCTTATCCTTAACTATTTGAATAAAAAGCAAAATATTTTCCAAAGAATAAGTTCATTCAAAATACACCAGTAAAATAGAGTACAAACTAGTTTTTCAAAGATTATTCAGGTTATAAATATTTTATTTATTACAAATTTCCAATGTTTACATAATTTTTATCAGAAAAAAATGAAACACTAAATACATAATGATATAGCCTTTGTATTTTCATTGTCATAAAAGAAAGTGATAGTGTGTGCAAACACACAGACAGTTTTATCTAATTCAATATTACATATAATTAATCATAATTTATAAAATTGTATAGCAATTTTAAAAAATAATATATGTATTCACATATGATAATGTTATTTATAAAAAATAAAGAGAAATATTTATATGAAAATATATATACTCCTATTAGTAGAAAATAAGGTATTTTTGAACCATCAGAAAAGGAATCTAAGAGTTGGACACTAGATACAAGAATGAATCTTCAATATATTTGTTATTTGCAGGGGTATCGATAACAATCAACATTTTTGCAAGCCGAGACTATTAATTACCACACATCACTTAAGCAATGAGTCCACATAGTCAGATTTGATTAATGTAGGGTCATAAACCATATTAAATATTATTTTTTCCAACTATTTACAAAGAAGCAACAGTTAATAAATAAGCTTCCAAGGCAAACAGTGGAGAAAGTCATTTAACAGCAGATTGTAGTGGATTTAATACTATATTCTACTGTCTACAATTGGTTCCTCTGTGCTAAGAATAGGTTGATGTAATACTCTTGTGAGTTCTATCATCATCTCTTTTGCACACACATACACACACACACACACACATATATGTAAATTATGAACTTTAGAGACAAAGATTGAAGAAACAGTAGTATAATTTAGAACTTAGAGGAAGGTTAACAGGCATTTGTCCTTGTCCAGGTGTGAACAGAAAGTAGGAAAGGTAAAGATATTCAGATTCCTGAGAAACATTTCATCCTAATATATTTTTTATTGTTGTTGGGACCATCTGGTATTACAATAAGAGATGGCACTATCTAATCAGATACTAAAGAGCATACTAAACAATGCAATTATGTTAGTTGGCATATTTGTAATCTAAGTGGACAATCTTCAAATAGGAAGGTTACATATGACCTATATAAAGCAGATTAAAGTACCCATTTTATGAAAGCTATCTTTAAATGAATATCCCCGGCCATATTGTTATGAGAACCATCTTGTTCCATTAGCTGCAATTTAAAATTTGCTTGGTTAAAGTGCTGTTTTGTTGACTGAAGAGTATTACTTTCATCAATAAAATATCTCATGAATAGTAGTAAAACTATCACCGCAACACCAATTCACTATTAATGGGCAGTTCAATGAGTAGTTGAGTAAGCTAGCTTCAACCTAAAACTAAACACAACACTTGTAAAACTTCAAACATTATATATAATCACAATGTGGTACTAATGCTAAATTTCTAGGTCATTACAATCTTCAATTGCTGAAGAATCAGAATGAAGAAGTTGCTTATAATGAGATTTAAACTTACATCTCACACAGTACCTACATTTGGGCATAGAAGCCTTGAAAAATAAGATACAAATCTATAGTCATTCTGCCAACGATTCTCTCAGTGCATAAACAATATTACATATATTAATATTCTCTTTTAATTTCACAATTTTACAATGTAACAACTATATAAATTTGATATAGAAACAAAGTATTTGAGAGTATTTGTCTTCTGTTTTAAGTTTTCTTAACTCTTTTTCCCAACATGTCAAGAATAACATGAATTCCTTATAAAGTTGGTATTTGATCTAGCTATTTTTTATTTTTTTTGAAGGTATGGGGATTGTAATTAAAAACAATATTCAATCAACACATATCATTCTTAGTCTTTACCCAATGTCATTTAATGTTTATATTTAAAAGTTAATTTTTGGCTAATTTTAAAATAAACAGTGCTGTGATATATAAGTTTATGAAGAAAGATAGAATTAATGCATCTTGTTGGATAGTTTCAAATCATTCTTGAACAAGATATAACATCTGTCAACTATCTCCTGGCATACCAGTGTTTTTCCTGTCTTGCCTCCTAAGCCTTATGAGATTCATGTCAGGAAAGGAATCCAACAGAAAAATATATGCTCTTCCTAAGACTATTTTAAGATTCAGCAGAGATAACCAATGCACAATGAAGAAAAAAACCCTTTTATCATGAATTAACATTTTGCTTGGAAAAATCAAACTGTTTCATGATTAAATAATCTTTATAACAATGAAGAGGCTAGAATTCCTATGAATGAAAAGGTTATTTTCAGAATTTAAAAAAGAAAAAAAAATCAGTCCACAGATTTTTCATTAGATCATTTTCTCTCTAAGGATATTAAATAAAAAGAGTATATCTAATATTTGCATAACTTTGAGATTGTTGATATCTTAATCTTTCATTATTTTCTTCATCTGTGAAAATGTATCAGTATCCCTTTTAATATATTTAAAAGATAATAACATGAATTAATTACATTAATTTTAAATAAAATTTAATGCCATATATTAAAATAGATGAACTGTTGCTTTAGATATTTTGAAGGCATTTGACATACTGATTTTCTTCACAAGTTGAAAGGTATTTCTGGATGAATTTTTCAGTCTTTCTTATTGAATCGAAAAATGAAAGTTGTCTTGAACAGACATTCTTCTAGATTTTTTTCCTTTAATGCAGGTGTCCCCCAGGGCTCTATCCTTGGACCTATGTTATTCCTAATTTTCATCAATGATATTCTTGATGACAACAGATCTCAGCTTGGTAACTATGCTGATGACACTATTTACTCCTGTCTTAATGGTTGTCGGCGGCGGCAGCGGCTCCCAGTCGTGTCCGAGTATCGGGTTCTGTCATGAGTCCTATCTTTGCGGTTGATGTTTATGTTTGACATAGCTTGCGAGGCCCAGTCGGTGGTAGAATAGTCGTGGACAATGCTCACAGGGAAGGGTAGGGGGAGGACGGGGGTCGCTCACATCGCTCTCTCCTCCTTCATCGTCTTGCCTCTTCATTCTCCCTCCTCTTTTCCTCAAAGACCGCAATGCCATCGCGTATTGATCTCCTCCACGTTATTTGGTCCCTGGCAGTTTCTTCCCACGAGGACGAGCCAATGTTGGTAAATGTCAGGGTGCGCTTTAGTTGGTCTTTGTAGCGCATTTTGGGTGATCCTCGTGGTCTAGTCCCGATGGCCAGCTCGCCATATAGGATTTTCTTTGGTAGCATGGAAGGATCCATCCTGTGGACGTGTCCTGCCCAGTGGAGGTGGTGATGGATGATGGTGGCCTCAACGCTGCTCTCTGAGGCTCTGTTCAGCACTTCTGTGTTGGTAGTGTAGCTCTCCCAAGAGATGTTGAGGATTTGCCTTAGTTTCAGTTGCTGGATGTGTTCTAGCATTTTTACCTCGCTTCTATATAGGGTCCATGTTTTGCAAGCGTATAAAAGGGTGGAGAGGACTACTGGCCGGAAGACCATGATTTGGGTGGTCATTGTCAGTGCATGGTTTTTAAATATGCGGCAATTGAGTCGGCCAAAGGCAGAGTGGGCGGCCCTGATTCTATTCTCCACATCTTTTCTGCATGTGGGAGTTGATGTTAGAATGCTCCCCAAATACGAGAACTGATCTACTTGCTCCAATGGTTGGCCATTGACAGTGATGTTAGTGTTTGGGAGCGGCAGTCCAGATGGCGATTGAACTAATAATTTGGTCTTTTCTGTGTTGACCTGCATCCCAAATCGTTCATAGGCCGTGTTGTATGCGTCTGCTAATGACTGGAGGTCCTCTGTAGTCCAACCTGGGGTGGCATTGTTGTCAGCGTACTGCAGCTCCGGTACCGAACACATGGTAGTCTTGGATCTGGCACGGAGTCGAGCGAGGTTGAAAACTCCTCCATCCAAGCGGTAACGAAGGTCAATTGAGGGTGTGTCTGGTGGTATCGCATTTAGCATTGCTGCTGTGTAGAGAGAGAAACACATTGGTGCCAGAACACACCCCTGCTTCAGGCCACCAGTAATGAGAAATGGGTCCGAGAGGGAGTTTTGGTGGCATACTCTCCCCACCATTCTGTCATGCAAGGCGTGCACCAGGGTGACAAAGTCAGGCGGGCAGCCAAACCTAGTAAGGACTGCCCACATGGCAGGTCGGGGTACTTTATCGAAGGCCTTTTTTAGGTCCCAAAAGATGAACATTGTGGGCTGTTGCTGTTCGAGGCTCTTGTATTTGCCGTGTGCAGAAGATCATGTTGATGGTCCCACGTATTTCTGCTGCTTTTCTTTGCCACCAGATGTTCTGGGCTTCTCGTATGCCTCTTTGGCAGTCAGCTACAGCTTGTTTATGAGCATGTTTATTGGTAGCTGTAGGCTGGTTCTCCATAGTCAGACGTGTCTGACGTTTAGCTTCAATGAGAGGAGAGATGGTCCCGTGACTCTCATCGAACCAATCCTGTCTTTTCTTGTTTAAGTAGTCGATGGCTCCCACCGCTGCATGAGTCATGGCGTCTCTGAGGGTGGTCCAGTGGTACTACACTGAGGCCTGATCCACAGGGTCTGCAAGGTGGCGTTCGCAGGCTTCTCTAAAATTCTGTGCCAGCTCTGGGTCGCGGAGATTGCTACAATCAAAGCGTCGATGTGGTACGCTGTCCGGTGTCCTAGGTGGTCGAAAGGTTCTTGTGGATAATCTGGAGATCAGGAGCCTGTGATCCATCCAGCAGTCGTCCGCTCCTGGCATGGATTGGGTGATGCGGACATCTTCTCTGTCTCTGGCTCTAGTTAGGACATAGTCCAGAATGTGCCAGTGTTTGGACCGGGGGTGCCTCCATGTTGTCTTCTGTTGGTTCGGGAGTCTGAAAATAGTGTTGGTCACAACAAATTCATGTTCCGCAGAGAGACCCAGTAGGAGTTGACCGTTGGCGTTACAGTTCCCAATACCGTGGTGGCCAATTATTCCCTCCCACAGGCGATGGTCCCTGCCTACTCAGGCATTAAAGTCACTCAGTACAATGAGCTTGTCGTTAGCGGTCGCTCTCTGGATGGTATGGTCGAGCTGGGTATAAAATGCGGCTTTATCTTCATCAGGTGAGGTCAGAGTTAGGGCGTATACTGCAATCAGGGTGATGTGTCTGCCCCGCATGATGGGAATGCGAACAGTCATTAAGCGCTCACTGATGGCCGTGGGAGCAAGGTTGTGCTGCTGCACGAGCTGAGACTGGATGGCAAAGCCAACGCCATGTATGTGATGCTCCTCGAGGGCCTTCCCCTTTCAGAAGATGGTATAACCTGTCCAGCTTCCCTGATGTTGCCCTCCTCGGGCAGTCTAGTCTTGCTGAGGGCCGCCACATCTATGTTGAATTGGGCAAGCTCCTTGCAAACAAGGGCTGTGCGTCTTTCCGGGCGAGTAGCGTTTGCCACGTCTTGTAGGGTGCGGATGTCCCAAGCACCAAGGGTAAGGATATTTTTATTGTTTAAGCTTTTTGCATTGTTGGGACCGCAGTAGAGGGGTATCCACCAGCCGCGGTAAACTGGCCAGATGTGTTGCCATGTCCAATGTTTGCCCCATCTTTTCTATTTGCTTCCCCTTGTGGGGTGGGCTGCGGTGGTCCTCAATAGGCCAGTCTAGTCACGGGTCCAGCTGCCGAACTCAGGTGTCATGGCAATGTCACCAGAGAGCGACCATCTTTGACCCGCCGCCTGTGTGCAGTCGTGGGCTGGAGGCTCCCAGCGTTCCCGGCCTGCCCCCATGGCTCGCGATGCTATCACCACAGGACTTGGGTGGTGATGATGGAGATGAAAGGATGAAGATAGGTGAAAGAAAAGAAACAGCAGAATGCCAGTCACTGAGGATATTGTTTTAGGTGGTTGTGGCTGCGCGACGGCCACACACACACACTTCCATCGCGGCTCAAGAGAAACGAGACAGGCGACTTCCATGATGCTGGTTGCATTGGGCTGCCGGGTTCTCCCACCTTATTGCCTGCTCGACAGGTGTTGCCTTCCTCCGCCATCACTACTAAGCTCCACTGTTGAGGTCTTGTTGGAGGGGTGATTGGAGTGCATGCGTCTCAGGCTAAGCTAGACTTAAGCCTCCCATAGCTTCTGCCTCCTAACTGCTTGCTTGCTACCTTCCTGTGGTCCCCTCCGTTTCTCACTAAATGCATCCAAGTGACCGAATGGACTGGATAATCAGTCCCCCCCCACACCTGCTGCCTGGCAGGTTTTGCTTCTTTGAGGCAAAGGCAAAAGGAAAACTCCGATATAAAACCAACATGTCTTAATGGTAAGTTTGATCAGTTCAATAAGGTCAAATTGGCAGCAGATCTCAAAAAAAAAAAAAAAGAAAAAAAGATCTACATTCTGTTCTTAATTAGGATAAGGAATGGTTTGTTAATTTTAACACCTCCAAAATGAAGCTGTTCTTTATTAATTGTCTGAAAGAATGCTTTCTACCTTCCATCAGCATGGCTGATGCTAACCTCCAGGAGAGTGACTCATTGTGCCTTCTCAGTCTAACATTTTTTGCTGACATGAAGTGGAAAGATTATATTGAATCAATTGCTAGGCCTGCTTCTAAGACAATTTTTCTTGCCTGAATCTATCTTATATATTTATAAGTCTACCATTTGTCCATGATTAGAATATTGATGCCACATATGGTCAAGTAATATTTGCAATATACCTAGAGATGTTTGATAAAATCCAAAGAAGAATCTGCAATATTATTGGTCCTGACCTGACATCTTGACTTCAGTCACTTTCCCCCCACCATAATGTAGCTTCCCTGCACCTTTTCTATAAATACTTTTATGGTAATTGTTTTGATGAATTTTCCCCTATAGTATCTAGACTCTATGAATAAGTGCAGTATTAGATTGTCAGCAAGATCTTATCATTTTACAGTTGAAATGGCTAGATGTAACCATAAGTTCTATGCTAACAGTTTTTTTTCTCGCACTTCTCATTTGTGGAACTGTCTTGCAGCTTCTTGCTTTCCAGTCAAGTTTGATCTTCAAAATTTTAAATGCAATGTCAATCATTATTTCCTGTCTACTTAATTCCTGTTCTTTTATTGTCCCCTCCCCTTAATAATGTTTTTCTTTTTCTTATATCCTTTCACACTCAGTAATCCCTGTGTCTTTGTTGCTTTGCTCAGGATAAAATGATTAAAAACAAAAATTAGCACAAAATCAGTATTATTAAAATTGAGAACAATCTAAATTGATTCCTTACCAAATATTAAAAAATTGCAATTTCCTCAGTTATGTCATGTCTAACTGCTTAAAACATATTTTGCATTTCATCTGGATTGGAAATATTTATATAAACAAGTAAAAACAAAAAATTAGAGGCAATTTTTTGATCAAAAATAGTTCCTAAGGAATTTGATTTGATTTGTTGATTTCTTTTGTTTTTTATAGCTTTCTAGGTTATTTAAAGTCAAAACATGTTTTGGAATATAAGAATAATTTTTTTTTAAATTTTGTGAGTTAATATTGCATTAACAATTTTTTTTCAGAAAACAGCAACCTTTTCAGATACAATTCCTACTATTTAACCATTAGCTGGGGAGAGAAGAGGTGGAGTCATACCTTTCCCAAGGGTATTTGTGCATAAGAATACGATAAACCTAACTGGAATTCAAACTCAGCTCTCTGATTTCTCATTCAGAGTCTCTATCCATTACACCACTGACACAGCCACATTCCTAAACAAACTGTTATTTTCCTTGTTTAAAAATATATAACAAACAGACTATGTGAATACTTGAAAAACTGGAATCCATCCATTTTATCCCAAATTGATAATAACAAATGTTAATTCAAAAGTTCTTAATACTAAAAGAAAGAAAAATTAATTTACTACACTTTTTATATTTTAATGATATACTTTCATATACAGAACATAACAACCACAATGATTCAAAGTCATAAGCAGGCCAGTCAACCTGTTAGTACTTTCAGAAAGGATAAGTAAAATAAAGTTCCATTTAGTTTGAAAGTAAATAAATCAAAAAATTTCTAGGTTTTCTGAATTGTTATAATACAAGTTAATCTTTAAAATTATGTGTGAAATGAAAGAACCACACCCAGCAAGTTGTAAAATGTTAATTATATACCCACTAGCTATCATTGTGATATGTGACAGTGTTAATCTCCATTTTTTATTCCCTCTCTGATGAAACAACAGGGACACCACTACTAATTTCCTGTGAGGGTCACATAAGTAAGCCTCTCACAATTGTTTATATACTATACCAACTAACATTCCATAACACAAAAATCAAGCTAGCAGCTACAATGAATATCAGTATAACTTTTGCTGCAGACAACCAATCAAAATGGATTGAGATTTAAGGCCTATAACACACAAACATATTTGGCCACACTATTTGATTGTTTTGCACTTAAGTAGCCAGAGAGCATATTCACAAAACTTTATATTTCTAAATATTACTAATCCATTAAGTGTGCATGTGTGTATCTACACTTCTCCCAAAGATTTCAGCTAATTTCAAACAAACATTTTAGATGATCAATTCATTATCTAATTTTCTTAAATAAACATTTTTAGAAATGTTGGATTACTAAAAAATTAGAATTATAAAATATATCAAATTTGAAAAATTTGAAAAACAATTTCATAAAATACTAAACTTAGATATTACTCATTTATTGTGCCAATATTTTAATATTTAAAATAGACAAAACCTGAAAAATACTAAAAGTTAAAATGGTTAATGATTTTTTTATACTATATATTTTCAATTTAAACTTTAAATCAAAATACATACATTTTATGTGAGGCTAGATTAGATATTTCAGAAAATACTGGCACATTCATTATCATATACATTAACTATTATATGATTAAATTTGATGAGCATTATCCAATTAGCTTGTAAGATCTGAAAACTGTCAATCCCATATTGAAATGATAAAACAGTAAAAAACAGAAATCATTTCTTTTACACTAATTAAAAGGACTATGTAAAAATACTATTTTTTGTTTTGTTTTTAAAAAAGTTAACTTGATTAAAAATATTTATCTTATGTTAACTTTCACCAAATAATGTGCAAACAAAGAAATATCTTTAATGAATTGAAAATTGGTATTTCTTAATCTAATTATGGAGAAAAATGATAAACATGACTTCTAATTTTTGTTTTATAAGAACTAAATATGTTTATTATTTATGTTAACGTAACAAAATGATTGTTATGCTAAAATAAAATAAAAAAATATGATGTTCTGTATAAAAAGAAATGAACAGTATGAAGTAGATAACGAAGATATGGAAACACAACAAAATATGATAATAAACAAGCAGTTCTTTTACCTTATAGATTTCAATTATAAAATAATTTTGTAAAAAAAAAAAATGAACTATAAGTTTTTTCTCTCCAAAAAATAATTAAAAGCATATGTGTGTGTAACTGACTAGCAGTCTCAATGAAAAACGGTCCATGCTTCATATCCTTTTATTTAGGAAATACACCTTGAAAACAAGAAACAAATAACAAGTATATCTCCCAGAAAGTGAAATGATAAATAAAATATTTCAAAGAAATATGCAAACATGGAAAACACTTTTCAAACAATAAACAATAACAATTTGAAACAAACAAGAAATGATAAAGGGACACATGGTATCTTAGACTAGAGAGACTCTCTGTAGTAGGAAGCATATAATTACTGTGTTGCCTCTTTGACTGGCAGTAGCTAACGAACACATGGTAGTTTCCTTACTCCTAAGCAGTCATGTGGTAGCAGACTCACAGAAATTACAGCTAAACACATGTATGCATGTCTATTTTTTTTTAATATATTTTTATGGAACATTAAAATTTATTCTCATAATTGTAAGCCTATTACTACTGTTACATGCTAATACTAAGTAGTAAATTCTCTAAGCCTGGGAACATGTATACCAGTCTCTTTGACAACTATTACAGTAGGAAAGCATTCTTTTTAAAGAACATTTATTATGTTTTTATCTATGCCTTTAAACCTCATTAAATAGGATATCCTGAATGACTTTCCAAAATGTTTAAGCAGTTTACTACAAACTGTATTTTAGAACACTTTAAAGTTCTTGAAAATTCTATCTCATTTTCAAGTTAAAATTTTAAACCATTTGTTTCATTTTTTAATTTGTTACAATGATCTTATTTTTTGCCTTGAACTGACTTCAGAGTTTTATCTATTCTGCTTTTTTAGTCAAACTTTTCTTAATTCAAGAAGAATAACAATTAATGAAACTCATGAACATTTGTGCATAGAAGTCATTTTCTTTAATAATTATAGTAGATGATTTGAAATGTTCAGAGTCAAAAATAAATAAATATAATATGTTTGGCTTAAATATCTTCAAATTTTCAAAGTGAAAAACAATTTTTAAGATATTAAATCTAACTTTTAATAGACCTCAATAAAATATAAATCAATTACATTATAAATTAAAGGAAAAGTTAATTTTGTCTGCAAATTTTGAACAGTAGAAATGAAGTTACTGGATGTTAATCAAAATTGTTTTTCTAAAAATTAATAAATTATGAAATAAATCTGCTTCTTTGGTTTAAATATATATTACTTTTCTTTTTTTCTTCTATTTTCATTGGTCCCTCAGAAGTTTTGAATTCATCTCAATGCTGAAGTATATGATACAAAGTAGGATTAAAATAATATTAATAATATCCCAATAGTTATTGCACAAATATCAAAGAATGTGCTGACCATTCCTTTTTAGTGCAGTAGAGATTATATATTTTCAGTGCTTGGTAAATTATTTTAGTATTTCATCTAGAGCTGAGAATAAAAATTCAAGACAACAGTTAATTTATCATCATTGTTTGAATACAGTAGAGCATTAACCCTTTGAGTCCTGTGTTCCTGAACAATTTTAACCCTTCTGCCTGAGCTCTGGAGTCAAAATTCACAAATAATTGGTACGTAATGTTTCACGATAGATATAAAAATAGTTACAAGTATTTACCCACTGTTCAACAGGTGGATGGGCATTAAATCATTTTTCTCTACAACCAGTAAAGCGGTGGTCAGGGCTCAAAGGATTAAACAGATATTTGAAATACAGTATCCTAATTTGATAATAGATCACATAGCCATATTGAATAAAACATCCATGATACTGAAGATAGAAAACAAAAAGATGAAGAAGAGACAAAAATAAAGATATATTTTAAATAAAATCTTGAAAAATATGCAATTTTGATACAATATGTTTTAAAAGTATTTACCTTAGGATGATATGGATGCTACAGTCATATTTAAATAACAATTACATTTTAATGATCAATGAGCTTAACTAAAGTTATAAGTTTTAATCAAATTTCCTCTATTTAATCACCTCACTGAAAACAAATGAAAATGTCAAAGTTATACAAACTATCAAAATTATCCTACTAGTATTGGTATTATTTAATTCATATCCTTTGGGAAAGGCATGAATCCACCTCTTCCCCCCTCAGCTATGTGTTAATTAGTAGGACTTGTATCAGTAAATCATTATCTACCTCCACCAAATGTTTACAATCTAAAAATATTTTCTGGCATTAAAATAACCTGCAAAAGTTGACAAACTGTAAAAAACAAATCAATCAATCAATATTTAATTCTGTTCACCTCAAAGTTGAAAAGTAAACATTTGTTGACAGATTTTGTTGTTGCATGCCAGCTATCCAGCAAGTCTTTGAAATCCATATTGTATACATTTCTTATATTCTTGAATCAAATTTAATAAAATTAAGTTTGTATTTCATGTGACCAAATATATCTGAGCCAAGATCCACACAAGGATGACCAGAGATCATGTAAATCAAATTAGAATAAGTAGTAGTAGCAAATAAAAATTAAAGAACAACCAATCCATTATGTCTTATCTGTAAAAATGTTGATATAAATCAATAGGAACTGGAGCTTCTTAGCAGATATGAAGACTTTACAGAAAATTTTAAAAGCCAATTTTCACTACAAACAATTACTCTATATGCTTTTCATGTCTTAAATATCCATGAATATAATTATGTTAACTTTATTTTTTGCATATTTTTTGGCTAAAAGATACAGTATAAAATCTAAATTCTAAAGAAAGTATTTATCTATTTTGTTGTCTTATTGATAAAATAATCCTAGTAGCTAAAATGGCCTTGCTTGCACTTTCTTGTCACTATACAATAAAAGGCATTTCTGTTCTTGCCTCCCATTTGAATTTACATTAAAAATACTAGTGCTAAATTGTTAATCAAAAAATTAAAAAAAAACATAGGTAGATGAACTACAGCAACACAATATAGCCTACAGTCTAGAAGCATGCTCTTAGGCTGGTTAAAACATTTTAGAATTAAAAGTCTATTTATATATACACTTCACAAGAAGGCTAAAATAAATTATATTTGATTGCAGTAATGGACTAACACCAATCATGCCACATATATGTAATGGACCCCCTGGAGGGGGTGCAATAAAAAATGGCCTGTACGCACAAATAAAGATAGTCACAGGAGGCCTGTTAATGTTTATAAATTAAAGACATGAAATCTGACAGGTGGAACAAAAATGGACAACAGAATGAGGATATTTAAAAATTAATACAAAATTTATTTAGATTACAGACCAGAGTCCTTGTAGGCTAAATTAGCATGTAAGTCCACAGTTAGAAGGTTAAGTTCACATGTCCAGTGAAAGTGTTGAAAAGTTGCTGGTTAAGTTCAATGATGAACCTTCTGTAGTATTTAACCAGAGTAGGTTATTTGAAATCTAGATAATACAGCTAAAGAGAAGAAAGTTCCATTTAAATGTCCAAAGCTGGTCTAGTCCAATGTGAACCTTCTGTAGTATTTTATTTGAAGTGTATGGACGATATAGCCAAGGAGAAAAAAGTTCAGTTTAAATGTCTATTGCTGGCATTGCATAGTTGCTGGTCAAATCCAATGGTGAACCTTCTGTGGTAGCTGGAAGTAGAAAAAGCTAGGAATGCCAAAAGATAAAGGTCTGTGGTAGTTGGATGTAGTAAAGGCTAATGAATGCTGAAAGTAAGGGTCCAAGGTAGCTGGAAGAAGCAAGACCAAGAATGATGGAAGTAGTAAAAGGGCAAGAATGCCAGAAGAAATAAAATGGATAGGAAAGCCCAACTACTGTCCAGTTGGCAGACAAGAAAATAGTGGACTGTAACTTAATACAGAAACTGTTTTGACAACAGTACAGACTTCCATTGTTGGTTTCCCCTCCTCTCTTTGGGTTTAGAGAGAAGTCACTGGGTAATATGGAAAGGGAGTGTAAACATTAACTGGTCCTGCAAAGTACCAAAAATCTCAAGAAAAATAAACTAAGATGTGCTGCAAAATATAAAAAGTATAAAATGTCCACAAAGTCTATTCCAACTAGATTCATAACAGAGAAAAAACTAAAAGTTATTAGGGCTATCATGAAACTAAATGAACTTAAATTGAAGGGTGTGTGGCAACGCAATGAAGAAAGGGTCAAGGTCATGAAGATATATAACGCCTTCCCTTGATCACATGACAGAGTAGCAAAAGGCTACAATATATATAAACAAGATATACAAGTCTTAATGAATTTGATTTACTAGCATATAAATGTCTCTATTATGTTAATATAATGCAAAATATTTTCATATCTGTTTCTTTTTTTAGCAATATTTTTCTTTTTTGTAACTATCTGAGAAACACTATTCTTGTAATTGTCTGAGAACACTTGGTTACTATACTTTGTTGAAAGCTGATCTGGAACTGTGCCCATGTTCACATAGTCCTCTACCAGATGGCCTTTTTATTACTGTTTATAAACTAGTAAGAAAGAATGCGTAACCTGTATTTCTCTGGGTACACATGACTAAATTTCATTCCATTAAAATATATTTTCATAGCATTTCATTAATTATTTTTTATTCAGAGTTATTAGTCTTGTAATCATACAGTTTTGAAAATTTCCCTTTTAAGTTCATTATTAGATCATGATTCAAGTAATATTGTATTTATTAAGTATATATGTCATAATTGTAATACTATTTATTATCACTGTTAAGTAGAATGTATTTGAATTTGTTTATTTTACCATATATAACTAGCTAGTTCATGTTTTTATCAGCTTAGCTATTAATGCCAACCTGCTTCCATTGACAAATGAATGTTAGATTTTATTTTCTTTAGTAACTCAATTTTTAAGCTATTTTATATGTCAGCTGTAATAGTAATAAATTTCAACTTCGATATCATGCATCAAGAGACTGTTGCATAACTGTCATATGAGAAAGGGAACCACAATTTATTTCACTATTGCTATTTGAATATAACTTATAAGAGAGAAAGATTAGTGTCAGAGTAAAAAAAAAGAAAAAGAATTGAAGAAACTGTGGGATATTTCTAGCAAAAAGACTGAAAAGAATTATTTTCTGCTCATAGAGGAGCCAGACAAAGTGTCTGAAATAAGATAGGATATTAATAAAAAGACAGAATTGACTTGAAAACCAAAACTACACAAGAACATCAATAATGCTCAGCATATTTGCAACAATTACACATAAGTTTCTCAGCATGTATCTTATCTTTACTTTAGAAGCTGGCACATGATTCACTTGTTTTCTCTCCCATCTAAACTTCTTTTGTATAAGCAGACTAGCAAGATTATCCTGCATTGCCAGATTTCAGAATGGTTCTTCAAAATCATAGTTACTTTTACACTATATGAGCATTAACAATGAGAGTTTAGTGAGAACAGGAGCAGAACTGATATTGCCAGCATTGGGGGATAATTGGTAACAAATATTTGGAGAAACAAGCAGGATTATGGTAAATCAAGAAAAATATTCCTTTCTATAATTATCAAGTTTTACAAGTAAACAAATTAACTTTCCAAATAGGTTAATGAAAGATTAAAAGAACACACACAAAATGTTATTCATATGCCTATTCTTGTGTTTTTATAAGGAAACCTGTAAAAAGAATTAGTAGTAGTTAAAGAAATTGTATGACTATAAATACTGGTGAACTGGCCAGGGTGTCAGCTTGCCTGATGGCAAGTGGGCCCCACTATATCAAATAAAAATGCAATAAAAAAAACAAACAAAATGGTTTTAGTAATAAAAAAGAATAAGAACTTTATAAAGTCACCTGCATGCTATCAGTTACTCAAGATTAATGAGATGACATTTTCAAAGCTAAAGATCATAAAGATAAGGTTAAGAAATTCACTCTCTGAGGAGAATTTGAAATAATACATGTTCCTACCACTGAAAAGGAATTGTTAGATAAATTGGATGCAGAAGTAATTATTGGCTGATTCACAGTATCATCTAAACAAACAATTGCTCTTAATATACTGTAATATAGTGAACTGGATGCAATGATCCATTGTGCTTTTGAACTATCTGTTAATGTCTAAATTGTGCAGTAACCTATTTAAAAATACCAACCAATTACTTGATATAAAAAAATGTAAATAATAAATTCAATTATAACATTCTGTATTTACATTTGGTATCTACTACCAGTAATATATATAGTACATGTACACTGTAATTACTAAGAAATACACGTTTTTCCACAAAGATTTTAATAATACACTTTTATTTTATTTTTTAATTTATTAATTATGAAAATTAAATGATAGCATTTTACTTGTGGATGGGCCACTATTATATCAATGACATCCAACAAACAAAATATATATACTCAGTTGAACAGAGAAAAAAAAGAGAGATGATTCCTTGTATCTTAAATTTAATTAAAACACCTTAAAATTTCCATTTGAAAAAAGGAAAATAGTCTATTTTGAATAAAATATGTCTATTCCATGATTTCCTTGAAAATATAAGAAAAATAGAACTTTATGTATAAAGTAACTCTTATAAATGACTTGGTTTTCCATACAATATATTTTAGAAATTCATCTTAATTGAGAAAAGTTATTATTAGAATTAAAAATGAATAAATCCTTGATAACAAAGAAATTTTGGAATGTTTCATTTTATTTTTTTAATGTTTCAACAGTTTTTGATTACAAATCAGAATTATAATATAGATAATTATGCAAAAATGAAAACAAATTGCTTTCTGAAATGATTAAATAATATTGTTTTATAGTATCTTGAATAGATATTCAAATATTTGGTACATGATTTTCACACTTTTTTCTTGTTTAATATTTTAAATTATTTTGTAGGTCCTTTTAACTTTTTAATACTTCTACAGCTATGTATTTTGGCTTGGGAAAAGAGTAATTCTTTCAGGAATGGAGATATTTGGAAAAAATCTGGCATGCAGATCTATATTTTGATAAGATTCAATAGCGGCATTCTTGAAAATTTTCCGTCATCTAAATTACTTTCTCTTTTAATAAGTGTAGCATTTTTATATAAGTTGTGGTTGAATTTATTTCTATGTATAACTAATACATTTGACAAATTGTAGTGTATAAGATCCTTTTGGTGTTCATAGATACATTTTCTTTAAATTTCTGAAAGTTTCCCCAATGTATAATGTGGAATAGTTATGACATAAATATAAATCTGCATCCCAGATTTTTTTTCAAATATCTCCATTCCTGAAATAATTACTTCTTTCACAAGCCAACATACATGGCTGTAAAAGGGTTAAAAAATGAAAAGAAAATGGTTAAAAATTTATAATCTAATCCCAAACTAAAATAATTTAAATATTAATTGCATAAAAAAATCAACATCAACTTTTGTTTATTAGACATTAAATTATGTCACTTAGCATCCTCCATAGTTTACCAAGACTTTTCAGTTAACCTGATGAATATTTATGAGTGTCTCTTAAAATTAAAAATTTTGTAAAACTAATAACATTTTTACTTTTTGTTTATAAATACTTCCTGCAAAATAAAATCCTTGCATTTGCCTTCCATCAGAAGATAAAACACATTGGTTAAAATAAGTTTTCCTTTTGCCTTTATTCATATTGTCCATATATATATATATATATATATATATATATATATATATATATATATATATATATAATGAATGCTGAAAAGTTTTTGGTTAAAAATTTTGATGCTTGATTTTATTTTGGGAAGTGATTCAGGCTATGAACTTTTCACTAACAGAACTGTATTATATTTGATATAGTGACTGATACCATTCATAAAAATGATTTTTGATGATTAATTTTTAAAATATCAAATGTTTAAAAAAATGTAGCTAAAGTTAACATTTCCAGATCTTAATCAAATATGTTGAAAAGGCTCTGATTAAAAGCTTAAATTTACTTGTGTCTAAAAAAAATTATAATTGTAGTAATGAGAATGTACCTCAAGAGAATATATTTACTTTTGTATTTGTGATACAAATACAAAATAGCAGGATTCATGGAAAGTTCATCAACATTATTTCCTCTAAGCTTGAGATAGGCAAGCAAATGACATAAATATTGCAAAATTATTCTAATGTTTGAATTTTTATTACATTTTAATAAGAAGGCAACTATCACTTTGAAAGTTAAATTCTATCACACTTCTTTATTTTTTTTTGAATTCATTATAATTCATAACATAAAAATAAAATGCAGTAACAATTTCTTTTGGTTTTGTTTTACATTTGGTGGAGTGAATGGAAACAATTAAGAATCAAAGAAGTAGTGACAGTTTAATCTTTAAAGTAACAGCTCTTGATAATCTTGGTAATCAATATTTCAAAGGCAAAAAAACCTGGTTCTATACATGGATATGAATACTGTTTATATCAGAATTTTCTCCATTCAGTCTCATGAATGGCTCAAACATAATTATAATAAAATTAACATTACAAGTTTCAAGTGTTTTTATTGATATATGTTGTCTTTCTGTCAAAAAATGATTGGCAGAGACAATTAAAATGTAATAAAAACTCTAAGAAAAATATTAAATTTATTTTTCATTGCTTTCAATGGGTTTAATACATTAATATAATTTTGAAAAAAAATGAAATATTAGTGACTAATTCAAATAATTACAAAGATTTTTTTTTGTAATTGCAACTTAATATTTCCAATTAATTTTACCATATATTCAAACAGTAAAATGCTGTCCTAATAAATACATCATTTGACTGTATTTTCAACATCAAGGTTCAAATCATGGCAAAGTTCATTTCATTAAATGAAATTAATGTCCAAGAATGTTGTTTGTCAAAAAGCAGAATACACACACACACACATATATATATATATATATATATATATATATATATATATATATATATATATATACCCGCACAAACAAGCAGAATATTTTCCCCTTATCCTATTATTGAATGTATATCAGCTGAATGCAGAAAAAGCAGGAATAAGCAGAATAATATATCAATAAAGGAGTTTAAACTTTAAAAAAACAATTTAAATAACATATCTAGTATGAACAATTTTATAAACTTACAGCAACAGAAGTACTAAGTCACTTACCTTCATATAATCAAAAGAAAGAGTTATATAAAAAATCTATAATGATTTTCATGAATTTTGCTTATAAAATACTTATAGGCTATTACATATTTTTGGCACAGTTAAGTCTAACAAAGTGGAATGTGACATTGGACTATCTGGAGCCAAAGGTAAAAAAAATATTATTAAAATTACTGAATACTAATACTATTGAAAGAAAAGTTTAAATAGACAAGCAAAGTGTGGATGTAATCATAAGGAAGTATTTTGTTCAGCTTTGCTGGCATTGAGCTAAGCTTAAAATGGGGCATTCAGACGTAGAGAAGAAATTGAGATCAAGTTGGCATTCCTCACATACTTATCAGTAGATAGCATCTCTCAGATGTAAAAAAAATTCACAGTAGAATACTAAAGCTACCAATAGTAACTAAGAGGAAAATGAATGTATGCTGAGAATATCAAATTGAATTTTTTCAGTTCCAATTCTGATTATAATGGTAGAATAAAATCTAAGATCCATAACATAATTGATCAAAATCTATTTTCACTCACGACTTCCTTCTCTCTTGCCATCATTAACAGGTAATTACAAAAAGAGTCATCATACAAATCATTGTTATAAATAAGTTTATCACAAATATCAGGGAAATTGAAAGCTAAGCTAAAGCTTAACTATTGGATATACTGAAAATACATAAAGAAAAATCTTTTAGCTATCTTTATCACGTCAAAATGAAGGCTTGAGCCACATTCATTCTTATCATGGTTGAAAATAAAATCATTAGATTGACATGTAAAATATATATATTGCATACTGTAAGTAAAAGCTAATATGATTATAGATACACAAATATTTGCAAGATAATTATAGATATGGAGAAACAAGGGGAAATAACTGATAGTAATAACTAATAGATAACTTGTGCAGTAGTCTCTGGTGAAGCCTCTCAATACCATGATGAAGTTTACAGTTATGGTTTTATTTGTGGAATTTTCAATCCAGGTTGTTGATGCATGGACAACTTGTGGGTGTGATTATTTCCCTACCTCATTTTCACTTGTACCAATATCTGATATCTAACCATAACCACAATAAAAGAAAACAAACGGCAATCCCACAAAAACAAAAGTAAACCCCAGATTCACCATATCCTACACCAATGTGATGGGTGTACATTCTAACTTTCCAGAGATTGAGTTCTATCTGCATGAGATCAAATTTGACCTCTTATTTCTGTCTGAAACTGGTATCAGTCTATCTATTCCAGGGCAGCAACTTACAATCTCAGGCTGCTTGACCCTAATAGTGAGACATAACCCTCAAAATGTTTATGGCCATGGACTTGGTGCCTACATAAAGGACAGGTTTCCATGTGGCAAAGAAAAACTGAGAAAGATCCTTGATAAATCCACTCATGTTCCCAATACAACAGGACATCACACAAACCTTCTAGACCTCTTCCTCACATCCTGCCCTGAAAAATGCTCTGCTGAAGTGTTACCCACCTTGGGTACTTCAAACCATTCACTGGTCATTGTTAAAGTTGATGCCAAATGAAAGGTATCTCCTGGTTTGTTATTTCATAGAATGCACTTTCAGTACACCGAAGTTGACTGGGACAGCTTCAGATTTTACATGGCAGAAGTTTTTCTCAGCATTCTTCTGAAATAGAGCTTCCAGAACTACTGCCCACATCTCTGAATGGATCCTTTCTGGCATTAATATCTGGAGAGACTGGGGCAATACTATTAGTTTAGTGTCTTTGAAAACTTTTTTGACTACGTGGAAAATAGTCAACTTTGCAAAATATGAAGGAGGAATTTCTTGCTTGAATATACTTAATGCTTATTGGTGGAAACCACACAAAAATGTTTTGTCCTAGATCTTACAATAATCCTCTGCATTTATTATGGCATCATGATCAACTTCGCAGGTATCTATAACAACCTTTACCCACACATCCAATATAGCTCTATATCATCAGTAAAAAATACTGTTGAAAAATCAGTTTTCATGTATTTCTTCACCCAAATGACATGTGATGTTTACTCAAAAGTGGTAGTTTGACTTCTTTCATGTTTTATTTAATGTTCTTAATATTCTACATATTTTCTTTCTGTTTACATTTGAATTAGCTTCTTCAGATATTTTCTTGTTGGTCAACCCATGATTTGTTTATTACTTAATTTTTATTAATTTTCTTTTTCTAACACTATTAAAGTCATTTATTTTTATTTCTTATGATATATAGCAATCTTGATATAGCTGAAATTAACAAGTAAATATCAATAAAGATACTATTATTTATGTTTATTTAACATATGAAAAACCTTTGAGTTGCATAATGAAACCTCACACCACTAGCAAATAAGTTATAATTATTTCTAGTAAATGCAGATATTATAAGCTGAAATTCAGATGACACATTTATCATATAAGTATCTAATGAAAATCTTACCAACACTGATTGGTTAATACTAAGTTTATTATAAAATCTGATAGTGTATGACAGATGTATGTTATGTGTGTTTTCATGCAGCATAACTACTGTTAAATATATTAACTACATGAGAGTTCACAGTGGCACACCTAAAAATAACATGTCAGATTCTGAAACTTGCATATATAAAATAACAACACCATCTTTATGACACAGTGATATAGTTTAACTTCTCCATCAGCAAACAAGCACTTAGTTTTCTCTGAATGAGAAACTATATTTTACAACGTATCAGGCAAAATGTGAAAATAATTTCTTTTTAATTTTGTGTTTACAGTTACATCTTAAAAAGTGCTTCTTATAAAGAAGTGATACTGAAAGTCAGAAAATTTAGAGTATTTTGCTAACAAATTATGGGTAACACTAATAACTTTAATACTTGTGCTATAAAATTTAAAAAATTTTTTTTTATTACAAAAATGTACAAAATACAGTATAACAATAATATTTGAAGGTGTTAAATCAATATATAATTTTGTTATAATTTGATATTTATATAGGCCATATAATATTCATTTTTTTATTTGTTTTTATCTTTTAAAGTAGCATATGGGGAAAACTTCTGATGTTTGCTTTGATTTTGATAAGTGGGGTGGACCAATAACTTTTAAGCACCCCCTTGTATATAAAAATATGTTTAATATATATTTGAAGAAATATTAACATGAAATAATGATGGTAAAAGTTAATTATGCTTTGTAAAATTTGCCTTGCCAAGTAAATTTAAATTACAAATAAAGTCATACAAAACTACCAAAATATTATTTGTAAGAGAGAAGAATGGCTAAACAAAAATATTTTAAATTGCATTGTCACAAGCCAACCATTATTATTGTCATACAATATATGTGTTGGGATTGCTATGAAATGAGTGTGTAATCAGAAGGTTTTTTGTTTTAAGATGATGAGTTTGAAAGCATGTTCTTCATATTAATCACAACAATATAAAGCATAGACATACAAGTTGAATAAATCTCAAGGCAAAATTGAACAAGAAACAAGGGTAGTCGTGAATTCAATTAGAAATATCGAACATTTATATACAATTAATACAATTGGAAAAAGCTTGTGTTTTGGTTATATGAAAGTTGACGAAGTGTGAATTAAGTATGTTAATGAATTACAGTTCAGCAATGTTCAATTGTTGAAGAAATGTTCAAATAGGATAAGAAAGGAAAATATATCAAAAAGGTAATTTAGGTAGTAAATGTGCGAGATTAAAGTAGGATTTGCTTTCTTATTCTTCCAGAGTTGTTTACCTTGGACTGTCTTTTGTTTGTCTTTTGTTGAAATTTCTATTTAGTAGTGTAAATGAACACTTTTTAAGAAAGTTGTAATAGATTTAGAGAGCGAATGATGTTGGTGCTTGAGTCAGCATTTTACGCACGAAAAGTTTCTTAAGTCAAAATAGTGACACGCGTGGATTCATGTGGCATCTCTCTGAAGCTGAGTTACTGACTTGTGAATTGGACTGAAATTTGTCCTTTTATTTGTTTTGGGAAGTCAAAGAAGGCTCCAGCGAGCTTGGCGGGAAAGTAGATTTTTGACAATCGATACACACTTTGGTGTTGTCTCGACCAATAAAAAGTTGAGTTTCACAATGTGAGGTGTTGATTGGTTAAAACTGATTCAAATGAAAGAATGTATTTTTTACGGAGGTGAGTAGAAAATATGGACGATTCTATATATGTACCTATCTTATTAAAATCTTTTAGAGTAATAAAGGACATAATTACAAGCATGAATTTAAAACTACTGTCACAAGTATCAAAAAGTTGGAACTGCTGAAAAGAATCCTGAAATGATTATCAAAATTACAAAACCAGTATATACAAAGCCATCAAATTCATTATCTTAATGAGAGTAAAATTTACATAAGAACAGCTTTCTGCAAATTTAAATTGAAAAGAGTTAAACATTTTATGTTTCAGCTTATAAAATAAGGTTATCAGTATTTATCAATCTATAAAAGTATGTATTCATTCATATATAAAATGCATGGAAGATCATTCCCAGAGATTCAGACATTAGCATGTAACTGAGACATATAGAGCGTCAGTCAGTTTCTCAGCTGCACAGTAACCCTATGATCACACCCAGTTATGGGACTGATAATGAATTTTTTTTCCACATATAAAGAGAATGAATTACTTTGAAATAAATTTTGTATATTATCTATACATTGCACAGAAACAACAAAAATAGCTTTTGGAAAAGACTAGACTAATTTTAGGGGAAACATATATGCATTATTATAAGATTTTCAACCATAAACTTTACAAAAATAAAACTAAAATATATTAACCTAATTGCTATAACATCTTAGAAATAATTAGGTTATCCCAAATGTCTTCCTTTAAAAAAACTTTTGAAAAATTTAGATAAAACAATATCCATGTGAAATCAACTCAGATATTTCAATAGTTTTTTAAATAACAAATGTTACATTGAGAGTAATGTCATCCAGACGATGGGATGATGTATCTGCTAAATATGTTAGTTTATTGAAGTTAACATTTACAAAAGAAAAATTTATTATAACCCAGAATTATAGTTAGATGATTATTTTGCCCATTACAAATTTGACCTTTAAAGGGATAGATGTCAGCAAAAGTGAATTTTCTATTAATGAATACACTACAAAACCAGAAGTAAGTCTAACAATGAATGCTTGATATTAAAACACAGGAGGCTGAAAAAAATTTAAAGTTTAATCTAGTATGAAATGCTCAAAAGAAAAACAAATGTCTAATTAATACCTACAAATTATCGCTTAAAAGTTTTCAGAAAGGAAATGGTTCGGATTATTTAAGTACTGATCAGCTGATTTATTTTTTACTTTTTTTTTGTTACACAATCATGTTTAATCAGTACACGGCCCAAGAGCCACTTCATGTAGAGGGTTACAGAGTAAGAGGTACAGTTTATGGGAATATGTGGGGAAGATAACAGATTGAACAGATTAAGATTGTAGGAAGCATCCTCTTGGAAGTCAGTCCTACAAAGCATCAGAGTTCATGGGAAGAAGTAGCTAGAGTGGTAAATTCTTTTTGTAAAACTAACAATTTGTGGTTAATTAAAAAAGAAACAAAAGAATCAAATACAGCTTTTGTCTACTGATATTCAATATATCATCTATTAAATACAATTTCATATATTTAATAAGTATTCCTCTTAGGTATTTTTGGGCTTATGGCCATATCATATTTAAGAACTAGTTCCCATATGATCACCGGAGTTAAGCAACATAAGATAAGTGAACACTTAGGAATACCAGGTGCTGTAAGGTTGGGTATGCTAGTGGTATAATGGATAATGTCTTGGAATTGTTAATAGGAGAGCTGAGTTCCAATTCCAATTAGGTTCGTTATATTTACTTACATGCAAATACCCTTGGGAATGGTATAAATCCACCTCTTCACAAGCCAGCTATGGGTTAATTAGTAATACTTATATCATTAAATCTTTATTATCTCAAAAAAATTCTTAGAATTTAACAATATTTGCTAGCTTTAAATAACCTGCAAAGTATTGATAAACCATGGAAAATGAATGCATCATTCTTCAGTATTTCTATGCCTTGATCCATATGCCAACCTGATTTTGTGGAATTTGTACTAATATGCATATTATAGACATAGTTAAGAAAGAAAGAACCTATCCACAAAATAACATCAAAAAACAAAAATTTGTGAAAATAATTTCAAGTTTTCTTAGCTAGCTGCAAGATAAGAATCATAAGTTTCTCCTTCCATCACAACCCATTCTGGCTTTTGCAAGTGATATATATATATATATATATATATATATATATATATATATATATATATATATATATATATATAGCATAATGAGAAGCCACGTATATTTTCTTGATATGTATATAATATGGAGAAAACAACTGTAAAGTTGCAAATTAAAAGAAAAAAAAAAATTGAATGTTTTTTTTGTGAAAGTATTTATTTATATTTTTATATATATATATATATATATTTGATATTTCAGATCGCCCCGATCTTTCGTCAGAAATTAATTAAATAACTGTATTCAGAAGTTTGTTTTCAAGTAGCGTCTGTCGTGAGACACGGACATCACGTGATGTGGAATGCAACTGTGTTTGAATATTTCTAACGTAAATCTAACGATAATATTTTAGATGTTGTTTAAAAGGGTTTTTTTAACTATATCTAAAGAAATTTTTTAACTATTGAAATATTTATACAGATTTAAAATACCCAAGTCTTTGTTTAACCCTAGTTTATATGTGTCTAATTTTAAAATCCAGTATTTCTCTTTTTTTCTGCATGTGTATGTGGAACTAAAATTGGAATCTATCAATAAACATTTACAGTTGTCTAATGAGTGTCTTGATTGATTAAAGTGTTCAGCTATGGGGGAATAAGGATTGTTTTGACGTATGGATAGTTTATGATTGTTGAAACAAAATCTAAAATTAATTCCAGATTCGCCAATATATCCACTATTGGGACATATTGTGCAGAATAAGTAGTAAATTATATTATGGCTATCACAGGTGAGGCGAGGTGGATGTATTTTGATATTGGAGTTGGGTACAGAAAATACACTATCGGTTATTAAGTGTTTGCAAACTAGACAACGAGTTTTATTACATTTGTAATTTCCTGATTGGTTTGTATTATTTAGATATTTCATAGAGGTGAGGATAGCTGATAGGTTAGGTGTTTGTTTCTTTGCATTAATGGGTGGTTTAGTGAAAATGTCTTTGATCTTTTTGTTTAATTGGAGGTTCTTGTAATCATTTTTTAAATTGTGAATAAGTGTGTGGGAATATTGATTGTGGTTAAAAACCATAGGAATCCGATTGTTGTTTTTACTTTTCTTGTATGTGAGAAGTGTGTTACGATTTATATGGATAGTTTTATTTAGTGCTTCTTTTATTATATTTATTGGGTATTTACATTTTAGGAATTGTTTTTGTTAAGTTATTTTGTGTAGAAAATCTAGATGGTCTGAGCATATGCTTTTGATTCTTAGAAATGAGCTGTATACGATAGATTTTTTTAATTTAAGAGGATGACAGCTGTTGAAGTGTAGGAATTTATGCTGGTTAGTGGGTTTGTTGTATAGACTGGTAGAAAGTGTATGTTTGTTTAATTTTATCATAACGTCTAAGAAATACAGTTATTTAATTAATTTCTGACGAAAGATCGGGGCGATCTGAAATATCAAATATATATATATAAAAAAAAATATAAATATATATATATATAAAAAAAAATATAAATATATATATATATATATATATATATATATATATATATATATATATATTTCTGGCTTTTGCCAGTGATATATATATATATATATATATATATATATATATATATATATATATATATATATATATATATATATATTGTGTATTTAGGCAGCAATCCTTCTTTCATGCACATTTCATTAAAAACGACTGACAAGGTGCTTTTATTTAGTTTTTTATTCAATTTCTCATGCGATCTAATAATGTTTTTCTTTTCGGATGATAAATTACATAAAAATTATCCGAATGCTCTTTTTATCTGAGTGCTTTCAGCTATACATTTAGCCATTTTCAAGGATTATATTTTAACTTTTAGAATTAGAAATGGTTTGTTATATGTATGCTTTATAAAATGTTTCTTTTTTTGTTTCAAAACACGGTCAAGATATTATGTCCATGTTCAAAGTTAATATTATTAAGTGTTGGTTTGTTTGTTTTTATTAATAAGGTTTCCATTATTTTTAGCCTTTTTTTGCCTTTATATATATATATATATAAAAAGGCAGTGTCTGTTGCCTTGTATTGCACAAAACATGCCATACTAAGCTCTCATCTTACCCATATATCATGAAAATCCATTCAAATCAATGTCTCTTTCATGGAACAGCTGAAGTATGGATGACAAAACATGAAAAACCTTATATTAAATGCGATGATAAAATATATTTCTAACATTAAAACACCATCAAGGACAGGCAACATTCTAGTATTACAATAAAAAGGAGAGAGAAAAATGATGATACTGTTTCTCTTACTATAATCAAATATATAGATAAGTTTTATTCCCTATAAGAAGACTGACATCTAACTTACCAACAAGTGGTCACAGATACAACTTACCATTGTCTCATATCATCAGAATACTACTTATGAGAGAGTTTTGGTGAAGTACTATTGAAATAAACACTCACTTTCATCATATTATAAATGTAATGGAGATGTTAATGAAAATAGTTATTTCAATAATATTAGCATTTTTTGTTTTAAATTACTGCATATTTATCAGATGAAGTAAAATGTTTAACTTTGTAGTGTTTGTCTTATTCAATGATCACAAAAGTTTGTTTATTTTCAATATCATTTATCTTCATAATATAGTATTTATACTTATTACCAATATTTTAATTCAACAAATATCAACATTCTTGACAATATTTTACTTATTTGATTGGCAATAATTAAAAAATACACACAAATTTCTGCAAATGACAATTTTTTAGAATCCTTGTGTAATTATTGTATAGTATGGTATATTTGGTCTACTATCTACAAAAGATATTTTGAATAGGGATTATTATATGAACTTAAATTTAGAAAGAAAAATACAATGGGGACTATAAGACATAATACAAAAATATACTATTTGGTATCTAAACAATAGAAAAATGTATTATTTAATTCATTAAATTGTTTACTTGTTCAGAGAAATTTAAAAGATAAATTGCCATACCAAGTCCAACCTATTACAAATCTACTTTTCCAATTGCACTGGCTAATTGAAATTAAACTAAATCATTGAGCTAATTCAAAGTAGAATATATAATAACATAAATTCAATTAATGACTATAAAAATACAAGAACCTTTAAGAATTATTTTTATTTTTCAAGGGTACTACTACTATAAAGGAATTTGTAGAATAAATTCAAAAATGTTAGAAGCCTAACAAAATTAAAATACTTAAAATAGTATATAAATGAAAGAAATTGTAATTCAATTAAGGATTACAACTTCATTGTTGCCAAATAACATTTTTTATATTAAACCATATTTTCTTTTATGTAATTTTTACAATAAAGAGAAAATGTTTACATACAGATGAAAAAATATCTGAATTGTTCAGATTTATGCATAATTCTTACTAAAATTTATAATTTCAATTATGTTTCTAAATGAACAAGGATAAAGTGTTCAAATGGTTATTAACAGTTAAGTGTCAATTTTTCAAAATCTTTTAAAATTTATTTTTACAACTTTAATGCCAAGAAATATATGAACATTTAATGATTTGCAAAAATTTGTAATAATTTTCAAAATAACTACATTATATGGATTATTTTCAGTTCTATCTTTTGTAAATATACAACAAAATATTGAGTCTTTAGTGCAGATTTAAATGCATCTGGAATTGCTGCATTAATTTAGATCAAATTTGAAGCAACTCATTCCACTTTATTATACAGTGTACTAGAAAATTGTTCTCAGCCATTTTAATTAATCTTATATAAAAATTTAAAACTTATTCTCCAGTTGTATTTACATACATAAAAATACAAATAAACTACAATTTAAATTTTTTTAAATAAATTTGAAAAATCAAAATTTTTTTCTAAGTTGGAATCATTTTTTTATATTTTGTTGTCAATGTTTCCTTTATTTTGTTTTTCACTTAGTGATATTAAAAAATGATGCTAAATTAATAGCTATTCAGATTTGTGATTGTGAACTCAAGTACATTTCATTCAAGAAAAAATAGTCAAGTCATAATCAATTTTCCCTTCATCTAAGTCAGATTAACATTGAAAAGTCATACAATTAAAATATGATTGATTCTTTTTCAAACAAGTTAATTTTCAGGTTAAAATGTAATTCAATTAAATCAATTATTATTTTTCGTCTTTTTTTTTCAAGTATTTTGTTTTTCTATCAAGCACAACATTTTTTCAGAGGAGAACATAAACTTGATCAGCAGTTGACAAGTGAAGAGGGACCTTTACATTAAGATTTCAGAGTGAGCATAGCTAAACAAGCTGAAGGAGTTGATGGAGCATCATTTAAGAATTGCATGCCAGTCTATCATTAAAATGGTAAAATTGCACACCCCTCTACTTGAAATATAAGGACATAAAAATGTCAACCTGACAACAGCATCAGTTTTTTTTTTCAATTTTCAAGTCATTAGAATAATATCATTATTTTATTTATAACACTTTCCAACTTTCTAGCACTATGAATTCTTTATAGATCAAATGAAGGCCAAAGCTACCAAACAAAAGGCAAAGAATTAAAATTTTAAATAGTTTCTGCGATATTATCAATATATATGATGTTACAAAATTAACCAATACCTATTTATTTATTTATTCTACATGATGTTGCAATGCTTAAAGAAATAATGCTTACTTTCTATTATCACTCAAAATACACAATTTTTATGAATGATGTGCATGTGTATATACAGTTAATATATATCAATTTAAACACAGTGAATATATTGTTAATGGCTGGCTATTTGTATTCCAAGCTACCCATCTACTAGGGTGGCTAGCTAATCCTATTGAATACACTTGCTCAGGTTCATTTTGTGTTTGTTCAACACCCACAGAACCCACCCGTGGTTTATACTGCAACTATGCTGAGCAGACCTTAGTTATGGTTTCTGGAAGAGAAGCATGTTATCTAGTGTGATCAACAATCAGAACAAGGCCAGCACACTCAAACTCTTAGTCACAATGACTTGTAACTTCATGCTAGCACAGCCATCGACAGCCCCCAAGGGTTTCATCTACCCAACTTCACTCACAAGGCTTGGGTCAATGTGTGGTGTGGTTTTCAGGCACTTTTCAAAGGTGCCACATGTTGGGATTGCCTCCTTCAGACTGATAATATCAAGAAGTTACTTTCTTGACAAATTGACCATGGTGAGATTCGAACCCAGGTTTCATGGTCAGAAAATGAACATTCTAACAACTCGGTCACATGCCCATAGTGAATATATATATCTGTGTGTGTGCCAGGTAACTGACAATAAATTATAATATAAAAGAAAAAGAAAGATATCAACATAAAAAATCAGTATATTATTAAAAGAATTTGTACCCATTTAACTTAGGAGAATAGTGAAAGTTTTATTCAATAAAACTATCATCGTTCTCAGTTAGAGCTCCAGAAATAACTGCATGTCCAGATTAGATGGTTCACAATGAGGGACTTCAATTAGTCCCTGATATCATGGGATTACTGTTTAAACTTAATATTTAAAACATTTTAAAATATAAATGGCTTTTTCTTCCAATGTAAATCATTTTTCTCAATCTTTTCTTACTGAAGAATTCCTGAATGTGTTAGACACCATCTTTAAGACTTGTCATATTCTTAGGCTTATTTGGTCTTCTGAGTCTTTGATTATATATCATAACTTGGCTTTGTGAACAAATATTTAGAAATGTTTTACACATCTGTTGCAAGCTCTGAATTGATTTATGAGGCTTATATGAGAGATGCATGATTTACACAGTAACTTCAGCAGAAGGTTCATTGGCTAGCAGAAGCTATCTTGCCTTGTAGAGCTGCTTGTTTACTTCTGTTATTTTTTTTTTTTTGACCACTTGATTTGTTGAGGGGAGTTTCCTGACAGGTTGGCATGGATGCACAAGATCTGTGAGCTACTTGATTGCTTGAGCTGCTGATAATGAGTCAGTGTGGACCCAATTTTCTATCAGACAGAAATTAGTTCTCCAAATAAGAGGGTCATTGAAAGATGATGGTCCTCCATAATTGTCATGTAGCTAGCAAATTTTTGCAGTATAGCTTCAATATTCGTGGCTTTGGCTGAATCTAGAACCTCAGTGTTAGTGAAGAGTTTATTCCAATGCACTTTTAGAATTGTGCAGAGACAATGCAGATGGAAGTGCTTGAGTAGGTGTAGGTGGCCCTGGTATATGACTCAATATTTGACACCATATAAAAGAATGGATAATACAATGGATTTGTAAACACATGCTTATGTTGCCCCGGACATGTTTGCAGAGAATATTAAAGGCTTGATTAGTTTGACCACTCTTTCCTATTTCTTTGTCTAACCTTGTATAAAAGACATACCACCTGGATAACTGTTAGAATAAATAGAAATGAAACTGGCCTTTTGTGACCTTTGCAAACTAAATGCTACTGATATACAAGTTATATTTAATTTATAGTATTTAAATATTTTAATAAATATTAGTGACATATTAGTCATATTTAATTTATATTAATTAAATAAGTAATGTCTTAATATTGAACATTTAATTTACTAAAATATTAAACATTTTAATTACTCTAAATTAAATAGCTTAAAATATCACATCTATTAAAAAAACATTACCTATTTTAAATTAAAATATTACTTATTTTTCTCTTCTAAACCTTTACAGATTTCTTTAGTTAGATATTTAAGAGCTCTATTTTTATTCTTGTTTACTATGCTGGTGGAAAGTAAAATTGTAACATGTTGAGTATGACTCAAGATTAAATGTGAAGCAAATATAGCTGAATTAAAGTAAATGATCACATATACAGATCAATATATGCACAGGTTTCAGAATAAGAAGTGTTTCAACAGTACTCAGCATCTACAGGGTGATTGAAAAGTAACCCCCCATTTCAGAATACTTATAATTTATTTATTAACTATAATTTTTACAATAAATGGATACGAGAGGAAAGCGTTTAGCATGAGGTTTTATTTAAAATTTGATACGAGTACCAGATTTTGCTACTAGCTTCTTGAGCTGCCCAGGAATTGTGTTATTTGATTTCACTGGGAGCTCTTGTGGTACGGAAGACATAACTTCTTGTATTTGTCCTTCAAGTTTTGGTTTGGTATAATAGACTTGCTCCTTTAACCAACCCCAAAGAAAAAAGTCACAATGTGTTAAGTCAGGACTCCTGGCTGTCCACTCATACATAAAATAGGGAGTTACTTTACAATTGCCCTGTATATTAATACATGGTATATCCTCTTTAAGTATGAATATGGATCTGTACACTTGTTTGCATATACAATCACACAGAAGGTGAATGCCATCTTGTGATACATTATTCTATGCCTCTTGCACCTGTGAAGCAATAGAGCAAGAATTGTAAATAGATTAAATGAATGAGTTAAGCATCATCCTATCATATATGTTCAATGAGGGACAGGTGTGGTGATTTTGCCAGCCAGGAAAGTTGTCAAACATTTTGCATAACATGTTGAAAAGCAAGGGCATCATGTGGGTAGATATTCTGCTGAAACAGCACACTGCTTTCATGTTGCTGGTATGGCAGCAGAACAAGTTATACAATGTTCTGAACACATATGGTGTTGCCCAATATTCTCTTCAAAAACAGCAAAGATGGGCAAAAGTTGTAACTTATGACACCCGACTCAATGATGCCAGTGGTTGGGCTCATGTGTTGTGAGTAAACACACTCTGGAAGATTTTGCTCTCCAAGTCTACTTTGCACACACAAATGACAGGCCAAACCTGTTCTGATCACTATAGAGTACTATCCAATCTCCCAAGTGACCCTATTGTGAAAGCCACTGGAGACATACATGATGAAAGTTTAGCTAGAAGCACATATGCCTGTAGTCATGTTGCAAGTAAACAATAGTCCATGTTGATCTATTCTGTGTGGTCTGCTGCCCTTTCAATGCATTAATCTAGGATAGTTGTTCAGAAAATAATGTCCAATTTTAGAATAAACCTTTTGTATTCTAAAATACTATTATAATAGTTGCACTAAAATATGTTATTCATTCCTAATGTTTAAAGTGTCCTCTTTGTTAATTTTATATTAATCTCTTTCAGAATTTAACTTAAAACATATACTCTTCATCTTGAACATGAAACAAGAAGAGATGCATTTACTTTTTTACATGAGTTCAATCTTGGTCATAATGCATCTTAAACTGCCGCCAACATTAACACAGCATGAGATGAAGAATCCACTTGTGGCTGAAGAGTATGGTGCTTGTTTCTGAAATTCTGTAGTGTGGATATGAGTCTTGAAGATCAAGGTGGTAGTTTGACGTTTTCAAGTGTATTCAATGTTCCATCTACAAAATTTAAACGATCCATTTCTTGATTGAATAGTGACATGATTAGAAATGGATCCTTTATGACAATTGTAAATGATTAACTCAATGACTTGATCATGATGAAGGACCCAAACACTTTTCAAAACCAAAATTGCATCAACAGAAGATTATGATGACATTTTGGTGCTATTCATTACAGCTTTCTGGAGTCTAACAAGAGCATCACTGCTGAAGTTTTTACTGCCAGCAACTGGATGAAATGCACATTCAGTTAAAATGTTACCAGCACTGGTTAATCGACAGGGTTCAATTCTGTTTCAGAACAATGTTCTGCCACATGTTATCAGGATAACACTCACTGACTTGGGATACAAAACTTTGCTACATCCACCATATTCCCCTAATCTCTTGTTCACTGACTACCTCTTTTTCAAGCATCTTGACAATTTTTTAAGCCAAAAAATATTCCATTGGAAAGAAGATGCAGAAATTGTATTCAAAGATTTCTTGGTGTTCAAACCATTAGAGTTTTATAACCTTATAATTGATGGCAGAAATGTATAGATGTTCAGGGTTCCTATTTTGACTGATTTAAAGATTGTTTAAATACATTAATTTAGGAATACATGTTGATTCTAAAACTGGACATTATTTTCTGAACAACCTAATATATTAAATGGCCATCTGGACTTATGAATATGTTCATTTAACCATTGTTGCCATAATCAGCAATATCCTTCAGTATATACCACCAATATCCTTCAGTATATACCACCAATATCCTTCAGTATATTTTGATTATACAATTTTTGCTTTTAAATCTTTTCTTGTTTGATAGACAAATTTTAAAAAACAGTAAATTTAAATAATATAAAATCATTTAATAACAATTAGATATTGATTAGAGTATAAGAAAGTATTTTTTTTTGAAAACCAACAAAATAACCCTATTTTTACAATAAGCACCTGTCAAGTATGAAAAATTCAAAAACTGTTTCTTCAAATCTTTTTACTTACAAAATTCAAGCAGTATTTTAATGTTTTCACTCTTAGAAGCTTTAATAAGAAGTAAAAAGAAAGTGAAGTAAAAGACAAAAGGAAAGAAACAGGGTTGCTCATCTGGATTTCTTGCTTGCTCTGGCTGTCCTTAGAAACACTGATAAGAATGCATTTCTCTCTACTCCCGGTGTCAATCTCATTCATTCTTTTCTTCTCTCACAAAGAACTCAATCTGAGTGCTTGGATTAAATTCACATATGCATATGCAAATTGCGTCATTCTCCCAACATCCTGACTTGTCTATTCAGCATTCATTCTACACGGTTAGTGTGAGGCTCAGGTTCAAATCACGCTAAAATCAATTCTGCTTACAGCTACAATGTATGTTGCTACACAAATTCTTTTCCCAGCGGGCAAACAATGCCATCTCTCTACAACTCCTTTGTTACACTTCTAAAACTTTCAATGTTAATACATTATTGAAAGTTTTTAAAATTGTATAATTATAATACAAATCCAATTAAAAAAATAGATTTAAAAACATTTGAAAGGAATCATATAATCTCAGCTCAAAGTGAAGAATATATTCTTATAGATGGATTTTGTAGAATAAATATAAAAGTTCAAGAATAATTACAAAAACTTCAGAAAAAGTAGCAAAATACATTTCAAACAATGAAAAAATTTTAAATTATATCTGGAGCAGAAGTGAATTTTTACCTAGAACATGTTTAACTTCTTAAACAAAAAAACAAACAAAAACAAATTGAGTATTTTTCTCTTTTAAAATTCAATGATTGATGTATTCCACCTGCTTTTAATTTTATTGTATCCAAACACCTAGGAATTATTCAAAACATATCCCAAATCCAGACTAAATTTATTTTAGAAAAAATAATTTAGAAAAGAAACTAATTTTTCAGTGTTTCATCATTCTCTTTGACTGAATTATAAACTTGTTTTGTTATTAATAAGTTAATCCAAGTAGTTAAGTTCTGTTAAAATATGAATAAAAACAAGTCCCACAAACTAAGAACTATTTCTTCCTTCCCTTTTTTAATGAACTTCAAAATATTGCATTAAATACATCCATACTCTCATATAATTTTCTTTTCTTTTTTTTAATACAGAACTTTTTTAATTGCCTAAGTTCCTGTGTGTGTGTGTGTGTGTGTGTGTGTGTGTGTGTGCTTTCTGACCTAGATAAAGCTACAGAAATACTTTAAAAAAAAGTCAAGTAGAAATCACAACCAGAAATTTTCCTTCTCAGTAGTGAGAGAACGAGTCAAATATGCTACATAATGAAACGCTATATTGTCATTAAAATAGTCGTGGGGAAAATGTAATGGATCGTTTATTAAAAATGTATTGGCCCTAGGGGAATAGTTAAAAAAAAGGAAAAAGAAAAAGAAACTTTTCCTTTGCATTTTTGTTTTTTAAACTTGATGTGTGCGTTTGTTTGGCACTTATCTGCCGTTCGTGAAGTGAAACAGACTATGTGCGTGCGTCTTTTTATTTTAAACCTGTTGAATTTTTTTTGAAGAATTTTTGCTGTGAATAATACAGATCTGTGCTGGTATTTGTACGACTGTGTTTTTAGTGAAGCTGTGATTTTATTTTCATGTAAAATCACAGTTGGGGCCTTAGTTATGACTTCAAGTTCAATCACTTCATAAACTTGTCGGTTTTTTTATCATCCGATATTGTGCACTCATAAACTTCTTATAGTTAAGAAGTGCGTTAGTTTTTGCAATTTAGAAAATCATAGGTGATTTTCTAAATTGCAAAACCTAACGGGTGCGAATGAGCATTGTTAAAATGTGGAGTGGTGGTGTATGGATGTTATTGTTATTGTTGTCTAGACTACTCACTACTGTTTTTCAGAGATGTTATTCATTGTGGTGTTAGTTAAAAATTTATACAATTTTTTCCAAGGCATGTATTCGGAGAACGAGAGTACCCAGCCATTATTTTTTTCTGGTCCTTTGATCATAAACATGCAGTGTTTAACGATTAAATATGGGTGCCCACGCCACTAAGTTATGTGTTGATTGTTACTCGTCGTATCTGATGCAAGAACTTAGTAGAAACGGAGTAGCCAGCAAGACGAAGTAAAGTAAATTGTTAAAGAGTGGTGGAAAGTGGTAACCAAATTGTATTACTTTGTGAGTCAGCTTAAAAGACCGGCTTGCTACAAGAAGTAAAATGAGTCATATTTCATATATGTAGTTTTAACAGCTGCTAGGGGTTGGAAGCCAAATAGTGTTGTAGTAGCTTACGCTTTTTTTTTCTAGGACACGAACATTTTTACACACACACATTTTTTTTAAGTAAAAGCTATGAAAAAGGAAAACGACAAAAAACACTAATTTAATTTTTATGACAATAGGGCGAAGTTTTCAATTTAAATTTTAAAATTTACTTGTTTGAGCGAGTAGAAAGTGAACGAATTTGTACTGTACAATTTCAAATAAGTCTCGACAAACTTTGCAACTACAAGTGGTGTGAACCATCGGACTAGTTAGGAGGAGGTTAAGTTACAACTGGGTAGGATTAGAAGAGAGAAGCAAAAAGAAAAAAGTTTTTCTTCTCCACCGAATTTATCGACATTTTCACGAAGAAAAATTAAACGTGGCAAAGTATTTTGAAAATTTGCTTTGTCTTCATTAGTAAAAACAAAATATTTATTTATTTATTTAGTTAAGTTACTTTACCACATTTCTTATGTACTTTGCTTGAGGCGTTGAAATAATTATCTCCCCCCACCCCGACATGCTTTTGCACTCATCCTCTCAACTCAACGTTTGTCAGAGCAAAATATTTGACCTCCGAATTTAGGTATCCCAACACTCAGCTTACAGCCGATGAAATTCTTAACTAAACACTAAAAAATGCATATATTCAACTCGCCGTGTTATTTCATTCAATATCTCCATAAAAACATAATGCATACCAAATAAAAGCTGCTTATTTCATGAACTTTGTTTTTGTCTTATTTATTTTTATATGTAGTACAGTGCGCGATGAACATTAAAGTTTGAAAATAGAGACATTTGGTGATTTCGCAAAATTTTGGCCATTTTTTTCACTGACGGCAATTTAGACTTCCTCAAATTTTGTAATATGCGCACTCCGCAGGGTTTATTACAATTTTTTTAATACGTTAGTTTGAAAGTTAACATTCTAAGCTTCATTTTCATATATTTTATATTTTTTAATTTTAATACGAAATTTGTAAACAATTCAAATTAAAAGTTTCAAATTAAAAAATTCAAATGCTTTTTGTAAAAATAAAAAAAAACAGAAAATATATCATTAAAACGCTCATGAAACTAAATAAAAAATGAAACGATAGCTCCATTTTGTGCGTGTGCGATTATGTGTAACCATGTGCGACTCGCTCGGCTATCATTTCAACCCCACGCGAGACTCAATACACAACGTTAACACGGACACAAAAGAATCGACCAGCATGTTTTCTATGGACGAAATTTTCAAGGAAATTGCTAAGAATTTGTTTTAAATATTAATTTTCTATGATATGTAAAATGTAAATGAGATTTAAAAACCGTTTTCGTCATAAAAAATATGAAACAAAAATCGATTTGTTTACTTTACGATCAGATTCAAATCACGAAAAAAAAAGTAGGACTTATTGATCGAAAAATGTTCATATTCAAAGAATGAAATAAAAAAACATTCCACAAAAAAATTCTAGAATGTCTTATGTTTTTGCAGTATTCTCACAATAATTATCAGCATTTCAGTTACCAAGTAACATTTTGTTTAAACTAAAGTTACCCCTTCAAACAATTTTCTTACTTTTTAAATTATCTAATGAATGGATTTTAGTTACGATTTATTGTTATCTAGATACAAATTTATGATTTAATATTCATTTTCCTAATTTATTATTATTTCTTATTACGGATTATTACTAATCATTAGTGGGTATTGCTTGGCGTGTGTTAAGCTCCTCTCTCTCTACAGTCCAGAAATTGTACATGTTGAGTCAGGACTGTACTTATTCAGCATCTGCTCCATATACATTCTAATCTGTTGATTTTATGTCATTTTAACCTTGATAAATGGAAAGAGCACTCCCAGAAATGGCTAGATATGAAATTTGGTGTTTCTAGTGTAAGAAGTATTCATTTTATGACACAATTCAAGCAAGTCTAAAATCGGCCTTTCAAATACCTTGTGACAAAAGGTTAAAAAGCAATTCTTTTCCATTTTGAAGTGGAATAATCCAGAATATATGCATTCTATCACTCCCCCAAAAATTAGGCATGTTACTGGTATAGTCATAATGTGATATTTGAAATTTGGGATGAATGTGGGTCTTATTTCCAATTTTATGAAATGTCAAACCTCAGGTTATGAGTTGCTTGCACGTCGTTGCAGAAGTTTTGATTTATAAATTTTGCATATTCAGACTGAATTTATTTAAGCAATATGCAGTGATACTATCTGTAATTTTAGTATTAATTTCTTTGTTATGTCCCTAAGAAGCTAGTATAATTTTAACTGTTGTTCTGAATTGCTTTTTAAAATATAGGAGTTCAAATATGGTATTTTGTCCTAATTCATAATAGACAAAAAAATGAGCTGAGCACATGTGTAAAAATAAATCTGCCAAAATTAAACGGTTTGAGATATTTTGATGAAATAAAAACTGCTATGTTTCTTTAATCATCTAGATTAAGAAGATGCAATCAGATAACACCTAGAACCTGTTTGAAATTTTCATCTGTGATACCTAGAATAAGGCAAAAAATGACAACTAAAGAAGGATTCCAGTTACTAACTGATAAATTAACTTAGTTTACAGGATTAAAAAAATAATGCAAATTTTAACGCTACTACCATTAATAAAGGATTCAAGTTAAAGAAGTGTTTGAAATACTGAAGCTTTGAAGGTTTAATTAAAAAAAAAAAATCTATGGAAAACTAATCCGAAAAATGACTATTAAAAAGTAAAACCTGTTGCAAAATTAACAGATTCTTTGTATTTTAAGAAGCCCTGCGGATGTTGCAGGTTTGTTCAGAAATGGACTGGTCATAGAAATGATGGAATTTTTAAAGAATTGTCAAAAACAAAAAAAACAATCATAATTCAAATTAATCTTTAAAGTTTTTATCAGTATATCCTAGTCTTGAGTTTTTTTAGTTACTAAAATTATTCAAGAATGATTTCATTTTTATTTTATTCTGTGCAACATTTTTAAAAAATTTTTTTTTCTGGCGGTTGTTATCATAGTTGAGAAATTCATTTTTTAAAATTTGAAATATATATATAAACACTGCTGGTTCAAAATTTGAAATCCTTGAACAACATGGGCAAGTCCTTAATTTTTTTATCTTTTGTCATTAGTTCATTTATGTAATTGTAAAATCTTCAAATCCCAGACATGAAAAATATCAATTTTCATTTTATACATTTGTTCAAAATACCTCAATAAAAAGTTAATAATCAAATTTCTAGTATTTGTATTAAATTGTTTATTCATTTTCACAAACTGGTAATTGTAAATAATGACATTACAATTTTATATACACATTTTAAGTAGAAGAAAATCTTGAAATTCTCAATTTTAACAATTTCATATCCTCGAACTAAAAAGATAGTTATGAAATAGTTATTCTCTATGTAAACAACCTATTTTAAATTTAAACAAAACTATGTTCCATTAGTGTACAAGTCAACAAGCAGTTTAATAACAACATTACACTGATTGGAAATAAAAGTAGCATATGTTATATTCATGTGCACAATACAATGAAGACTAATAGAAAACAACGTTTGAAAAAAATGATTATAATTAATTAATTCAAGTAATATTTTTATTGAGTTCTATTAATTTAGGTCCCCCTTCCCTGCAAAAAAAAAAAAAAAATTAAGGCCTTTAAAGAGAATAGCATTGTATAATTTAAATTAAGCAGTTTTGATTTGAGACATGCATAGAAGAATGAAATCAAGTGTATGTAAAAAGCTAGCTGCATAAAATCCATGGATGTTTGACTGATGGAAACAGTGGATGCTTCAATATCCACTGTTACATCACTAGATTGGATTGTATAAATTGGGAATGTTCAAAATTCATGTTGTTTTCTCTAACTGCTGTGGAATGAATGAGCTTTAAAAACAATAACAAAGTAAGAAAAATAGTTGAAAGAAAGTTTGTTATATTTGAAATGAAATGATATGCTTAGTCATCTACTAGTAGCAGGTTTTTAAGTTTATCAAATAACAAAATCTTCCAGATAACACCAATAAAATCTTTACCACCTGACATAAAATTGTAACTGTTGTCACAGTCATGTTCATAAAATGTTTAATGCAGCAAAGAATCAACCTGAACTATAATATTCGAGTAATTGTTTCATTTAATTTAATTCACTTTTGATTATGTGGATTATAAGAAAAATACCTTTTATAAAATAACTTTTATCATCATTTCAAGTGGTTTTTGAGTTCATGTGTGCCTGTGAAAGTTTTATGAATAGTAATCTGAGGGTTTGAGGTACACAGTAGTAAATAGAAAATTTGTATAAATTAAATTCAGAGAATAATTTTCCTCAAGTTGTTTATTGATAGAATATAGCAAAAGAAACTGGTTAGAAAATAAGATGCTCATAAGCAGTGGTGGCTCATGTATAGGCACTGAGGAACTGCAGCACCCCCTATTTTTACTCAATATTATTGATAACATTCAATATAATGAGTTCTTTTTATTCTTTAATAATATCTTTATACTTGTACATTATATAATCCTTAAGCTTAATGTTAGTAGCCATCATTCATGAAAAATTACAAAAATCTTTGTATGGAACTGTGTGTGTCACAGTTGCAGTAATGCAGCATTTGACTGTTCTGCGCATGTGCACATGTCCAAGAAAAGAAGAAGCTGAATGCTGGTCAGGGAGTGTTGTCACTCACGCAGTGCCAACCCTGTTGTCTGAGTGTAAAGTAGTGTTTATTTTTGACTCAATGAGTGTTGTGCTTAAAATCCATGTACCATATTATTGAATGTGATAAACTGTAGATGGCTATCATGCTTACAGCTTTTCTATTAAATTCATTGTTTTTTTTTCAATTGTTTTATTGTATAGAAAATTTCAATAATTTAACCCTGACCTTCTTGAATCCCCAAGGAATAAGTTCTGTGACAGTAAGTGAACTTTAGCAGCTTAAGTTTTCACAGTTGTCTCTCCATGAGAAAGTTACAGTTAAGAAAATAGGCCATTCAATAGCCAGGAATAAGCAGAAACAAAAAGAGGTGTATTTGTAGCTTTAATTCTGAATGGTACCCATGGAAAAGTTGATTCTGTGGTTGTAAAGTGAATAATGCATTGTTTTGCTTCTAGTGTTTGTTGTTTGGAGGTGATGTAATGTAGACAAAAGATGGTTTTAGAAATATAAACAAAATGAGAGAAAAAAAAGAAGCATATTGAAAATGTGGTTTCACTGTCACTATTAAGTAGAGTAAATATTAAGGAGAAACTTAGTGAAGCATACAGACTTTCAATCAATAAGCATAACATAAAGATTAAAAAGAATTGTGAAATTTTATGTAACACTATTTAGCAACGGCAGGTTAATTGACCAATTAATTAACCACAGAAGTTAATTACGGGGATTACTTAAACCGATAGATAGAACGAAAGACATACTGAGTGATATTCTTTTTGTTTTGTTATTTTCCCCAAACAAAGGATGGGTAAAGAGATTTTTTTATTTTGTTATTTTCAAATGTGAATCAAGATAATCATTTTTCCTTTCTCGCAGAGGGGCGGAGGTTTGATGCTGAGATATGCCAAATGTTCCTGAATAAGGTTAGGAATTTAACGACCCATTGTTCTCCTTCTCGCGGATAAGTTAGGGGAAACGGGCGGGCGGCTGTCAGCATTGAATCGCGGTCACTTGGTGAATGTCGGCCAACGGGACATGGAAGAAAGTTGATTAACAAAATGAAATACGAAAGAAAGAATTTGACGAAATTCGTTGTCAATGAAGGCAGAATTGATAACGAATTTGAGGTGAGACAAATATTGTTTTTGCAACGGAATTTCGTCGCCAAACCAGCGGGCATCTGGTTGTTATAACACCAGTTTTTGTCCATAAGTGGACAGTTTCCCAAGATAACGAGTGAACGAATAATTAAAGCCTTATGTCAGAGGCTCTGTTAAATGCCAGATGTCTAAGGTAAGATAAAAGATTGTCAACGGAATTTTGGGAGGTCTAATTGTTTTTCTTGAGAAAAAGGAAAAATAATTTTTTTTTTTTCTTTCCTTCTTTTTCCCTCCAGGATAAGCTAAACACCCACCTGGCTCGAGGTGGTGGGAGGGATGAAAATATGATAAAACTTAGGAGGATAATTCTCCTCCGACTTTCCCTCACAGAAGATGAGGATATGAGAAGGAGGGAGATTTTTGTTGACACCCCTCGAAGGGATTGGTATGAGGTGCCGGTATGAGAAGGAAGAGGTCTCTCCTCCGACCTTTCCTCGCAGAAGGGGTGGACCCTCTCTAGACAAAAAGCGGTAGATTTCCAAAAATGGAAAATGATAAATATTTCTGACCGAAAACAAAGAAAATCCTTATTGGGGATTTGAAATCAACGTGGTGGCCACACCACGTCCGACCCACACCGGGTTTTGATCGGCGTCCATATAAGCAAATGTCTTCGGGCGTTTTGGCAGTTCGGCAGAGAGAGTTCAGAAGAGAGAGTTCGACAGTTCAGTTCGAGAAGCAGAGAGATCCAGTCGAGCCCAAGAGACAGGGGACTCGGAAGATAACGCCTCGCAGAGGTGACCACACAATTCCATGCCTTCCGACTTAGACTTCTAACCAAGAACAAATTTGTTGAAGTCCGACTTTAGATTTCCCACCAAAGCCAGTTTTCGACTTAGACTTCTAACCAAGAACAAATTATAGAAGTCTGACTTATATTTTCCACCAGAGCTGACTTTATTGAAAATTAACCCAGATATCCAGAGCTAGCTAAGAACGCAAAAGTGTTACAATCCACATTTTTTCGGGCTGGGAGAGAAAGAGAGAGACGCACTCCTGTAACTCAACAAACCGACATAAAATTAATCACTATTCCTAACCAGTCGCTCGCCTTGAAGTTGTTGCTTGTGCTTTTGTATTTTTTGTCTACATTTATTGTGCAGTATCACCTTGACCCGGATTCGGCTGGCACTACGGCCCGACGTTTGATTGATCTCGTCAACCAAATCACAACGTGGATAGGTTGAATCGAGATCAAAGCAGTTGCTTCGGTGACCAGGCGTTGGAAGCGAGCCGAGTACAACAAGTTGGTACTAGAACCCAACAAGACTTCAACCGATGTCCCAGGGTTAGCCCGTCACAGGTGGTGTCGAGACTGCAGGACTGCACCAGAGAGAGTCAGAGGTCACGAGTGGTGTCGTGACTGCAGGATCCCGCCAACGAGGGGTCGGGGCGTCACATACTGGTGCCGTGACTGCAGGATCGCGCCGCAGAAGGGGTCGGGCGTCACATATTGGCGTCGTGACCAGAAGGATGATGGGCGTCACATTTATCCAAAATAATAGACTGTATTTTATTTTGTGGAAACTTTGAAACTCCCTCACGTTGACATGATGAAAATGATTCAGTAGTAAATCCAGGGTTATTTAGAGGATTAATAAATTTTGCATCTAAATTAGATCCAGATTTGAAGAATTACTTAGAAATCAGTGCAGTTTTTTGCATTCTAGAACAATTAAACATAATCCTTGAAGGAAATGGATAAAAATTGATACCTCAGACATTTGTTGGTGCAAATGTCATGGAAGACAAAAAAAGGAAGAGTTCAAGCAAAAATAAAAGCCGTTTACAGTAGTGCATATTTCATTCACTGTTATGCACAACATAATAAAGAGAAATGCAGCAAGTATTACAATGAATGCAAAAATATTTTCCTCTAACATTTTGACTATTCCAACATTCTAGTCATGTATCCATTCACAAGGAACATATGGATGTCAGCATTCCATGTCCATCCTCTACAAGGTGGAACTTTAACATATGGACCATGAACAGAGTTCATGAAAATTTGTAACCTTTAAAAAGCTGCCTTACTGAAATTCAGTCAACATCAGATGCAGATCAAACAATTGCAAAAGCAACAGGAATTTTACAATACCTGAATGTTGATAATTTCATGTTTTGGTTAGAGCTTTTTCATCAGATTATGCCTCATGTTGAAGTACTTTACAACCAAATTCAATTTCAAGAAATTAGTGTGTTTAAAGTCAATGAATATATAACAGATTTCAAAACTGCTATTTTAGATATAAGGCACTCAAATACTGTAAGAATCCTTCAAAGGCACTAATAACAGAAGCAAAGGGAAGTATGTGACTGCATATGTGTTGATATAATGGACAGATATTCTTCCATTAAACACTTAGTAGCTGCTAAATTGTTCAACCAGAAAAACTTCACTAGTTTTAAAAATGAACTGCCTGTGGAAGAGATAGTACTGATCACTGAAACATATCCCATGATTAACAAAGAGAAAGAAACTGAACTAAAAGTATTCTACTGTAGATCTGATATGCATGAATATTGCAAATTAACTGAGCTGCTGAAATTTATCTTCAAAAATAATTTAGATGGTGTTCTTAGTGAAGTTACAAAACTGATAAAAATCCTCTTGACAATTCCGATGACTCACTCAGAGCCAGGACACTGCTTTTCAACACTGTAAAAAATAAAAACTTTTCTAAGGAGCACTATGAATCCTGAAAGACTAAATGCACTTTCAGCACATTCAATGAAGAAAAAAGTCCTCAATAGTCATCCAGGGATCAAGGAGAAAATTATCAATCTTTTAGTAAAATAAGAAGAATGGATTTAACTTTTAAATGAATGGATCCAGCTTGAACTGTAACAATTTATAAGTAAAAAATATTTTTCTTGTTCCGAATTTTACCAAGTTTATGTATAAATTTTCTTTTTATGTGTTTGTTTTGTTTTACACAATGGCTAAAAATTTTCTGAAGCAGCACCCCCACTAATTTTAGCCATGAGCCGTCACTGTCTATAAGTTTTTATTTGTACTCCCAACAGAAATGTAAAAAACTTTTTTATGACTTTACTTAAACAAAAAAAATCTAATATCTATTCTGGCTAAATTAAAGAGCAATTTTTGGATTGCCCTCATGTCCAAATTACAAAGGACTTCATTAGAACTTGTTAATCTATGTTAAAAGTTTCATATTTAATGATAAAATCTAACAAAATGATCAAGATATGCTTTTATTGATTTATATATATATATATATATATATATATATATATATATATATATATATATATATATATATATATATATGCACAATGCAAGTGGATGTTAAGCAATTTCTTTTGCTGAAAGCTGAGGAGCATTAGGTACTGTGACTATTATAAGGTCTTATGCCAGACTTACTAAATAAACTATAAAAATAGTTATAATTCAATTGGGAGCAAAGAAGCTCTAAAATGTATTAAAATATTCTTACTTTTAGTTCTACTAACTAGGATTCAAAGGAGCTTATTAAATATAACATTATCTATTCAGTCAGTTATGTACCATACGTGATACATACTTAAGCAGTCATGTATCTTTCAATACAAGACTGACAAGACAGATTTTTTCTTGCAGTAGATTGCCATTTTTTTCTACAGTAGACCAGTTGACATTCAAAGCTATAGAACCCACTCTCTTCTGCTACTTACCCATAGCTGGGGGGAGAAGAAGAGGATTCATACCTTTCCTAAGGGTATTAGCACGTAAGTGAATGTAATGGATTCAACTGGAATTCAAACTCGGCTCTCCAATTCCTCAATCTGAAATTTAATTTCCTAAACACAACTTCAATATCAAAACATTTATAAATTGGTTTTTGTAGTACCAGAAGTATCGGGAGTAAATTATGTATCAGTATACGTGGTTACTCAATAATAAGTTTCCAATCAACTCTTTTGTCCTAAATAGAAACTGGATTAGAGACAATATTATTATAGTAAAACTTTACAGTTGAGTGTCATAGAGTTTGTAAGAACTTAAACAGTAATAGACATGAAATATATTTACTCAAGGTAAAAATGATTGTTATTATGCTTAAAAACCACCTAAGCTATATTTATGTAAATTAAAAAAAATGTTTGCAAAATCAATCACAGCACCTTCCATTGAATCAGCAGATATTATAACCTGAAATAAAGCAGGGGTTGTAGGCAGAAGAATAATGCCATTTGGTCAAGCATGACATTAAGAGTAAAAAGAAAATGCTTGATTAATAAATAACCAATGATGTATATCATCAACCCAGCTTAGAGAATAGAATTTAAAAAACAATTTTCAAGAGTTTTACAGTGATATCACTAGTAGTGGATCTACTATGAAGCTAATGAACAAAATCAATGTTTTTTTTAAAGTGTTTATTATTAAAATAAGATCATAAGATCAGCCAATAGGTTGAAGAAGCTAATGTTGGCCTTAGAATATGCTTTAATGGTCATAAAATTCTCTTGTAATTAGTCAAATTTCAAAATTTTCTTGGGTGCTTGCAGTGCCCGATGCCTGAGCTGTTTGTGCTCATTGAGCTTGCCAGAATCTATTCATAGCCTACATTTTGGCAGTTGGATCCTCGAATCTATTGTTGTTGATTGCAAAGGGGCCCCCATATCTGTTCAAGCTCCAAAATCCCAAAATGTAGGTCCACCACTGCATATCACTACACTATATCTACAAGTATTCACTTTTTAACAGCATTCTCTAAAATCACTATTTGGTAAAGATTTAAGAATTTAAGTTAAAACACTTTCTACAGAGAAATCTTAATTTCTTTAAACTTTTGAATTTAAGTCTGTGGTACGGCATCACCAACAATGATCTTTAAGCATAAAATTACAAACAAACAATACAATATTCATGAGCCATAACCTGATACAATTGGTAACATTTTCCTACTTTGGCTGGTGGATTGCATTTTAACTAAAAGAAAAATAGTTACAAAGTTCGAAACATAATATGGCCAATGTTTTTATTTGCAAAAGTTGATGTACTTTCAATTACTGTTGAAATTGTTAGTGGTTTTACAATTAGTTCATTATAAGTATATTACAGTATAAAGTCAACTGCTGCAAAGATAATGACCAATCCCATATACAATTAATCGTTGGGATTTTTTTAAATTCATAATATGTCCATAAAAATACTATCTTTAAAATTTCCTTCTATGTATGTTGCTAGTCTAAGTTGATGAATTTCTTCTTTTTAATGCTTGTAGTGAATTAGATATTCTTTAATCTCCAATTCATATTGTTGTTTAATGGTATATATTTTTTATTTATTCATCTTGGACAAAGGAGTCCAATAAAAAATAAAACCGTCACTTTACTGGTAATATATCTAAAGGGAGTCAGAAACAAAATAAGATATATATGAAAAATGCCACAAAAAGAGCATATCTATTAATTATATTGAGAAACCAGACAAATCTAACCTCATAGATCAAATTATTATATTATTATAGTTTTCTGTTTTTAGTGAAGCAAATGTAATCACTGGACACTTTTTTTTTTGATAATGATCAGGTTACATTAATTATAGAAACTGTAACCCCATGAAAAAGTCACAAATATTTTCCTTCTTTGACTTTAAGAATTCATTTTTTTAAACAAAATTTTAGAAACTTGTATTGTCATAGTTCATGTACATATATTCACTCTCACACAATATATATATATATATATATATATATATATATATATATATATATGTTACACACATATTAGCTAAGAATGTTTATTTACTTTTCCTTTACTAATTTTTCTCATAAATCACTGTGAAGAGAAATTATTATGTGAAAATCAATAAATTAAACAATTAAACCAATTTGGATAATATCATCAAATTCTCATTAATTGAGCTGCATTCTTTTGAAAAGAAATCTGTTGAAAACATACAAATATGCTTGAGGTAATATTATGACAAGACACTTGCATATAAAATGTTTATAAAATTATATAGCCAAAACTTATATACTTGCTATAAATGAGTCTTCTGATATAAACATACAACTGCATTTAATATACAGTTATTCATAATAAAAATTCTTCAGATGAATAGACTGATCTGATTTTTGAACCAAAATATATGAACTGAGAGAAAATTATTATTTGCAAAGCGTTGAAATATAATTTGGTTTGATAGAATTAAAGCAAAGGTAAACTGCATGTACAGCAAAGGAACTTATCATGACAGAAGTGGAGAATTTACAAGAAAAGAAACAAAGGTATAAAGAAAAATGCCAACAAAAGATGATATTAAATTTAGTAAAATATTAATCTCAAATTCAATGAAGCAAATATTTTGAATATTAAGGAAAATTGTTGGCTTGACATTCATAAGAATAGTAATTGTGCTTGAGGGGTGCATTATAATTAGATGAAAAAAATAATACATTTAATTTTAAGAGAAGCCAATAACAATTGTTGAAGTCAAAACAATTTGCAATATTATAGGAAACAATTTAAAGCTGTCATTCTCTTTGTTAATGTTTATATAAACACATGATAACCTTAGTATTAATTGTAATACTAAGCAGATTTGGAGTTATTTCAGAAGAATTTTATAATGACATTTCCAATGTAAAATTCTGTAGTTCTCTAAAAATCCTTTGATCAATACTTAACTTGAACTTCAATACAGAAAATAAAGGAGTAAGGATAAAATAACTTCACTCTGTTATTAGTCAAAGAATAAGAAATATAGAGAAAAGGTTTTGTTACACTGCATCTATAACATAAAGTTAAGTCTTTTACATTTTCATTAGAATTTAAAAAATTTTAAAACTATATTTTGCTATATACAAAATTATTGAAACCAAATGATATCTATATTCACTTTTAAAAAATAAAATATCATAAAGCTAACTTTTATTCACAAGGTATGAAATACAAAACTGTTATAATATTGCATAGTTTCAGTTGCAAAAGAACAAATGCTCTTTCAAAATTATTTAAATGTTTAATATTTTTCCTATATATTCATACCAACACTAAACAGAAAAAAACTATTATGTGAGAATTTTATGATTCTTGCAGACGATTTCCATTTTTAAAAAAATAAACATTTTCTATTAGAATACTAGTACAAGGGTGTGCTGAAAAGTTCTTGGCCTGACCAAGAAGAGATTAAAAAGAAAATTCTGATGTTTCGTCATTTGGTCAGATTTGGGGACGTGAGTCAAGCTGTGAACTTTTCAGCACTCTCTTGTATAATAACTGGTGTCAAAAACAAAGATTAATCTAGACTGATCCAGTTAAAAAATTATGCTTTGTTAATAATAATATGATTTTAAGAAAAATTAATTTGAAAACCAGGTGTACAGAATTTATAGTAAGAATAAGGGGAATTAATATTTTAAGATATTTTTTAAACATCAAAATTTAAATAACATACTTACTATAACTGAACAAATGATCTGCAAATTCAAGATAATTCCATCACTAGTTTGAATTCTCTCAACTTTGCCACTTAAATCTAAGGTAAATTTTATCAATGTACAAAATAGTATAATTAAGGACAGGATAGAATGAGAGGAAATAGTGAGGAATTTGTTCAGTGTGCAGATAGAATCAATAGCTCAAGTTTTTCTACACTCAACAATTGCATCTTCAAAGAAAGCATCTGCATTTATCATCCATTACATGCCTCATACCTAAATGAGTACAGGATGTATTAATCTGTCTGCTGCACATCAAGAATGAGACATGCACCATACTTACATTATTGTATCACATTTGCTGCTACTCAATCATGCAATAAATCTTTGTCAAGTACTATAAAAATAATTTGGCTTCCTATTTTTAACATCAAACGTGACCATTTGTGATAAAATTATAAACTTTCTAACAATAACCATAATTTTTTGGTAGCCAGAAAGAAGGAAAAAATAGAACAAATTCATCTTTGAACAAGAACATTCTTGAGACTGACTTTTTAATATTCTGTTGTGAGTTTAATTAGAATTTCAATTTCTTTTATTCTAACACTCACACAAGCTGTTTAATTGGCATTCCTGTTCTTACAGAATTAGTTTGTATTAAAAAATGTGCAGTAGAAATTCAATTTGACTTTTCAGGAAAAGCTGGAGTAGAGCAAGATGTGATCTATTCAGTATTAGAACATCAGAATAGAGAATTTTAAAAGTATGTAGTTCAAAATCTTCTGATGGCAGATAGGATCTAATGTACAAATGTAGAAAGGTGGATATTTAGATAAACTAAAAAAAAGTTTTACAACATTTTAATGACATTCTGCTCAACTTTAAAAGATGACAAAGTGTACAATAGAAAAATGGGTTAATGAAAAGAAAAAAAAAACCTTATCAAAATTTCCTTTTGTGGAGTTTTAAAAAATATTACAAAGAATATTCAGTAACTAGACAAGATGGGCAAAAGCAAACATTTTACTTATTACTTTGATTCTTTTATGTATATCTATTAAAATCTAACTTAGCCTTTCAGTACAAAATTTTCAATCAGCAACATATAGGTTATCTTAGAAATAGCTCATATTCCATATGATACTGTTTACTGCATGTCATTATAAGTGCTATTAGGTATGCTATTCAATTAGTTAATTCTTGCCAATTAGAACTTCATTAAATTCTATTCCCAAACTCTTGGTCAGTGTCTAAAAATATTGGTAAGATTATGATCAGGAAAACATTCAGGCATCCTAACAGAAAAGTAATATTTAGAATTCCTATAATAATTTGTATAATGTTTACTGTAAAATTATTTTGTCTATTTGAAGTCAATAAGTAGAGCATATTTTTCTTATCATGGTGTAGTGATTATCAAACTTATCTCACAAATAGTAAATTTATCTTCTCATACTTTTGGCCCTGTGCTACACAAAGCAAAACTTATGAAATAACTAGAACAAATTCACTAGTAAATTTCTATTTATCATCCAATATACATAGACATGAAGACAAAATACTAACACTCAAGCAGTAAAAGATGTGTTTCAATTGGATTAAAGTGTAAAGGTTGGGGAACAAAATATCTTAAAGTTTAAGATATTAGGAAATAAAAATAGCAGATTCATTTCAATCTTTATTATCAAACTCTCATCAGTGTTATTTTATATCTATGTCTTTGGTAAAATTTCCACTAATTTCAACAAGTTAGCCCTGAAATTCATTTTAAATCTGGTGGAACATTAGAAATGAAAAGTACAATTTGAAGATGGTTCATTGTATACAATGAACCCATCTTCAAACAGAATAATAATTTACAGAGTATAAGCACTAGAGGGCTACACATGTTTATATCCTTTCCCAAAAATGTGTAATCATTCTGTCTGTGAAGAGGATAATCAATGTTTTTTCTTGTTTGATTCAAATCCTAACAGTAATATCAGCTTAAATAGTCAAAGTCTGCAGAGCACTAATGACACTAATAGGAAATATAAAATAAATATCACTAAACTGACTACACACTCATAATGATATATAAATCTGATAATGATCACTAGTGCCATGACCAGATAGATGTTTTGTTAAAGGCCAGAATTGTTTTGATTTCTCATTTTTTTAATGATTCAACATGGAAGAGAGAGTAACAGTAAGTTCCAAAATGCCAAAAGCCAAACATCAAATTTTTTTCCCAGCATTAAACCAAAAACCTTGACAACTAGAGTAGATTCCAAATGTCAAATAATTTTTGCATCCCTAACTACAATGAAGGAAGAAAGGACAACAAATTACAAACTATTTTGGATATTTTTATCATTAATCTATTCATATAAGGACAAAAAAATTAATTTCTTCAGTCAAAATTATTCATTGTACACACAACTTTAGGTGACAAAATTCCAGAAAAGACATCACTAGTGTATAATATTCACCAACATTTTTTTAATTTGTAGCAGCCAAATTTAACATTTTTCCAACTTTTTATCCAATTCATACTGACTAAAAGTTAGAATTATATTTATTTATATATATATATATATATATATATATATATATATATATATATATATATGAAGAAATATAGTTTTAAAGTGTGCTATATTTATGGGATAAAGTGCCCAATATCAGAGATAGAGCGTATGTAAATATAAATATAAAAGTGAACATCAACACTCAGGGGCGGCAGGCTGTTTCATGCTGGACACAATCGTCAGGCCACAAATTTATATATATGGGTCAGTGGTGCATTGTGGGTAATCTATTCTGGTGGTTATTTTTGTGAGAGTGGCTTGTTTATTTATTTGTTTGGGTTAATTTATTTTACTTGTTTTTCATTTTGTATTATTCTTTTCATTTTTTATGTTATGTAGTAAAAAAATTTTGGGGAGGATTTGCTTAGGTCGCTTATTTAATAGTTTGTTTTGGTCTGAGAAGATAATTAAAGCTATTTATTTGTCCAATGTTTAGATTGCTTGCCGTAGTCTATTCTGTTATTTTGGCAGGTGGACAGTTTTTAATTTATTTATTTGGATTGATTATTTTTACTTGTTTTTACTTATTTATGCTTATTTTTATTAGTTCTAATGGTTATTTTAGCTGGGGGCGATTTGTTAATTTGTTCATTTATTTATTTATTTGGATTAATTTTTATTACATTTTTTATTTATTTACTTATTTTTTATTTTGTATATATTTTTATTTATTCTATTTGGTTTTCAATTTTTGAGTAACGTAGTGATGTTTTTTTATCGATATATAGCAATTATAGCTATTTTTATGTCCAATTTTTGGATTGGTTGTTGTAGTCTATTCTGACGATTATTTTGGTGGGATTGGTTTGTTAATTTGTTTATTATTATTTACTTTATTTACTTATTTGGGTTGATTGTTTTTATTTGGTTTTATGTATTTTTTTTATTTATTCTATTTTGTTTATTCTAACAGGAGTGGTTTGTTAATTTATTTATTATTTGTTTAGGTTAATTTATTTTACTTGTTTTTTATATTATTTTGTTTATTTGTATTTATTCATTTCAGTTTTCGATTTTTAAGTAACATAGTAAAAATTTGTTTTCATGTCTGCATTTTGAGATGAGCTCAGATCGTTTATTTAGTAATTTATTTTGGTCTGGGAAGGTAATAATGGCTAAAATAGCAAAGTTTGCAGGTTTTTGATTGATTGTTGTAGGCTGATGTTCTTTTCCTTATTTTCCATGATATTTTTGGTGTGATTTGTGTTTTGTTTTTAATTTTCCAGATGTACTTGGAAAGCATTGTACTATTCACGTATTTACTATTTGTGAAAGATGTTTTATGTGCATAGTTTCTTTGTTTCCAGGGCCCTTCAGTTATTCCTATGTATACTTTTTCTTCGTTATCTAGTGATTTTACCATGGCTTGGTATATTATGTTGTTTTGTAAGCAATTACCATTTAAGGGACATGCATTCTTTATTCTACCGTTACACGTGGGTTTAATTTGTTCGGGTGTTGATAGTTTTCCTGTTGTGCTTTTTTATTATTTGTGCCATGTTCTTGGTGCAACTGTAGCTGATTTTTACAGTGTTTTTATTGGATATTTTAATTGGAGTTTGAAGAATATTTTACCTACATTTGTTTTTACATTTTTGCTGTACGGTGGGTTGAACCATGTGATATTTCTCTTCCTGTTGGCCTTTCTTGTGCGCTGTGGTGAGTATGTGAGTGTTGCCAGGAATCCACTATCTTTTAGGGCTGTTTCATAGTCTTTCTTAGCATCGTTAAATATGGTTTTATTGCGAGAATTGTCGGAGAGTCTGCAGTTAATCGATTTTGGAATCTGTTTGATTATCGAAGGTGGGTGATTGGAGGATGTGTGTATGTACAGTGGTTTATCATTGGGTTTTCTGTATGGTTTATATGTGCCTTTTCTTAGGTTGAACGTAACATCTAGAAAATCTACTTCGTTTAGGTTAGTTTTTATATCTATGTCAAATCCGTTATTTTTAAAAATCCTTATTATTGCTTTTCTAGTTTTGTCTGTGTTTTGTTTGTTGTAGTTACTTAAAATTATGAGACCATCATCCCTGTAGAGCCGTGTATCATTTTTATCTATTATTTCGCTTAGTTTATGTAGTAAATATATACCTATGATTTTGCAGGTCTCCATATATATATATATATATATATATATATATATATATATATATATATATATATATATATACTATAGGAGCAGATTAGAATAAAAAATTAGAGTCGACTTTGAATTTCAATTAAGTTTGTTACATTCACTTCAAAGTGCAAATACTCTTGCAAAAGATATGAATCCATCTTGTTTCCCCTTAGCTATGGCTTAAATGGTAGGAAAGACTGGGTTTCTTTAGCCTTGGTTAGCAATCAGTCAAGGAGAAGGACAACTCTCAATTCAAAACCTGAGGAGTATTATTTGGAGATCTTCTGGCACACTATGTGCACCAGTTCTCTGTATTTGTTTCTTCCAAAAAGTGTAGTTGGTTCTGTACAAGCCTTCACCACTATAATCAAACCATAGGTACAGGTAGTCTAACTGCTCAGTTGTAAGAATGAAGCTACAAAGAGAAAGTCCATTATCATATATATATTATATATATATATATTGTTATATCTTTATGCAACCATAACCCCTAACCACACACATTTTACACTTAACGAACAATGTCTCTTTCCACCTCATTATAATATATACTCATCCTCTCTCTTTCAATCTGTAATAGTAGTTGCTGACTACAAGAACAATTAGGTCAAACAGGCTGATGACCTAGCAACAATAAGATTGCTTATTCTCTTTCACTTCTTGTAATTTCCTGCATCCTAGTGGCATTATTGCCTTGTTTGGGGTGAAATGATTAAAAAAATTATATGTGTGTGTGGGTGTATGATATAGATATATTACATTATGTTTTGAAATATGTTTAGGGGGAAATGCATAGATATATTTATACAAAAATGCAACAAGCTTGCAGTAAAAATAAACTCTCACTACGAGAAACAAAATTATAATCAAATATTGCATTAGCAGCATAAAACAAAAGTGGTCATTACTATTATATCTGTATGTGTGGACATATAAATGAACAAAAACAAAGTTTTACCATTTATTGGTTACTGGCAGTTAAACACATAACTCCACTCATAACTTCTACTAAACTCAATCAGATGTCACTTCATCATGATGTTTAAGCAATCATCTTACACAAGCACAAAAAATTGAAGGCAGTTTGATATGCAAAGAAAAATGGAAACTGGTCAGCTGGTCATTATTTTGGATATTCTAAGTGCAATATCCAACTCTGACACTAAAACAAGTTCAAACTTCAATCTATGCTGAAGTTGCAGAAAGCAGAAGATCATCAGCATTTTCAAAGTTGGAAAAAAAGCTGATCGAGTGGATGAAAGAATATAGAATGGCCAGTATTGGAATTAGTAGAACTGACATGTGTCTCAAGGCACTACAAAATCACATAGAAGATTGGAACAATGCTGGACAACTTCATGGTTAATGTTAAGTGGTGTCTGTGACATAATTTATAAAGAGAGATAATTTATCAGTTCATTATCAGAAATTCCCCCAAAATTTCAAAGGCAACTTAAAAAAGTTCCAGCATTTTATGATCAGACAACAAAATGCCTTGAGGTACAACCTATTGCAGACTGGAAATGCAAATCAAAACTTACTAAGCTTTGACCTCCTCTATGAACAGTCAATAGATTTCAAAACTTCTGGTAATGAGAAAATCTGATTCATACTGATATTAGCTGTCACATTTTGTTTTTAAGAGAAAATCCATATCTTAGAAGACATTTCCAAAAGAAATATATGTACTATCCACAAGAAGGAATGGTTTGACACAGAGATGATATGTGGCTGTATCAAAATGATTCAGTCACACATCACAGTGTTAGTGGGATGTCTTGATGGCCTGCTGAAATGGCTATCCTTACTCATCCTTGACATATTCAGATGCTATTGACAGATTCATGTGAAATGTCAACTGATATTAATGAAAACTGATCTTGTCTTCATTCCGAAAGAGAAGATCAGTGTTTTTCAACACCTGGATATTTACATCAACAAGCCATTCAAGTTGCTTGTTCAAAACAAGTGGAAACAGTGCCTGGAAGATTGAGAAGAAGTCACTCAGTCTAACTGGCTGCATTTGCTGATCAGAGCTTCTATTATATTGGAAGACTGGCAGAGCATCCTTGAAACCACTGTGGCAAAGTCATTTAAGAATGCTGCATCATGAACAAACTGGACATCATTGAAGATGACATTTTCTTTGAGGAAAAAGACCAAGATAGCTTTGTGGATGATGACAGCATTAAAGATGACAAAGATATCCATTATGTTGACAATATAGACAAAACTATGATGACATCTATCTTTGACATAGACAAAAGTGAAGTAGACTAAAATGTGCTTATTGTTTATGTCAAACATTTTTTGGCTTAAACTCTTTGTTACACATTAGTTATAGATATAACTTTTAGTCACATAATCCCAGATATGGTGGCTAGAAAAAAGTCAATATTTAGTTCTTGAGTATAATATGCATTAATAACTTTTCAGCTTAAAAATCTGTAAAAAGTGCATATTAGACATGAAAAATTACAGTAATTTGATAAATCAGATGTAAGTAAAAACCTTTGATACTTACCAAGATGTAAAAGAGAAAATCATATGTTACCATATTTTAAAAATTAGCATGGAGGTTGTAACTTTGCTAAAGGCATAGCCCATATTAAAGAAGTCAAAATAAATAAAATTCTTGTACATTTTAAACTACATGTGAAGATGAATATGAAGGAATTTAAAAAAATTAAAATTTATTATGCTATCTTTTCAGATAAAGAAGTATATTTGGTAATTTAGTAATGCTTACTAATATCTTTTTCTGTTTTTAAATGAACCAAATTAGATGCACTAGTTTTATACTTAAGAACATGTTCAGCACTAAAAGCTTGGCTTCAGTTGTACAGCTATGTACTCAGAAAAAAAAAGGCTCTTGTAAAATGTGTATCTTATTGGCTAGCAAAAACAGTAATATCACAATTACGATTAAACTTTGTTGGTTAATTCCAACACATATGCATCATTTATTATTTACTTAAGGATGTAAAAGAAAGAAAAAAATGAACATATTTGTGTTAATTTAACAAAGTAGCAATATTTTCTTTTCCTGACCCTCTTATTAAAGAGGGAGCCAAATCTGTGCTTGTTTTATTCAGTATCTCTACTGGTTGAAACAAGTTTATCTGAATTTTGAATTCAAGCAAATTTCAGTTCAAAATATAAATCCCTTAAATGAAATAAAAATTTCAATGTCTTGTAAAATATCTTGATATTTACATAAAAATATATTAAAAATGTTTCAAAGGTGTAAATTTTTAAGATGAAAATGTAGTTCACAGGTTTATATTAAAAAACAAACAAAATAAATGTTAAACTGACAGACTGATAGAAAGCAATTTAATGAATTAAATAAAACATTATTTAACAAATCTCAATCAAAGAATAACAATAGACAGAAATTTAATTTTTTTGTATCAAAAAATGCTTTGAGGCTAAGAGAAAGGTTTTAATTTATCAAAACCATTAAGGATTTGTATAGTACACCGAAATGTCACAAAATAAAAATTATATATATCTTTTGAAAATAAAATGAATGTAATGAAGGAGGAAATTTTTAATCATGCATTAAATAAGTTTATCAAATGAACTGTACATTTTTTTCAATAAAAATGGTTTACCACAGCCTACTCTTTTTTTTCCAAATGAAGTGACCCACTATGATTTTCATGAGCAGTCATATAACAGCAGTGCAGTTTAATTGCTTTTTACTAGATTTTTATTTTATATTTATTTTTCATCAGGTTTGAACATGACTTTAGCAATGTTGTCTATTCATATATGATTATGTAATGTGTGAAAAAGTTTATGTAGATTTCATCTGGTTCTCTATTGCACTTCTAGTTCCACTGATTTGTGCCATTATTTTTAGTAATCATTGACTGATATGTCATCAGAATATATAGAAAAAGAAAAATCATATTCATATGGATGAATGATTCCAACATAGAAACTAAATATATATTTTCTTGCACTTGCAGTGATTCATAAAAGACAACTGATGAATAAGAATTCAGAAGTTTCATGACATATCAAGAACAAATTTATAACAAAGAAACTAAACTAAAGCAAACATTATTTTTCTCAGCCCATAGTGAAATACAGGTAAAATTTGTGATGCTCTTATTATATCAAAATATTTAATTAGATAAATCTTATAGAAGTGGCATACATAAAATCAAATTGTCTCTATGCACTATATACAAGCTCAAGAATATCAGATTGAGATGCAAACCAAAACAAATATGCCTGCCATATTTTTACCATCATTTTTACAAAATCCTGGACACTGCTTAAGGCCAAAAATAAAACTAAGGGAAAACAGTTTCACTCTATAAATAATAATTAGAAAAATACTGATAAGAATTGTTACTTATCAGATTGTGTTTGAATTGAATTCATTATTTTTAGAAGTTAATTTTTGTGACTGCAAGAAATGCTTTTGATGAAAGCATATTTATGTATTGAATTACTATAGAAAGAACTTTGTATTGAATATCAAGTAATTTCCATTTTTGTCTTTACAAAAGAAATAGGTAATAATTTTGTCTCATAAGGAAGGGAAGAATTAACAATTGCTTGCTTATTTTCTTCAAAGTTAGAAATCAATAATATGACAATTTAGACAAAAACATTTTATAATGCATGCTTACAACAGTCATAATACAATCAAAAGCAATTTTTTGAATGTAGTTAACACTAAATGCTCTTAATGTCACCAATGATAAAACAAGCAACCTAATCTATGTACTTCTGCTTATGTTAGAATGTCTATGTAAAAACTTTAAACATTTTTATAGAAAGAATTATAACATTATTGACACTGCAAAACCTGCTATATTGAGTTTGAAGCTTGACCTGTAAGCAGTTCACTGAAAGTAAAACAAAAATATGGTTCCTATTAGTGATAAATATTTTGCAATGATTATTGTTTGAAGGAGATTTCTATTGATAATCAAATAAGTACATCACTGTGTAATATTCAAAAGTATTATCAAAGTATTTGTCAATTTAACTGTTTATTTTGGAATATGATGGTGATGGATGGGGCTATGGAGATCTGCCCATGTATTAAGATACAACTCCTAGTATTGTTGGAAGAGTCCAAAGAAATATTGCAATCATCATTTTAGTTGCAAGATAATTGCATGGAAAGTAAAAATGAAATGTGACTATGCATGATAAATGTATATTCCATGTAAGACAGATCAAAACTAGATTCAAAATACTAGCCATAGGAATTTTATAAGTAGTTAAAGTTTTTCAGATTAAATTAAAGGATTTTTTTCTATGTTCACATGCCCAATGATATTAAAAAAAAGCAAAAAACAGTAGATTCCTAAATTATATTAACATTTTTCACAGCATATTTTTTGTTAGTAAAATAAATAAATTAGGTACACAACACACACAAAGAGGACAAACATGAATTTATGTCATTATTCTAAAAAAGAAAAAAAAGAAGAGACTATTATTCAATGATTTAAACATTTCAAGTATATGTCATTATACGGATGAAAATTTTGTGAATTTGCTATTAGCAGATTTTAAAGTCTTTGAATTTATTATATCTGGTATTTCTTTTTAAGAGATATCCAACCAGGATTCATTCAAAACATTTTCCTTTCATCTAAGACTGTTTTCAATGATGCTATTTTCAAGCCTTTTTAATTATCATTGAAGCTCCAAATGATTGATGAATATTGGTAGAAGTCTACCTTTCAGAATGGACATATATTTTTAATAATTGATAGGTTCTTTGTACTCCAGAAGCTTTGAATGACTAATCATCCATGCTACTCTCCACATGAGAACTGAAAATCCACCATGTTTGATAATGAACTACAAAGACTTCAAATAAAATTCTTGGCACACTTGTTCAAAAATTGAGTAAATGAAGAATCATATGAAAATATAAACTTATGGCTAAACTCCACCACCTCAATATCTGTCTATATTCCTGAGATGAGGTATTGTAATTATTTACACTATTTACATTATTCAGACTTTGGCTTTCATCTTTGTTGCTATATTTATGATGTTTTGATTGTTGTATGCTCCGGCCTTCTTCAAGCGACTGGAATTTTTAACTGAACCCTTTATTTTATCCACAGGAGTAAATTGTTCTAGTTCCACGTGTCATGCCTCTTCTGTGTGTCTCAGTATCAGTTATCTTCCTTTAAGTCAACTGTCCAAGTTTTTGTTCAGTTTTGCTGTAGCCAGATATTGAACTTGCAACTCTTTGGATCAAGTCACTGGATTTAACCAATGCCATGGACACAATTTCAGTTCAAAATTCCAATCACTTGAAGAAGACCAGAGCATACAGCGGCCAAAATGTTATGAATATGGCAATGAAGATGAGGGCAACAGTCTGAACAATGTAAATAGTATAAATATCCACCAACTCAATTTCCCATTTTTTCTGTTAAATATTGTCCGGTTTAAGAAGTGACTATCTTTTAACTGCTCTGCCATTATAGTTCATGTGATAATTGCTACATCTCCTGCCTTGTTAAAATCTTTAATCTTCAACTTCTGATATCATCAACATATCATTTTGATTGGCCATTATGTGTTTTTGTTAAAGTTTTTTCATTAGTGAATTGTATAATCTTTTAAGATTGATACTATTTGATGCTGGTTAATTCTATATTCAATCTGACCATCAATGTACTTTCTTTTAATAAACTCAGTACTTGCCAATGAGTATACTCAATTTGAGTTAAATCATATCAACCCATTACTTTGTGTGTGTGTGTGTGTGTGTGTGTTCATATTTGACTGTGAAAGATATTACTTACCCTAACACAATTTCCATCATCTTCCTGGAAGTAGCTACCTTCGATGCTGTTTGTGCACTGGCTGCTAAAGGGTAACACCAAATGTTTGTACACCATTAAAATGTTGTACAAACAAATGTTTGTACATTAAAATGTTGTACAAACATTTATGCAGGTTGTTCAAATAGTATTTTACACACACACTGATATACACTCCTTAGTTCACCTTCACCATAACAATAGCCTCATAGTACTTTTGTTCATTTTTATGATATCTAGCATCAAAATAAGTAGGTAATGATTGTTACAACCTTTCTTCACTTATCTCCTCTTTTTATTGTTTTATTGTTTGTCAGCTGATTGTCACATGGATGCATATTGTAAAATACACATATACCCCTACACAAAAAACAACAAAATATTCTCTTTGGTCATGTTTATTTTGTAAAAATTCACAACTATTCATAAATAATTTTCCTTTGCCAAAACAATTCATAACTTCTCTCTGTTTTCAAATGTTTAATAATATGTAAAAAAAAAAGGTGGGGGTTTAAACTATATGTCATTCTATAAAAACACCAATGAAAAACAGCTGTATGGCCTTGCGCCATTTCAATTTCATAATCCCAAGATACCTTCAAATATGCAATGCAACAAGAACTATTCCAAACCCAAACAGATCTCCCAGGAATATGGACTGGCAAGCACAATCCAGTATCATGCAATGGAATGTTTTCTGATGCAATTAAGATCTGGTACCAACAGATTACAAATGATAGCAGCTGGTATTTTGAAAAACAACTGTCTCTAGAGGCATTTCATAGTAAGGGAAATATTATTAGCAGATACAGACATTATTTGAATCAAATATTAAATAAAGAAAGTAGTTGCATATAAATGTATGCTTGAACATGGGACATTCAAAGTTTTTCAAATTTTATTATTTGAAGTATTTGGCTTGTACTCATACTAAATGTCCTTTAACCCTTTAGCATTCAATCTGCCCAAAACTGCTCCGTAAATATTGCCTCTCACTATAACTCGTCCCATGTATATTCTGTCGTAATATGTGACAACAACATTGCAAATAACACAGGAAGTCATGCAAACTGTGAGTCTTTGACAGCTGATATTTATGGAGTGGGTTTGAGCATGTTGAATGCTAAAGGGTTAAATGGTACACAAAAATCTGGTAGTGTAGCATCAGTTTTGTCTCTTTTAAAGCTAAGAGATGCATTTCTTGCTACAATTTATCAATATAAGAAACTGATTAATATTAGTTGCAAGTAAGCATGTATATGCATTGATACATGAAACATTTATGTGTGTGCATGTAAGAGAAGGTGAGGTCTGCACACATTTATCATGTACTTTGAGAGTATATAGTTTATTGTTAAAGGACCTTTCAGTGGTTGGCCATTAACCGATTAACTGTAGATGATATGAATTTCTGTTATTGCAGTTCTATGGCTCAACTGCAAATGACAGAAGTTTCTATTGAAGTTAATGGATTAATTTCCACTGATTCAATATTGTGACTTTGTAACCTTTGAGTAAGAAAGCTACAATTTATGTGATTTTAAAATTATACACTGTAAATATATACGTACACAAAATGACTACATGCATACACTTTATTACAAATATTAGGATATATCAAAAGTGTTTTTTAGATATTTACTCCAAAACTGCACTTGAAAAAAATTTGATTGGCCTAAAATGAATCAGTCATTTTCCTTCAATTTCTTCATTGTTAGAAAAAAAAAAAACTGAAAATACTTCAACTACAGTGGCAGTAATGGAGCAATGAAATTCTTCAAAATCTTCATAAAATTGTTTTTATTGAAACAAAGCAAGTTCAGTTGACCATTGATGACAATTCCAGAACAAAGTAACTATAAACAATTTTTTTTTCTATCCTCTGCCAGCCACAATGATGGAGAAAGCCTTAACTGTAAACATTATATATATATATATATATATATATATATATATATATATATATATATATATATATATATTATATTTATTATGTATCACATCATTATAAAATAGTATTCAACTTTACCTTTTGTTTTTGATGTTATAATGGCAAAAAACAATTATTGAAATTTAAAAAATTTTCAGACATTATTCTAAACTGAAGCTGCTCCCAGAACTTGAGAAATGGAAGGAAGTGAAACAATATCTACCCAAAACTGGTTTAAACATTTTAAGTGTGATGACTTGTTCTTTGAAATACAAACCTAAAAGTGGATAACCATTAATTATTAATTATACTTTAAAACACAAGGTAGGAGAGAACTTGACACCCAGCACTTGAAAATTTTCAGAAGAGCAAAGATCATTGAAAAATACCATATGTAGAACATTATATAAAAGCTTAAAAACCATATAGAGCTCTCAAGAGGTTCCTTGTATACCAAAGAGGAAACAAATTTTTTATAAACACTCATATATGGAATGATAAATATGTATTGCCAGAAAAATATTACCTAATGAGTAAAAGGTGTTAAAATCAAAGGCCAAGTTAGATTTTACCCAATAATCAATCAAATGGGTAGAATATTGGTTTCTTCTGATACAAACATTTGACAAATCTTACATTATACATTAAAATTTTGTTCTAGTTTTCTATAGTTCTAGAATAAAGATAACTTTGTATGATTCAGTTTAGCTTTAATCAGTTTTATATATTCTCATGAACAGATGAACTAATAAATGGCAAAAATACAGAAACTACCAGACATGAGTTGATTGTACAAAAATTAAAGGACAATGAAAATCAGAGTTCATAAGTAGAATATTATAAGCTTGTATTTCATTTTAAAATATGCAAAAGCCATTATTTTAATTTTAGGGTAAGTCTACAATCCAGATACCTTTACAAACTAAATCAAGACCTTTAAAATATCCAGCTTAACATTATACAGAAGATATTTATAATATCAGGTTGGAACAAAATAAATGACCATTTTCATGCCACAAATTTTAAAATGCTATAACTCAACTTAAACATGACTTTATTAGTCAAAATATGCACCTTTAGAATTGACTAAATATTGCCAAAGATATGGCAATTAATTTAATCAATAACAATAAAAATTGACATAGATGCGCATCTAAGGTCCAGAAAAAGTGGTAATTGGTAAGGATATGTTTAATTAATGCCTTTAAGCTTACTTCATCAGTTTTTGCCAGTTGGTTTATAAAATATGAAGTCTTGCATTATCCTATAACAGGATAGGCATCTTTTTTATTGCTTACTGTTGGTCAAGATGTTTTCAACTGTCAATGTATCAGTTCCAAATCAGGATAACAGGATTCTGCTGTAATAGTTTGACCAGATTACTCCATTGCAGCATCTCCAAGATGGTCAAGAAAAACATTTGGAGGTGAAGATGTGGTTTTAGGAAGGTTCAGGTGGAGCAAGTCTATCATTCCTAACCCAAGCCACCAGATCTCCATTTATCATACAAAAACCACTTTTCATCAACACTAAGCGCACAATAAAAAAAGGTTCATTTTTTTTTAAATGAAGAAGAAAATTGCAGCAAGTATCAAACTATATAAGCTGCTGATCAGACAAATTATTTGGTACCCACTTCTGCGTTTTCTTCTCTTTGCTATTTTGTGACTGATGTCTTTCAACTCTAGCTTTGTTCCCAATACTTGAGGGTTTGTTTCTGAATGAGTTTTCACTGCTGCTCTCTATTCTTCATTGTTGAATGATGACTTGCAACCACAACCAGGCTCATCAGAGTGATCCAGATCACCAGAAGTGAATTTTTGGAACCAATATTGCACAGTCCATTCTGAACATGATTTTAGACACAAGCACTGTTGGTTTTGAAGGTGACTTTCACAGCACATTGGCCAAATTTGAACTCATGAAGCATAATGACATGAAAATCATGTTTATTCATCTTTGCTTTGATATCCTATAAAAAAAAACAAGAAAGCAATAAAAAAAATCAAATGACATCAAAAGGATGAGAAACAGAGCATTGAAAAGATATATAGCTGTATGCAGAAACAGAAGAGGACAATGGGAAAACAAACTGATTGTACTAACGTAACACAAGTACAACCATTTATTTTGTTCCAACCTAATAAACCACTTGAAGTAAAAAGTATAGTGAGAAATTCAAATTTAACAGGGCAACAAATAGACCAGTGACTAGACAGGCTAATTGCACTGACTGATGTGTTCCGGCAGGTGCTGGCCTTGGTAATGAGAGATGCAAAATGGAGTTCTTTTCATATTGACATAATTTCTAGCCTTAGCTATTCTGCGTGACTTGAAAGACAGGCATAAATGATGCAATTAGAATGGCTTCTTTTCTATTTACATGTTAATCATACAATCTTTCAACAAGCAACCCACTACAAAATTGTTGTACTTCTCAGTAACTGTTACAGTGTATTTTTAAAATGAGAAAAAAGCCCTGAAAGACAAGCAAGCAAAACTTTAAAAATTAATATTGTAATAAGTATACAATCATGAAAATAAACCTATTATAAGGTAATTTTCTTTCATCAATATTTTATTGGCTCACCAAAATTGTTCATTTGATTTATTACATGAAAACAAAAACAGTTTTTTTTACATTATTGAACAATTTACATTTTGTTCAACTAGATTTATTTATTTTAAAAAAAAATAAAAATAAAAAACAAACAATAAGAAAAAAATAACTAGTTCTTTTTTTTGCAGAGAACTTAATCTTTGTTTTTCATTTATCCAAAAGTATATAGCATCGGGTAAATATGAAAGATTCATAAAAACTTCCCAGTCAGTTAAGCTGGACAATTTTTTCTTGGTGGCCAGAGAAACATGCTGTCTATTTTTATTCTAATGTAATAAGTTCATGGTTGGGAACTACCTTTTAAGACTACCGTATGAACAGTATTAGCAGCTCATTTAGATGAAGACCAGCCTTTGGTATGTTTAGTACAAGTTCATTTTCCTTGTCCCCATCATTTCTTATCATTTCTACTGTAAAGTAGCTTTCTTTTTTCTTGTTGGCATAGCTTGTATGGAAGTCATAAAAGAAAGCAAATAACCAAGTTGGTCCCAATGATTCTCAGCACTTGTTTTAGATATTCTGAATATTTTATCTCCTGCCTCACATTGATTATTCTCAAGTAATATCTTGATTTGATTGCCATCAACCTCAAATGGCTTACCCAACTATCAAGCATCATTCAGTGAGAAATTTCCACTACCAAACTTTGTAAATCACTCTTGACAAGACACATTCACTCATCCATAGTAACTTCTCTATAAAATAAAATGCAAAAAATCTTTCATTTGCATTGCACTTTAACATTTAAATAAAAAATAAATATAGCACACCAGCAATGTTGTCTATTTTCTTCTATCTTCAAAGTTAAATGAATGTTTATGACAATTACAATATCAAAAATAATCTTTTTTATTTTTAATGAAACTAAACACTTTTCATATTATCTAATGACAATAAAAGAACAGATATTTTTTATCAACTTAATTATTGTTAGGCTTGAGCTTGTTTTTCAACTAAAATCAATGTTAAATTACTCCATTAGCCTATGATTTACAACCTTGTATTGAACAGTATTAGTAGTTTTGCTGAAAACCCAGGTATAAAAACACTATACTATATAGGATACAAAAGAAAAACCACAATTTAATAACAGTTTTATCATCTGCTACAGCCAAGGGTTCTATAAAATACAGATTGAATATGTTAAATACTTGAACAAGAATAGTGTTAAAATTTTTCAAAGATGAGTTATGCTCCAATTTTTTATGTGATTTTGAAGTATTTCCTTTCTTTTTTTACCCTGATTCTGAAGTTTCTTTAACGTTTTTTAAATACTTCATATGCATGATATAGTATGTAATATGATAAAAAAAGGTTTTTATTTCAGAAATAGCCTTATTTTGAGAAAATCTTTATTAATTTTATTGGAAAAATTACAGTCTACTAAAATAAAAGAAACATGTGATTTCACCATGTGAAACTGAGTAGTGAGATGCCTATAAAAAACGTTAGTAACTATTAATATTTGTAATTGCTTTTGAGGCCATAATTTCTTTTCAAACAGTAAGAATGAATAGCCAATGTTTGCTTCAGTAATCAAGATGGTGCATAGAGTACTTTCATTTGACCCATTCATGCCCACCTTAAAATCCAGTATTAAGTATAAAAATTAAAATAAAATTCAATTATTATACGTTTCTAAAAAAAAGAAAATAAATCTGATTTGTATTATAGATTTTTACCTATAACCACTTTATGTTCACAGTCCCAAAAATGGAACAGTAGGCATTAATGGATTAATGTTATTTCTTTTTTTATTCTGCAGAAGTTGAGGTAAAAATATCTGAAGAACCTGTGTTTTGAATTTAAAAATAAAAAAAAATAAAAAATTGCATGAAAAATTTCATTTGTATAAAAATTTATAGATATAGCATCTTGTTTGTATATCTAATATTGTAAGCGTTCTGAAAGCAAAGGAAATGTTTGTCACAGATTAATACCACAACAAATCGCTGTAAGTTCAGACTCGAATATTGGGGGCAGAAAGAAATGCTGAAAACTCGATTCGCAGGTACTATCTCACCAGTCCCAATGCATGTAACTAGTCAGAAAAATAACTCACTCTCTGGCAAACGCGGTAGCCAAGATACATCAGTTTTTTTCCCCCTGATTTGAGAACATCAACTGCTTTTATCGGCCGAGCATTTTTTCCATTTGTTGACAGCTGGGAGAGGACGCCAAGTATTTTTGCCAAGTACTTTTATAGAGACTCCTGCGACGTACTTGTTTTTAACTTAAATATTCCATCTTCAGCATGTCATGTGGAATACATGCCCCTTTTTTTGGTAAGTAATTTTCTTTTCCGTCGTAGGATAGACGCAACGCGCTGTTGCTTGGTTTGACAAGGTAAGTCGCCATTTTCTTTGCTATAAATATCTAGGCACAAGTTCAGCTGCTTTAAATTTTATCAATAGGTTTTATTCAGGTAGTCTCCACATTTCTATCAATCCATTGTATTTTAACTATATGGCCAATGTCAGAAGTATTTTGCTCAGTTGTTAAAATACAATCTAACCATGTGTTTTGATGAGTGATATTTGATAATAACAAATGAGACAATCCAATTTGTGAGTATCTGATATTGCTTAGATTTGTATAAAGGGGTTCTGAAAAGCTTTTGGCCTGATCTACTTTTCCAAATCAGTATTTTAATGACCAAACATTGCAATAATGACTTTGGGAAATGGGTCAGTTCAAAAACTTTTCAGTAACCTATCACATTAAAAAAATCGGTTAAAAGTCTGTTTAATTTTATACATTTATAAGTAATAAAATTACACTTTTGTAACCAGGATTCAAAATTTACATCATCCTGTTGTTCTGGCAATGATAGAACATGAGTTTAAGACAACTGGTTAAATTTTTTCTCATGTTGGAATGCTGCAAAACTTTTAATTAAAATTCCATTAATGGTTGTTCTCTCAAGAGGACTCCTTGTTTTGAATGCCTAGTGAGACTTAAGCACACTACAGACATCAAGTGGAACTGATATATATGATCTATCGCTAAAGATGCTGGAAAATGGCTGGTTCCTTGTACCACTCCAGTATTTGACTCCTCATGCTATGCTCTATTTTTAGAAGAACCAGATCAGACCCAAAATATTGCTACCATATCTGGGCTGGTGTTGCCAAGTCTTCATCTGCTCATCTTGAGTTCAAAAGTGTCTACATGACCTTTTGGGTCATTAATTTTTTCCCACCCTACAACTGCTTTCTCTCAGATGAAATGTTGTAAGCCTCTCACTACTCTCTTGCTATTTCCATAGCAAATAAGCTATATTCCTTAGTTCTACTAGTTCTTACCTCTGTAGCTAAGACTTGACACTGGGATGAATCATCCTCATTCTTTTCGTATTCCCTTAGTAAAAATGAAGTTCTACTGAAACAGCTTCTTCCCAAGAACTGTTACAAACTTATGAGAAAATATTTACCTGATAACTACAATCTTAATCTCTAGGATTAACTGTTATTTCTCCTAAATAACTTCATAAACAGCACTTCTTACCTCCTCTTCATATGCACATACAACATCATTCATTAACCCTTTATCTTGAGTGGCTGTTGGGCCTTCTATTGGGTAAAACTTAGTGAAATAAAATTTCTTAAATAATAAAAAAAATCTGGCACTGCTCTCATTTCCTCAATCTGTCATTCCCTGTTCCAGCATTACCAAAAATGTAGTATTCTTGGCATCATCTTTTGATTGTCACAGCCAGCAGGTAACCAGATTTTATAGGGATTTTGCTTGGTGGTCAATATCAGGTGTGAAATTTCTGCAGCTGTGATAACCTTGTCTCTGCTCAAAACTAATTGAATTGAAGTACACAAAGAGTCTTTGAGTTTGTTAGAGGTAGAAGCAATAGCAGCGAGAATAAGATATTCATGATCTCTTTTTGTCCAATAACAGATGGCCATCTTTGGGATGCAGTTAAACCAAAACCCTGGGTTGAATTTTGTTAGTAATATGAACATTTGAGGAACTAATAGTACTTTATATAAACATAGCAAGAATTCTTTGGAATTTGGGAAATTTTAGATCATAAATCTTTGCTATATTGCCAGAAGGCAACTGGGTAGGTTGGTCATACTAAATCTTAATGAATTCTACTTGGTTTATTTCAGATTCAAATCTTAGAGCCTTCTCCAAACACATTTCAAGGCTTATTATTTTTAATCCATTCTTTCTTATGCTCTTCAACCCTTAATAGTTCCCTTGTTTTCTCTTATTTCCTGCTTCGAACCATGATTAGGCATTCTCATGCAGTAAAATGTTGAACCAGGGTTACCAGCATGTATAACACTTCATGCATTAAAACATTGAACCAATGTTACTAGCCTGTTATATCCATTCATGCAGTAAAACTTTGAACCAGGGTTACTATCTTGTTATAAAAACATCTCTTAAAATAAAAAAAAGATGCTTACTTTTCATCAATAGTGACAGGATTTTAATGATAGGAGCACACATGCACACATAAATGCATGTATGTGAATACACACAAACCAAAAAAAAAAAAATAAATAAGTAAACAAAACTCAAGCGATAAAAATAAATGAACACAGAAAATTTAGTTGTGATGTGAGGCAGGTAATTTTAAATGAAAATTTTTTAATAACAACTTAAAAACTGTTTTGATTGTGACTTGTTGGAACTTTTTAGATAGAAAATAATTGCATAGAACACAAATTAAAATATGATGAAAATTAATTAACATTAATTACATTTCTGTGTAAGATTATTCAAAATGATTTAACCAAAATGTTTAAATAAATTTGTAACTTTTTACAGTAAAATTTACTTTTTTGCATTTATTAATTTTTTTAAAACTTTGATATTTTAGCTTTTTAAAATTTTTGTTACAGCCTGTACTACTTACTACTGGAGGCTCTGTAATAGTATATTAAATAAGAGTAAGTTTTTTATTCCTCCTCTTTTCACCCAATTTTAGATGTTAACGTTGTCTGCTGATAAATTAGATTGTTTTGCCCCGTAAGTTCTCCTCAACTTCTATACTTAACTCATCTAGAGTATCCTTGCCCAACTTCCTTCTTAGGACCAAGTCTCTCTTGAATGATATAGATATAACAATTTTCATGGTTTCTGCTATGATCTATATCCCCACAAAGCATGTGGACATGATGGAATCCCTGTTAGAGTCCTTAAAAATGTACTCATAAACTGGCTCCTGTTCTCTCTAAACTCTACAAGAAATACCTCACTGCTGCTTGCTTTCTTGCTTGTTGGAAATCCTCCTCTTTTGTTCAAGTCTTTAAGAACTTGAGTTAAATGTCTGACCCTTTGAACTATCAGCCTATTAGCCTTCTACCTCTTTTTGGCAAACTACTAGAGGCCCTAATCAACTCTGATTTGGTTAAGCATCTCACAATGTAAGGCCTTCTTTCAGGTAAGCAATATGGCTTTTGCTTCTGTAGGTCAACTGCTGATGTAATAACAATTATTGCTGAAAGAGTCATCAAGCTATAGATAAGACTTGTTTGACATACCAGTTTTCTTCACAAGTTGAAATGCTATGGTATTTCTGGATGCATTTTTGAAATGATTCAGTCTTATCAAATCATGAAATGAAAATCATCCTTAACAGCCATTCTTCTAGATCTTTTTGTATTAATGCAGGTGTCCTCCATCCTTGGACCTACTTCTGTTCTTAATTTTCATCAATGATCTTCTTGATGAAATCAGTTCTCAACTTGATATCTATGTTGATGACACAACCACTTACTCCTGTCTCAATAGTAAGTGATCAATTCGATAAGGTCAAATTGGCAGCTGATCTAAAAAATAACCTAAAATCTGGCTTGTTAATTTTAACACCTCCAAAATGAAACTTTTCTCTATCAATCACCTGAACAACCCCTTCCTGCCTACCATCAGTATAGCTGATACTAACCTCCATGAGAGTAACTCATTGCACATTCTCAGCTGACATAAAGTGGAAAGATTATATTGAATCAATTGCTAGGTCTGCTGCTAATAAAGTTGGTTCACTATGTTGTGCTAGACAATTTTTCTCTCTTGAATCTATGTTATATATTTATAAGTCTACCATTCATCCATGCCTTGAATATTGCTGCCACATATGGTCCAGTGCTGCTGCTGTATATCTAGAGATTCTTGATAAAATACAAAGAAGGATCAGCAATATTGTTAGTCCTGACTTGGCATCTCGGCTTCAGTCACTTTCTCAGGCCATAATGTAGCTTCCTTGTCCCTTTTCTATAAATGCATTCATGGTAATTGTTTGGATGAACTCTTTAAATATCTTATCAATTCACAGTTGAATTGGTTAGATGTAACCATAAGTTCTATGCTAACAGTTTCTTTTCTCATACCTCTTGCTTGTGAAACACTCTTCCAGTTCCATGCTTTGATCTTCAAAAATCCAAATGCAATGTCAATCACTATCTACTGTCCTTTTGATTACTTTTCTATTGTTCTTGCTCCTTAATAATATTTCTTTGTTTTCTTACTTTTTAACACTCAGTAATCCCTTGTATCTTAGCTTTACTGCCTTGTATGGGGTGATATGATCTAAAAAAAATAAACAATTAAAGATTAAATGCTTCAAAAGACTTTATTTCTTAAACATTTTAATGTGGTTTTATTAATCTATTAACAACTATAAATTATAAGATTAAAACAAAAGCATTTTGATTTCAGGAGACTTGAAAAAGTTAGTCTGGACTCATTTGTAACTGTGCTAACATTAACAATAAAACAAGTTTTTATTCCCTACTTGTTTATTGTTCATCTATATTCTCATATCTAGTTCATATTTAATTAGCAGTTAAATGTAGATGTAAACAAATGTAACCAGCAACAATTTATGAGATGAAGTTATTTGAAAATATATGATACCTTTATGAGTATTGATAAAACAACAAGGAAAAGCACAAGTAATGATGTAAGGGTTTTACATTCATATGAAGGAGTGCTGAAAAGTTCTTAGTTCAATCCACATTTCAAAATCTAACCAAGTGATATTTTTGGAACTGCTCTTTGGTCAGATTGAGCACTTTTCAGTATCTCCACATATGTGCTTTAAAACTTATAATAACAGATAATAATAATAGATGATGATGATAATAATAAAAAAAAGATAGTCTCAATGTTGCTTTAGGTTCCTGAAGAAGCTTCAACACTTCAAGCCATAAATAAGTTCAGTTTTGTAAATGATTTGAATTGATTTTCATTCACAGATTTCGAAGCATAAAATAACACTGACAAGATTTTAAACAGACATAATCTGAATAATCTTTTAATCTGAAATTGAGTTTTATTTTCAAACCTGGAATCTCTTGCATTCCTTGAGATTAAGAAAACTTATTAAGGGAAATAAAAAAAAGCCATTTTATAGATATGACTTTGAAGTAGGTATTATAAAGTGGGAGGGGGTGCTAAAAAGTTCTCAGTCTGATCCATTTCCCAAAATCTGAACAAATGACTGAACATAAAACATTTTTTAATTCCTTCTTGGTTGAGCTGAGAATTTTACAGCATCCCTTAGTATATAAAAATCAATCTGATGAAATCAATATCTAATTCAATATAAGGCTAATGAGATTACCAACTGTTTAGATTCACCATATTATATTAAATATTCTATATTAATCAAACCAATATAATTTATTGGAGCATACAGACTTTGATAGCAAAGAAGCAGCTGCTTGTCAAATCAAATATGCAAAAAAAATATGTCAGAATTTTATTAGAAGGATATTTCTTTGATAAGACCAATTTCTCATCTTTACTATTTTGTGGAAAGATTTTATAAAGTTTGAAAATTTTTTATATTACCCAAAACTAATAAAGTGAAATATTTGCATACAAGAATCAATATATCTGTTGATAATTTAACCACATCCTTGCAACAGACTTATAAACTATTATTTTGGCAAATTAGAAGCCAATTTTTACTTTATTGTGAATTTTAATAAATATTACAAAAGTACTAAATGTATCAATTAGTAACTATTTTATTATGACTACTTTATTCATGAGAATTTATAAAAGCATAAATATGAGATTGAAGCCAAAATCTGTAAATATAATACAACTTATTTGTTTTATAGATAATGTAATTTATCATCTCATAAGCAAAAATTAACTCTCTGCATCTTGTGTGTTTTTACTATTTATAGGGATTTTTTCAAATATTGATACAACTATCTGCAGGTATTTCAATGGAAGAGTTTCTCATTTTCTTACTGTAACTAATTTGGCAACTAAATATCTGTTGTAATCTGGAAAAGGTTACTGAATGAGGAATAACCAGAATGGAAGTTGGAAATGAAATGGTAATCTTTATAATATCAGCAAAATACAATATTTGCCAGTGGCATGAAGTAGGTAAACCACTGGTAGTAGTGGACTACTTAGACAGCATATTACCCCCACTTACAATAGTGTCCAATGTATTTGAGAATTGGGACATACCCATTAGTGTTCATAGGTACAGTATATAACAATATCACAGTTCATTAATTTGAGCATTTGTTTTATAAACTAGAGACTGGGTAAGTCTAAAGAATGTTTCTTAAAATACAAATTAAATATAATATTTTTTAGTTTGTGAATTTCATATTTTGTAGTTGATTTGATAAATTGAAAAAATAACTGAATTATAAACAGTATTTGATGAATGTTTAGTTACAAGTCTAAACAAAGCAGTTATTAAGAATACAATAAAGTGCAATTATATTTTGAAACATATATTCTACATTTCCTGTTGCAACCATATTTAATAAGTATATGTATTTGTATTATGCATAAGTATATCATCATTTTTACAATATTACAAATACTGTTTACAAACTAAAATGAAAGAAAAAATTATAATTGTATTAAAAAAGCAATGAAGTAACAAAGCAATAACAGTGAAACTTTATGATCAAAATGTGTAAAAAGCGATTTAGGTAATCAAAAGAGGTGAGGGAGAAAAGGAGAGAATACAGAGTATAAGAAATAAAAATGGAATGATCTACATTTGTAATCTTTAATTATTTTAACATTATGAATTATTTAATAATTATTCTGTTCAAATCTCAGTATATTTTATTAAAAAGCCCAAACTAAATCTAACAACTTTTGAAAATCTTTAAAAATCTAAGATTTTTTGAATTTAAAATAGATAAAATAGATATTAAATTCAATTGTTCAAATATATTATATATTAAATTCAAGTGCTAATTATATTTATGTTAAAAAGAAGTGTTAATTGCGAACAGAAAACTTTTGTATCATCCATTAACAAGTTAGAATCTGCACAAGAACTTCATAAAGGAATAAAATTTCTGAATTTGAAGTTTCATGAGGAAATGGAGATTGAATATGAAATCTTGTAAATCTAGTTGAATACTTGAAAAATACTTGATAGTTGAAAAAATGACAGCAGGAAGATAAAATTTAAAAAAATGAAATAATCTATACAGAGCTATAACATAAATAGATACTATTTTTGCACAGATTTGAGATTGATATACTCATTGACAAGTACTGAGTTTATTAAAAGAAAGTACAAGAGAAATAACTACATAATTACTTCCAACTTCCAAAAAACAGGAATTGCCAGATTTTAAAGAGAAGTGCATTGATGGTTAGATTGAACATAGAATTAGCCAGCATTAAATAGTGTCAATCTTGAAAATTCCATCAATTGTGAACTATATAATTATACAATTCACAAATAAAAAATTAACAAAAACACATTTTCTACTGGCCAACCTGGGTCATCAAAAAGATATGTTGATGATATCAGAAGTTAAAGATTAAAGACTTTAACAAGGCAGGAGATGTAGCAATTGTTATCACATGAACTATAATGGCAGAGCAGTTTAAAAAATAGTCACTTCTTAAACCAGACAATATTTAACAGAGAAAATAGGAAATTGAGCTGATGAAGTTTAGCCATAAATTTATCTTTTCATATGATTCTTCATTTGCTCAATTTTTGAACAAGTATGCCAAGAATTTTATTTGAAGTCTATTTGTAGTTCATTATCAAACATGGTGGATTTTCAGTTCTCATGTGGAGAGTAGCATGGACATTTAGTCATTCAAAGCTTCTGGAGTACAAAGTACCTATCAATTATTAAAAATATATGTCCATTCTGAAAGGTAGACTTCTACCAATATTCATCAATCATTTGGAGCTTCAATGATAATTAAAAAGGCTTGAAAATAGCATCATTGAAAACAGTCTTAGATGAAAGGAAAATGTTTTGAATGAATCCTGGTTGGATATCTCTTAAAAAGAGATACCAGATATAATAAATTCAAAGACTTTAAAATCTGCTAATAGTAAATTCACAAAATTTTCATCTGCAAAATATAATTGAAATGCTTAAATCATTGAAAGAAAATCTTTTTTTAGAATAAAAGCATCTACTTATATTTCTCATTCTATTCATCATGATTCTATTGTTGATAGTTACTTCCATTGTTGACCAAATCATTATTACCTTATTTCTAATTATCAATATGAGATAATTTGATTTTACTTCCAGCCAAAGAGGTTTCTCTTACTAACAATGGCAACATAAAAATGCTGATCTCTGACAACAAATAAGTGGTAAAAAGGTAACTATTAAAACTGAAATATTTTGTATATTATGTTTCAATGAATAACCAGTTTCAAAAAAGTTTACTACTTATTCCCTTTGTGTGTCTGTATTACATATAAGAAATTTATACCTTACTTTCCAGTTTCTAAAATAAATTTATTTTAAATTTATATATAATTTTGATATTTTACCAAAAATCTCTTGATTTAGCATGTTATAATTACTTGGTAGTTATGTTCCATTTAGGATTAGCCGGAGAAGCAGCATTAATTTCTTTTACAAATTAGCAGGTTATGACTGATAGTGGAAAGACAATATTCACCTACCTCTCCTCATCCCAATTAGTGATTTCAATTATAGGTGCAAAACTGAAAATTAAATCAAAAAAAGTGAAGACCACACTCAGACAATATATTAACATGCAAATTGGAACACAGATGAGATATACTATCTTGATTTTTGACAACAGAATAAGATGCAAAACAGTTCACTGTCCTACTTACTACTGTACTGAGTCAAAATAACTTTGATTCATTGCTCTTGGAGTCCTTCTTATCATTGGTACTATGGTTTCATTGTTCTCAGTATCAGTGGTTTTCATATAATGTTACTATTTGTTCAGTTTCAATTTTAACCAGAATCTAAAGATTCAAGTCAAGACTACTAAAAGAGCAATATTGGCAAAGTAGTAAAAACAAAGAAATTTAAATCTTTGTAAAGGCATTTTATTTTTCATCAACAAATCATGCATCTTATTTTATTATTAAAAATTCTTTTAAGAAGTACTTTTCATTTAGAAAGAAAATTAATTTATTAGTAGTTATTAATTAATTTAGTCGTGTTTTAAAACATTGAATTTCAAATGATGTGCATTTTATCCAAATATTCATCAATAAATGTTATTTTTGCTCCATGTTGTCATTATTTGTTTTCTGCTACATTTCTTAATGTTTATCAAAGATTGTGAGGGACAAGAAACAATGCAAACCTGTGTTTATTTGAAATCTACATCCCTAAGAATGCTTTCATTGTGAAGACCAGCACGAAGGAAAGAAGCATTACTACAGAGATATAAGTAGAGAAACACACATGCACTGTTTGAGAGAGAGAGAAAGAGAGAGAGAAACCAGTGGTTTATATACAAGAAACTTTGTGTCAGCCGATGTAACAGTCATGGTAACATTGTTTTGTTCAACAGCAGATAACTGAAAAGTAGAGAAATATTAAGAACACACCCAAACTAAAAATGGAATTGGCATGGCTAAAGGCAAAATAATATTCTAAATGGGGATTAATAGACTGCATTCAAGCAAATGTTTATAAATTTAGTTTAATTAGAATACACTTGGTACCCATATGCAATAATAGATAAAAAAATAAGTTATATCAAATTTCAAAAAAAGAAGGTAAACAAATTTTCTATATTGATTACCTGAAATTGCACTGCAAATTTGGCATTTTGATAGTTTTTATTCAAAATAATATTGTTTCAGAGATATTATATGGCAATAACCATCATCATATGTATATATGTGTACACTGATATTATTTGGGTAAATTTCAACTTAGGCCTTGGATTTAAAAATAAGAACTTAAAAGGTTAAAATTTATTATCTTTACTAACAGAAATTAATACATAATGTTTTCATGAAAAAAATAAAGTTTTTGGAATCCTTTCTAATGTATGTTTATTGACATTGAAATCATTAAACATCTAGATAGAAATACTCTGCTGAAAAACTGTACATAAAGAGAGTCTCCATATTGCATAAATAAAAATGACACTAGCAAAATCCATGATGTAGAGGACATAATAAATTTTTCTATGTTGACATTTCATATTTTCTAAGATATTCTTGCAAAAGTTTGATAATGAGAAGTCAAATAGTTATTTAGAATAAAAGACATACAAAAGTCAGTATACAATAAATATATATGTATTGTTGATTAATATATAAAAGTCTGATTAGCACTGAACTCAATTTTCAATTATTACAAAAAGATGAAAAAAAAATCATTTAATCAGATGCTGACCCCACCACCAAACAATTTAATGCAATAGACAATGACAAAGTTTGTTTTTTTTTCAGAATTACATATATGCCTCAATATTGATGTTCAAAAAATTAATATAAGTACAAATAAAATACAAAGATGAAACAGAATGTTATTCCTCATGTAATATTTAAAAGTCTAACATTTCCTCCTCAATTAAGAACACTGGCTACTGAGTGTACTTTGCTTCAAAGCCAGGACTTATTCTAAATGATGACAATGACAGAGGATTCCATCTGTTCAAAACTGTGAATTAGCTCTTTGATATTTTATTTCAACTATGTAAGTAAAAAATCACCTATACCTGAACCAAGCACATGTAATGTAGACATGAAACTTGAGAGTTCTAAAACAAGTTGAATAGTAAATTCAGTCAATAGGGTGGTAAAAGAAATGACACTTCTTATTAAGTGGAATTATCTTTTTAAATCCATAAAAATCTCTAAAATAAAGCAGAAACCACAATTAAATATAATAAGATACCTTATGTATTGTGCTTCCTTCCTTTTGTATTTTTTTAATCATTTGTAGTTTAGGCTGTGACCGAAATCCTGATAATTGCATGAACTATTATCCTTATTATGAAAATTATACTATGAGATAATAACAAGGTTCAATGAGGACAACAAAATATAAAACAATGAGTTTGACCATTATTTCCAGATTAATTTTCTGTCCATAGACTTTTGCTGTTTCTGATAATTTTGAACTTTAAAAAATGTTGGTATCTTGCAATTAGAGTTACTAATCTACGAAGTATGTTATTTGTTTAACAAATAACATGCTTCAAATCTCAAAATATAAAAATAAACAATTTTTCAAATATTCTTATTAACTGTAAAATATGAGAATACAAAAGCTTTATAATATAAAACTTAACTGGAATTAACTGCATAAATGACAAAAAAATGTCATTTGAAATGATGTAATTAATCTTTCTGTGTAGGTCTGGTGCTTCTGCTATATATTTAGTGATTCTTGATAAAATCCAAGAATCTGCAATGTTATTGGTCCTGATCTGGCATCTTGGTTTTAGTCATTTTTCCCTCTGTCTTTTCTATAAATAATTTCATGGTAATTGTTCAGATGAATTTTCCTCTATGGTACCTAGACTTTATGAATTTAAGTGTAGTTGAATTGTCTATGCTAGCAGTTTTTTCTTTCACATCTCTTGCTTGTGGAACTTTCTTCTAATTTCTTATTTCCCAGTCAACTTTGATCTTGAAAAATTTAAATACAATGTTAATAGTGTTTTTTTTTCTCATATTCTCTCAGTAACCCCTTCTTAGTGGATTTATTGCCTTGCTTGGGGTGAAATGAATAAAAAAAAAAGTAATTTGTTACTTCTGAGAAAAGTTGGAATTTAAATACAGAAACCATGACAATCACAAATTACTGCTTGTTTTTTAGTAACAAACTGAACATAAACTACATTAATAAAAACATAAATGAAACAAGTAAAAAAAACAATGGATAATTTTAAAAAGAAATTCCTAAATTAACATTTATTATTCAAATGATGCAATTTATATTTTATTAGGAATAAAAATAATCTTATATACAAAATTCATTTTCTTTGTATTACTGGTGTATTATGACTGACAATAATGAAGGGGAGTTTTTTTTGTTTTTTTAACTTTTAATATAAACTTATTTTAATAAAATTTTCTTTAATTTAGTGAATGATAAACTTGTACAGACTGGACAGTAGATTATGTTTTTTCCATTTCAAGAGAAAACTGAAAAATAACCTTTTAATCCAAATATAGAAATGTGAGCACAGGGAGAAAGTAAAAGTCAGCTTCAAAATGCAAACCAATGATTTCAGCAAGTTATGAAAATTTATTATTTGTTTCTGAAATTTCTGCACAAATACAAAATTTGTGCAAACATTGAAAGTGACTTTGTTGCTCATTGAGTGCTCTATATAAAATGCCCCTATACTAGAGTTGACTCAATTTAAATATTTAGTTGATTTAGTTTTCATATTGGAGAGGTGAAGATGAGCAAATATAAGTATTTTTCCAACCACTCTAATGTATTCAACTTGGAAATAAGCCAGATAATGATTCAATGCTATTCTTAATGTTTATCTTTTTTGTCACAATCAAAATATGTACAGAATGAAGATAATTTTGGAGAAAAAAGAAACAATCATAATTTGAAGCCATTGTTTACAGAATTAAAAAGAAAATGTTTACCAGGTGAATGCATCATATTAAAGTTATTTTTGTTGTTTCACAAAAGTCTTTATGAGCAATGATGCATTATTATCTTTAATAATCTAGTTTTTGAAAATTCCTTCTGAGGTATAAATAATATGAATTTTTTTCTAAGTTAGAAGTATACAAGTTGTTGACAACTAAGAGATTAATCATTATATCATGTCAAAATAATGGAATGAAGACTTAGAATTAAACCCTTTAGCATTCAACACACTCAAACCAGTCCAGTAAATATTGTCTCTTAAAGTTTCACTGTTTGCATGACTTCCTGTGTTATTAGTGATGATGTCCTATATTTTTTATATTATTCATTCAATAAGTAAGTTTAAAAAATAAATATAATTTATTATTATTATAACAACTTATTTTATTATTTGATGATCCAATTGATAATCAAATTTTCTGCCAGATACTTCTGCCACAACATGAAAAATCTACAAGAATATCTTTTTAGAGCACATGGTAAACATTAAGTGATATGGTGTAAATACCATCAATTTTATTATTCAAATGGCACATATGTAGTATTTTTCTATGTTCTCTTCTTCAGTATATTACCAAAAGAAACAATATTATTGCATAATTTCAAATTGATAGAATCTCTATCCAAATATTTAAACCACTTCTTTCTAACAAAACAAAATATATTTCTTGTTACAAGCTCACTAAAATAAGACAAACTGACCATTTTCACTTAAAATACAAAGTGAACATTCACTAAATGTATAATGCAATGGTGGCAATGAATAAAACAAAAAGATTGGACATTTATTAGTAAGAAGATGTAATTCACTTAAGATGTTTGGCTAAAATGAATTCATTAAAATTGTGAAAACAAACCAAAAAACCCAGAAGAATGTTAAATAAGATCAATGAAAAGTAAGGGATAATCAATTTCATTTAAATTGCAATTGCTGGCCATAGGACAGCACTAATGTAAAGGAGAAGAAGTCTGTTTGTTATGCATATTGAGATAAAATAATCTTGTTTGCAAAAAGAAATCATTGTTCCCTGAATATATTTTCACAGTTCTAATTTTGATTTAACTAAAGTTCATAAACAAGCTTATAAGATAATTGTAAATGGCTGATAGAATACAATTTTCTTCATACTTTTCATTCATTTAAAAAAAAACAACAAAAATGCTTTGTTAATGTAAATTAAAATGGTATATGGTATTACAAAATTCATAAACGGTGAAAAGCTTAAAAAATATTCAAGATTAAAAATTATACCAGAGCAACAACTACTATATATTCCAAGTAGTATATATTGGTGGAATTATCCTATGGAGGGATGACACACTGATATATCTGGTTTGACCATCTGCTTTAGAAGCAGAAATCCCAACAGAAAGATTATGAGCTTGGGTCCTTACTGTTAGTCTTACCCAATTGGGCTATGGCATGTAAAACCTTGGTTTAAAAAGTGTGTGTGTGTGTGGGGGGGGGAATCAATGTTGCACATGCCACTTACCACCTAGATCTTCACTAGTGCAAGACTGCAACCACTGAAGGAGCAGTTGTCGAAAACTTTACAAAAAAAACTATTCAAAAAACATGATGATTTGTTTGTGAACCAAAAATTTAATGGTTTCTGATAATGATATCCAAAACATGAACTGTTTAAATGATATTAAGTATTAAATAAAAATATATTAAAGCAATAGTAAATATGGTACAGGTATTCAAGTAAACTTATATATATATATATATATATATATATATATATATATATATATATATATATATATATAAAAATCTATGAACATACAAATATCGAATATCATTTCCTAATTATATTCAGTATCTACTAATTTTCCAATCTGAATAAATAAAAATTGTTTGCATATCAACACCTTGGATGTTCATCTATTGGTAAGCATTGATTTTAAAGGTAGTTTTTGTCATCACTTATATATCTTTATAAGAAAAAGACTCATTTACCTCATGGAGTTAACTTAGCCAAAATATTGCCGTGAGAAAATGAAATTTAAGTTCAATATGAACATAAAATCAACAAAAATGTCAAGCCCATATATAAAATGATAAACTGTTGGAATAAAGGATTCTATATATTCTTTATTATTTATTGAAAATAATCAAATATAACAACCAAATTATAAAATGCTCCCAATTTCTTCTACACATTTTATTTTTCTAATTTTTTTCTTTAAATATTTACATAAAAAAAACATTTATTTTTATTTTTGTATCAATATAATTTGTCATAATCCATATTTTTATGCAAATATGTTCAGTATCACTATTTTGTGTCCTAATTTTCTTAGAAATCCAACAATGCAGATACAAATGAAAAATTCTCTCATTTCTTACTATTTAGTACTGAAAGCAAATGTGACTTATTCTTTGCACGTAGGTACTTGGCTCCAAGCAGCATCTTCCTATTGTAATAAGAAGCCTAGGACTAGGAACATGTTCGGATATCTGTAGCAATAACTTTCATTGTGTACTGAGTTGTCTTCTTTTGCATGCCATGTCATGATATGAGCAGTCATAGCTCTCTACAACATATTGTCTTTGGTTGCACTTGCCTCTTCACTAATCCTTTTCTTTGTGATCCTTATTCAGCCATCAATTTATTCAAACTCATCAAATAGGTTATTTGTTGTTTCTCTCTACTTCTCTTGTCTTCAACATTTGTGTGAGTATTAAATTCTTCAAGTCTTCTTTTCTCATATGTCCTGAAAATGTTAGCTGTCTCTTTCTGATTAATACAGTTTACTTGGACTTCCTATTCTCCTTAAAGCTTCCTTATTTCTCACATGTTCTGCCCATGATATTCTCAGCATTCAGTGGTAAAACCATATCTGTCACTTCAAGTTTCTTCTTCACTTGTGAGGAGATTGTCTAACATTTAGTGCCTTATAAGAGATTAGATATTACATAGCAGTTCAACATTTTTCTTTGTTTTCTTTGTTTCTAGCAACATTTTCCTATCATTTAATGTCTTACTTAATTTCTGAAAGACATCTTTTGCTATTCATAAGTAACTTCAGATTTTTGTGTGCTGAATACCTCCATACAAAAAATATTCTATCTCACAACAATAAACCTATATTGTTAAAGCAAGGTCCAGCACAAAGGATAACTTTACTATTTAAAAAAAAACAAAAAAACATCTATATAAATCTTTGGCTTGAAAATGTTCAGTTTTCAACCTCTTGTGTCATCTGCAGTTGTCCTTAACTTTATTCTAAAATCTTTGATGCAAATCTTCCACAGTGATTAGTCTGAGATATGAAAATCCATTGAGCAATTACCACTGCTTACAATTTCCTCTACTTGTGAAGAAAAATCTTTTGATAATGAAATGTTTGAGATCTAATTACAATAGAGAAATTTTATTAGAAGTCATCAGTGGTCATCTCATATATTTCATTTTCCTCTCAATACTTAATGCACATTAACCAATTTCCTTCAATATTAGCAAAGGTGTAGAAGAGGAAAAAAAATTCCAACATTTTCTTTTTACCTCAATTGGTATTTTGATGTTACCAAATCTCTTAAAAGTGACTTTATCTTTAAAGACATTTACATCTAGTTTATCAGTTTTACATAAATTTTGTGATATTATTGTGTCCAAGTTATGCAAAAATGTAAGGTAGCTGTAGTTTTACTGAAAAAAAAAAAAACTTAGTAATATTATATAATATGACAAGACCTAAGAAAAGATGCATTCACTCAAGGTGACTCAAATCCTTAGCAACAATAATCAAAGAAAAACTTGACATTTAACACTACCTATATGAGCACTATTTGATATCAACCTGAGACACCAGATACAAAGCTGTATTACCTGCATTTGTAGGTTTGTTTGAAGTTTTAAAGTAAAGAACTGTTATCCCAAAAACCAAGGTTGAACTGGTAAAAAGACTAACACTTTGCTACAGCTTCATTAATAAAGAAAAAGATTAATTTAAATTTAAAATGTTCTTTCTTAAAATCAATTATTCACATACTTGTAAAATTCATAATACCTACAATGTATAACTATCTACTATAACTTGGATTTTAGGTTTATAATTTATCCCCAAATGCTTACTGTAGTAATTTCAATTTTTGTTATGCATTCTTCTATCTTGTAATGACACTTCTGGTTATTTAGTGCAGGGATTACTAGCATCATGGCTGACAAGATTGTACATATAATTTGCTGTTTTGTTTCTTGCATGAAGTTAGTGAACTGTTTCTTACTGAAAGGCAATAGAGATTGCTGTCATGCATATTGCTAAATTCTCATGTTGAATAAAACCTAAGAAATAATTTTAGGTTCTATTGCATGAACTCCAAAAAAAAAGAAGAAAGAGAACTAATCTTCCTAAACCAATCCATGTTAAATATAAAAATTTATAGAAAAAAATTAACATAAAATTGAACACAAAAATTATACTATGAATCAGGAAATGAGTGTGGAATGTGTGTAAGAAGGTATGAAGACTAGAACTAGTGTTCATCTGAATATTTTCCATAGAAACTGCAATAGAGTAGCAAGGGGCTTGCCTCACTTCATCTGTGGGAAAGGGGTTGTAAGATGGAAAATAATTCATCACCCATAAGGACATGGAGACAATTTTGGATTCTATCAGAACTGGGAAGCAAAGACTGGGCAGCTCCTGCTCATATATGTGAGCAGTACTTGATTTTTTGGCCTGATAGGACTCTTGTAAAGGTAAAGGATAGCAGGAGTCAGGTACTTACTGAAGCGGTATAAAGAACTAACCATTTTGCCAGCATCTGTAGTTATGGATCATATGTATGAGTTCCACTTGAAGTTTGGGTTGAGCTTAAGTCCCAAATGGTGCTCACAAGGCACAGGGCATTTATAAGAGAATACTCATTTATTGCAATAGGCAAAATTCCAGGTTCATTTGGTAATGATATAATGTCACTAGTTTGGTTTTCAAGACATTAAATGTAAACAGTCATTTTTTTTCTCCACTGAGCTGTTAGAACTAGATCAGAGGAGAGATCAGCTGCCAGACTCTGGTCATCTAGAGTTTTGTAGATGCATCCATATACTGTTGCATCATCAGCATAGATATTCACAAAAGATCGGAATATACTCTTAGGCAGATCATTTATGTAAAGTAGAAAGATATTTGGAATAAGAAACATTTTGGGAGATGCTCGTGTTGATCACTTGGGCCTTGGAAAACTGGCTGTTAACAACTACCTTCAGGGACCAAACTTAGGAGAGACTTGATAATTGAGAAAACTCTTCTGGTGATTCTATAGCTGGAGAGCTTATGCACCTACCATCTATGCCTAATCTTGTCAAAGGCCCTTGAAATATCTAATGTGATCATCCTTGACATGTATTTATGGTCTAGTACTTTACTGATTCTGTGAGTAATGACATCATATCAGCTGTGGACTGATCCAACTAAAATCTGTAATACTTGCCTCTATTGAGAATTTGGTTAGAGTTTTTCCAGAACTCCCAGGATCCAAGTTGTTTGCTTTTGACAGCTCATACATAACTACATTTCATTTTCTAGAACTCTCTTGCAATGATTGAAAACAGTTCTAAATGCAGCAAGTGTCATACTACACCATTCCCTATCATAGATATTGTAATAGTGGTTACAGTAAGTTATGGTTGCAGCACATTCAGGCGTGAACCAGGGTTGGCTATTCAGTTTTTAACTGGAATTGTTCATGTCATATAAAACTCTCCATTCCAGGGTAGGAATAAAAGTTTGTAGTGTTTTTCAAATGAAGCGAATTTTAAATGTTTTTTTGTTAAAAGTGAAAATAAAGGAAAATAAGATGCTCTTATTTCTGGAAAGGAAAAAACACTGTACAAACAGCAAAAAAAGATATGTGCCATTTATGGAGATGTTGTTAAAGCTGATAGTACTGCTTGTAAGTGGTTTGATAGGTTCAAAAGTGGAAATTTTTATCTGGAAGACTAAGAAAGCACCGACATGCCTACAGTCAGTGAAGATGACCAAATTGAAACACTGATCAAAAATAATCCAGGTCACATGACAGGGAACATTGCAGAAATAAGGTGTTTGAAAATATTTGGATATGTGAATTGCTAAGATGTTTGTGTGCCTCATATTTTAATGGAAAGAAATATAATGATCTGCATTTTTATCTGTGATTCTCTGCTCAAATGCAACAAAAATGATCCATTTTTTTAAAAGAATGATCACAGGTGATGAAAAATGGATTGTATACAACAATGTGGAGTGAAATGACCTTGGGATAAACAAAATACACCGCCATTATCCACTCATAAAGCCAGTATGCATCCAAAGAAAGTGATGCTGTATATTTGGTGAGATTAGAAGGGCATTGTATATTATGAGCTCCTTTCATGAAATTACATTGGATACAGACAAGTATTATTCCCAGTTGAACCAAATAAAAGCAGCAAGTAATGAAAAGCATCTGTATTGACCAGTAAGAAGAGTGTCAACACTTCATCAAGACATACCTCATGTCCCTTTACAGATCCAGCAGAAATTGGAACAGCTTGGTTGGGATGTCCTACTACAACTGCTGTACTTACCTGACCTTGCACCTTCAGATTACCAATTATTTCAATCCCTACAAATTTCTCTTAATGGGAAGAATTTCAATTCTATGGAAGCCTGCAAAAATCACTTAGACCAGTTTATTACCTAGAAATTGCACATATGTGGTTGAATAAATCTTTGTACAAATATTTTTTAAAAAATGCTACAAACTCTTATTAAATAAATAATTAAATGCAGATTTTAATGTATTAATGAAAATTATTTTTAGATAATTTTATTTTTAAGTGTACACTAAATAGCTTTAGTCAGACTATTGTCCTCATCTTTGTCGCCATATTTGTCACAACGTTTCGGCCGTTGTACGCTCCGGCCTTCTTCAGGTGGTTGGAATTTCGAACTGAACCCTTTATTTCGATCACTGGGGTAGACTGTTCTAGTTCCACGAGCCATGTTTGATGGATGTCAGTTATCAGTTATCTCCTGGTAATTTTCCTTCTGAAAGTTCTCCACTGCTTGAACCGGGTATTGAACTTACACTCTTTGGGTCTGTCACTGGATCTAACCAACGCCTTTATCCACTGTACCATGTGTCCTTGAGGACATCTGGGTATGAATTTCTGAGTATTATAAACCTAATTTTTCAGCAAACATTTTTTAACAGTACTCATATTGCAATTTTGCTGTTATCATTGCATGTTTTTGCCAGATCTCATATTGCAACTTTTTTTTTGTTATCATGGCTGTGGAGAACTTTCAGAGGGAAAATTACCAGGAGATAACTGATAACTGACATCCATCAAACATGGCTCGTGGAACTAGAACAGTCTACCCCAGTGATCGAAATAAAGGGTTCGGTTCGAAATTCCAACCACCTGAAGAAGGCCGGAGCGTATAACGGCCGAAACGTTGTGACAAATATGGCGACAAAGATGAGGACAATAGTCCGACTAATGTAAATACTGTACATAATACCTCATCTCAGAAATATAGACAGACACTAAATAGCTTATTCAGTTTGGTTTCAATGATTTTTATGTTATTTGTATGTAATCATATAATATACAGATTTAATGAAACACTAAATGTTTTGAAATTTGAAGATCTTAAACTGGAATTATGTCATACCAAAAATCTTTGATTATTGATTAACTTCACTTTCTTACTGACATGAAAAGCAAAATTATTTGTTGTCATCAGCCAAAAGACACAGGAATATATTTTGCATAAGATACCTGACAGACAAGAGAGTTGTTATATTATTCAAAATTTCTTTAATATCTGAATAATTTAATATTTAAATAAAGGCAACTGGCTAAGTATATATGAACCCTTAATAACAAAAGGAAAATTCCCAAAAGGATGAAGAAAAATAAATGAGCTCTGAAATGTAGCATTGCTTAAACAGATACCTTTATGCTGTGACACTGAGATCTCTGGAGATTGATCAAAGAGAAAGAGAGAAAGAAGGAATAGGAGAGAGTTTACTAACTGGATGATAATTGCGGAAATTGCAGGAAGATTGACTGAAAAGTTGAGAAAATTTTAAAAAATGCATTGAAAAATCAGGTTTTGAGATACTTCCAAGGAGAATCGAACCGAGATTTAACTAGACAAAATTCAGTAAGATTGAACAAACCCAAGACTGCTGTCCTTCCCCATATCCTGTTAATAAGAGAGAGACCATTAAGATAGCCATGAAGATGTCATATAAAATAAAAACATATTCTGATGATAGAAAAATCCAGGTGGTCAGCAAAATAGCATTCATGATTCCCCTGGATCAGATAAAATAAAAACGTGTTTTGAATCAACCACCCAGAAGAAAAGATAATTTCAGCAACATCTGTCTGGAAAACATTTTTATATTCAAACATTAATTCAGATTTCCTTGCTAATATGTTTGTGTGCCTCATATTTTAATGGAAGTAGTAAGGAAAAATTTATTACTATTTTGAAGTGACCAAGGACAAAAAGACTGTGTGGTCTAGTTGATCATTCATAAAGACAGAGAAAAGATAAACTTCCATTTTAAGAAGAGTGGAAATGGATTTTTCTTTTTCCAATTCTTGAGTACTTTGGGACAAGCTGATAAAGAAAAGATTAATGACTGAAAATCCCTTTTGTTTTTGCTATGCCATTTGGAAACCAGCTGAGGTTGGCTGCTGAGAAAGTAGGAAAAAGATGTAGAAGAGATGATGACTTACCACATGTGGCAAAGCAAGCATGTATATGCCTGGCATGCAAAATTAGTGAAGAAAAGTAAAGGAAAAAGAAATATGGCCACCCTGACACCTTAATTTAAGAAAGACACAGTTTCCTAGCTAAGAGAATTCATGAGAGTAGGTGAACGTATGCAAATTTTTTTTTGCGAGAACAGCTGAGCATAAAAATCATGATGTGAGAGAATATAGGGCAGTTCATTTTTTAACATGGTACTGCTTGTACAGAGAGACTTTGTCAGTTGGAAAGAGATTACTTGGATCAGTTTCACACAAACTATTTTGGCAAAAATGACAGAGGGGAAGTTTGACCTCAAACTTATTCCTGAGTTTGATGGCTCTGTATCTGGACCATCGGTGGTCGAATGGATTGAAAAGGCTGAGCTGGTCTGTAAGATATGCCAGGTTAAACATCCAGAATACATAGTATCTTTAATGCTAATGGGTAGTGCGTTTGCTGTCAACCAGCAGCTGAGAGAGGAAGCAAAAGAGGATTTCAGCCAGATAAAATCTGCACTGTACACAGCTTTTGCTACAGATGGTTTTCTGGTTTATGAGCACTTTGCTGAGTGATGGTTCCATCCTGGAGAATTGGTGGATGTCTATCTGGCGGAGTTATGAAAACTTTCTGTCCAGTTCAGCTGAATGAGTGACCATAGCCGGGCATGTATGTTCATGCAAAAGTTACCAGACTGAGTTAAACATCTCCTTCGCGGTTTGACCAGGATGGACGAGTTGTCTATCGACCAGCTACTTACTCAAGCATGAGCAATTATGAAAAATGAACTACTAGAAGAGGGACTGGCAGTCATGGCAGTACAAACAACACAGGATGAGGTGTGGAAGCTTCCTGCTGGGGATCCACATGGCTCCATAAATTGCTATCATTGCATCAGTCCCAATCATTTTGCAAAGGACTGCAAATGAACTGCATACTGAAAAGTGGAAACCTCGGATGTGATGTCACAAGTGCAATAGGGTAGGCCATGTCATTTGTCACTCTTGGAAGAGGAAAGAAGTGGACATGCTCACTGTTGGTGAAAGGACCTTCAAGCACTCTGGGGTAAGACTTATTCAACTTGATGTGAACAACAGGTCCCTATCAATGTTGAGTTTCTAGTTGTGGATGGGAAAATGCTTTGTTCCAACCTGCTGCTCGGATCTGATATCATCAAGAAGGTGGGAGGAGCATGTGTGTCCAGAAATGGGACAGTGAGCTTTCCACAACTTGACCAATCTCTGTGTGCGACCATCACTATCAATGAACCTGACTTCCATGTCAAGTATGTCCAGAACAAGAAGATCTGGAGTGTGTCTTGGAAATGGTCTGGTGACCAGACACCACCTGCATTGAAGAACCAGACAGCCGTATATCCAGTACCAAAGCCGATCAGAGAGGCCTATACTTGTGAGCTACGAACCTGGATGGATAATGGCTGGCTACTTCTGTATCCCGAGGAAGAACTTGGGCCTCCCCAAGGGCCTGATCCCTCTAATGGTTGAGATGCAGAAAAACAAACAGAAAGTTAATTCAGTCATGGATGATTGGGAGCTCAGTATGTGGATGTGCACACTGCTGATGCAGATGTTTGCGCATAAAAATTGAGGGAGTGGCGACAGGAAGGATTGGATGTCACTGTGCTGGATTTGCACTGTGCCTATTTGCAAATCCACATTGACAAATCATTGTGACCCTTTCAAACAGTGCAGATAAGTGGGCAAAGATATTGTCTCACCTATTCCGGTTTGGGTTTTGGTCTCAATGTGGCACTACTGATCATGCGATCAATCATGAATGTCATGGTCACACAGGACAAGACCATCCATACAATCTAGGAACTGGTGGAGGAATATAAATTGACTGTCGACATAAAGCTTGCCAAATCCCATGCAAACTGAGCTGATCAACTCGCCAGAGTGGCTGAGTGCAGTTTGGAAAGAAATGGAACCAGTGTGCACCGCATCTATAGAAGAGCAGGAATCAACTCACATTCAAGCCACCCAGCGACATAATGGGCATCCTGGTGTGAAGTACACCTTGTACTTTGTATGACAGATCCACCCTGAGGTCTCAAAGGCAGCTGTTTGGACAGTGGTTGGAGAATGCAAAGTGTGCCAATCCATTGACCTGGCACCAGTGCATTGGAAAGCTGGATGGTTGGATGTGTGCAAGAATTGGATCAGGGTTGGGAATGGAATAACTCGTTATGAAATCTGGCATTATCAGATTCTGATTGACTGTGGTCCTAGTCAATTTTCCATCTGGTGACCGTTACAACATCAGGACACTGCCAGCATGATCTGACAGCCGCAATCACTATTCTGTGAGAGAGGGCCACCTTCTGAGCTGCTCACTGACAATGGTGTGGCATTCTGTGGGGAGGTTTTCTGAGAACTGGGGTGTCTGACTTAGATTCTGGAGTGTCTATCAACCATCAGAGAATGGCATCATGGAGAGATGCCATCGCATCATCAAATGTATTGCTGCTTGGTCGGGATGTTCCATTATGGAGGCATTATATTGGTATAATGTGATGCCAAAAGACGATGCAACAGCTTTGTCGGCACCAGCTAACTCCATACGCAACTATCAAGCTCGCATAAAGGGTGTCGATGTTGTACCACAAATTGAACACACATATCAGAGACCTCCACCTGCATCATCGGAAGATGACAGCAGTGATACATCATCGGAAAGCAACTCAGATTCGCCGCTGATTTTCAGCACAAGGCCAGATTATTTATCTACGGAACCAGTGGAAAGAGATGCTGGAGCCAACAATGATGATGCCAATAACAAAGGAGACAAATGCAGATGAGATGGGCAGAGCTCAGTGCTTCTTGTATGGAGAGACTCAGTTGGAAAGAGATTACTTGGATCAGTTTCATACAAAGGAAGAGAAAGAGACAGAAGAGAGAGAGATATTAGCACCATATATAGAAGCAAGGGCATGAAGGCAAGGTGTAAGAGAGAGTAGGAGTTAAAAGTTGGTTTAATTCCTTTGACCACTCTCAAAAGGGGGCTGGACAACCCCAAATTTGGAAAACCACTTCAGTAAATGTATTTTTCTATATGGAAATGTGGAAAAGGTTGACACTTAGACCCTAGTCAATCCCACCCCTGCCAGACACAGGACTCCATATAAGCTGGAGATTTTGGACTCAGAAACAATGCAGTTAGAGTTTAGTTGATTGGAGAGTTGAGATAGAAGACCAGAGCAGAGAAGAGATACAGAGAGACCTCCTGACCAAAGACCTTGTGCTGGGCATGAAGACCAGAACTTAGAAATTTAAGTTACTTCTAAAAGCTGCATAGTCTGAAATGGATCCCATTGTTATTTGATTATAACAAGTGAAAAGGATAAAAACCACTGCATGCAACAAATCCTATATAAATCAAATCATTGTTACATTTTTAACCAGAGTTAATTTTTTATTCCAAAGGATTCTTGTTTTTCTTGTGTAGCTCTAAATTGTTGAACCATCTTCAGTTTTGCTTCATCAGTGACCTTCTCACCCTTTGAGATAAAAAATGCAACGTGGCAGAGGAGTGAATGGTTGTGAACAGACAAACACCTGCTTAGTCGAGTGCAACCATGCCACCAACATGATACCAGTGACAAAACGAGTCATGCACTAATGAGTGTCAGTTAAATGATAACCACGGTGATCTGAAGAAACTTGGAGACCAACAACTGGGTGACAAAATTGGTTACTGCTGTCTAGGGCCAACAAGAGGGGTACATTATTGCTTACTGTTGACTATGGATGACATACTGGTTTACAATACATCATTTCTTTTCAAATTTTCAATAGTCATGAAAGAAAACTGCTCAAGTAAGAGAGTGAGAATTTTATTGTCAACAAAAATCATCATTCTTTCATTTCTTATAAGTCAACTTGAGAAATGTATTCTCCACTACATCCATGAAAAACAAAATTAAAATAATTTGCTTTGAGCTCACTAATACTTATTTTTTAATTGTACTTAATGCAAAGAGTAAGTAGAAAAAACTAAATTAAAATATACATACATTGAATAATTACTAATTGACTCTTTTCCCACTTCACGAAATCTACACAGGTACAAGTAAAAAAAACTTGTGCTAGTCACTGATGAGTTAAATTCAGAAAGCTGAAAATGAACAAGTATAAATATTGTATAGATTCAAGCTACCTACTTCATAGCATGATATTAATTGTTATGAGATTTTTCTTTTGTGGATTTGGACAATGTATCCCTGTAAAATATATTTACAATCTTAGAAGCTAGCATTGAATCTCTTTCAATGAATACTTTTTACAAAACTTATAATTTATTCAAAATGATGCTTTGTATAAAATGTACCCATTTACAGTTTGTAAAGTATTCAAAAGAAAAAACTCAATAATTAGAAATGGCTGAGAAAATGCTTAACTGATGCTGAAAGAGTAAGAAAAAAAGAAAAAAGAATCAGCAGGCAAGCATTCTTGCCTAAATCCTATTTCTTTTCTCCAGATAAGAATATCAATGGAGTTTGCATTTGTCTAGACACATGTTAGGTTGGACAAGCAGGTAAAAATAGACAATCTTTGTCATGCACTATTTTCATAACAAAACAAGTTCCCACCTGGATATTCACATCATTCAAGGTTACATTAAAGGAAAAAATTATTCCAGAAATAATAGGCAAAATCAAGAATTAAAAAAAAAAACTGTAAAGGACAAATAAATGAACAATGTGGTTAAATTCATTATTCATTTATTTTCTTTGCCTTAGTTTTATTTCTTTTCACTATCATCAACTAACCCCTACTCTCTCTTTATATATGAAATTTTGTCCATCAGATAACTAAGTATGCATTGCAAACAAGGATAAAATGCATATTTTAATAATTAAAATGCTGATAGCTACTACAAGCTTATTTAGGACGTTAATCTATATAATTGAAACAACATCTTTGGAAAATTGATAGATTTTTAAATGAAACAATATTCAATACTGGCAATAATCAGATAAGACTTAGAAAAGGATAGAAAGTAATCTATACAAAGGTATACTTAAAAGTATACTGAGAGATAAGATTCCAGTAAACAATTTCATATACTCAGCCAAATTTGCTTTGGCTCTGTACCCAGGATCTATGTTTTATAAATTCATTATTTGAAAGACAATGAAAATAAATTCAATATTGAAAAATTGCTAATAAAAATATTCATGCAGTTATTTATTAACTAATGATTAATTTATGTAAGTTAAAAATTGATAATGTCAAAATAAAAACAAATGAAAAACATACTTTTGTTGAACATGACAAATATTTTAATTGATTAATAGGTAAAAAGCAATCACCTTCAAATGATTTTTATACATCAGGGCCCTCCACAGTTTCCTTCTTCTCTACCATGATTGTTTCAGACAAAAATGCACAGTAAAGACATTTAGTTTCTATGTTAAATTTCTCATTTTAACTGATAGAACTTTGTCAAATGGTTTCTGATTTGGTATTTATGTTAAGTGATGAATCAGGAAGCTATATTTGAACACAATGATTCATGAATAATTACTGCATGCATAAAACTAGAGAAAGACATTTTATCTCTGTATCAAAACATTGAACTAGTTACATTGTAAGTGCTTTAAAGTAGTAATAACCTGAGCTTGCTTGAGCATCTTTTTGAGTCAATTTGGTTGTCAGCCAGCAATCTGACATTGGTATGTGGTTCATTATATATATATATATATATATATATATATATATATATATATATATATATATATATATATATATATATATATGCAATCAGTTTTGTTTTGACTAGCTTAAAGAATACTTTTACTAGTACTTAGGGCAAGTCAACTTAATTTATAACAATTATATCTTAGAATTATATAACAAAGGGTCATAAAATTTAACCATTAAGATTGACTCATATTCATTTAAGTGTTATAATATTAAGAAAAATAAGAAAAATTGAAATTTCTCAAAGGTAGCCAAGTTGATAAATTTTATATAGTATCTCAATTTGAATATATTTAGAATGTTATATTAATATATTTTTTTAATATTTCAAACTGATTTTTTGTATCTTTAATTTGCCAAAATATTTTTTCTATCAGACTATAATTAAAAGTTTATCAAAATCTTTAGATATTTTTTTGAATTTTAAATATGTATTAACTATTAAGAAAACCTATAATTATGGCCTGATAGAAAAACAGACTGGTATTTGATTGACCAAGGATTATCTGAGTTAGACAATAGAAGCAAATGTAGAGGCTCTTGAACATATAATAGAAATTATTTGCAACCACTTCCTTGTTGAAAGTGTGTTCTATCATAAAGCCAGAGAATTAAACAGTTAATCTTTACTGTGCAAATCAACAATTATAATTAGTGAATATTTATACAATCAGTGAACACAAATATTAAATCATCATATTAATAATGTCCAACTTTAGGGTCATAAAAATATCAGAAGTTCATGTTTAATTAGAATTTATTAATTAACATAGGCTGCATTATTATCAATAATCTCTTTCCAATGATTCACAATGCATTTTTGTAAAAGATTTTTGTTTTGGAGGAAAAATTGTAGAGACTAAGTTCAACCTCTTCATGAAATTTAAAATCCATGCATCAAGAAGATTTTGTAAATTGAAAAAGGTGATAATTACATGCAGAAACATCTAAAAAAATAAAGAGAGTTTGAGAATGTTTTTTCTGCAAAGGATTTTGCTGCATGGATCCATGCATTATCATGATGGAACACATTTTTACTATTGATTAAACTGCTTCTTTTCTTTCAAAGCAGGGTTTAAACAACAATAATGGTCCACTGTAATTTTAATAAGGTAAAACCCATCAAACACTTATCAAAACTTTTCTGGCACATGCCAGGTAATGTAATCATCTTTCAGTTGCATCTCTGTCTTTGGGTAGAGTTGTGACTCAGTTGTGTCTCTGTTCACAGACAGACACATAGCTGGGAAAAAATATTTAGAGAGGTCAGTCCTAAAGAACTGCTGTCCACAGGTGTACCCAACTCATTACACTAGAGAAGGATGATCAGTAGTCATACTGGTGCTAGTGCAATTGATGGTTGCAGGGGCAGGGCAATTTTTAGCCCTGGCCTAGGTGTACATGCTCAGGTTCCCCACATTAAACCTGACTCTGTGTTAGACCATGTCTCAGTGGGGCAACAGGGTAAATACTACTTTCTTTGGGTGGATATCTGCTTTGGGTTCTGTTCATTTTAACTATACCATTATATACAATGCTTTATATTCTTGCAAAATCTGTTTTTCATCATCAGTCATTAACCTGTCCCAAAATAGCAAGATGCATTCATAAAAGTGCAGATGTTGACATCTGCTTTAAGGTTGGCTTCTGTCATATCAGGGGACCCATTTTCTAAATTTAAGTAGCTTATGTTGCAGATGATAGTGAACCACTAATTGCTTCAATTCAGTTTCTGAGCTAAGTCTTCAACCATATCAGGACAAGTTTAAACAAATGTAACTCATTATGCTCAACAGTTCATTACTTATAACATTTCAAACCATATTCAACAAGTTTTCTTTAAAGAATCTATCTCATCATCAATATTTTTGCTTTTAATAAACTCATGTTTTAAATGCCCCTCTTTAAGAAAGTCAAGTAAACTTCATTGAATTGTACTGTGATGATATAATAGACTCATTATTTACATTATTTGGACTATTGTCCTCATCTTTGTTGCCATATTTATTACAACGTTTCGGCCATAGTACGCTCTGGCCTTCTTCAGGTGGTTGGAATGTCGAAATGAACCCTTTATTTCGCTCACTGGTAGACTGTTCTAGTTCCACGTGCCATGTTTAATGGATGTCAGTTATCAGTTATCTCCTGTTCATTTTTCCTTATGAAAGTTCTCCACGGCTTTAACCAGGTATTGAACTCACACTCTTTGGGTCCTGTCACTGGATCTAACCAACGCCTTTATCCACTGTGCCATGAGGACATCTGTGTATGAATTTCTGGGTATTATAAACCTAATGTCTTTAGCAACCATTTTTACCAGTGCTCATATTGCAATTTTTGCTATTATCATCTGTTTACCAGAGCTCATATTGCAACTTTGTTGTTATTATTGCTTTTCTCTGGCACTCCTTATTACTGGTTCCCATATTGTATTCATTTCTATGCTTGGTCGGCTCAGGAGATTTTTGTAGCCTAGCATATGTGCTGATTCCTTAAGCTTACGAATTTTCCAATGGTGTTCCTTGTCTATGATCTCAACCTGATCTCACAGAGGGCAGTAATCTCCCTTCTCTCTCCATATATGGTCAGCCACACCTGATTTTTCCACTTCCCCTCGTGTTACAGCTTTCTGGTGTTCTTGAAGCCTCACCTTAAGGGGGCAGCCTGTCTCTCCTTTATATTTCTTTCTGCAGCTGCATGGGATAGCGTACACACAGTCTTTAGTAATGTTCTCCTCTATGGGGGTCTTACTCGGGAGAGATATCTGCGAAGTGTCGTCAAGCTTTTGAAGGTTGTCCTGATGTTATATGGACCGCAGATCCTTTGTATTTTCTCTGATAACCCCTTCACATAAGGCAGCTGAAGAAGGCCGGAGCATACAAAGGCCGAAACGTTGTAATAAATATGGGAAACAAAGATGAGGACAATAGTCCGAATAATGTAAATAATGTACATAATACCTCATCTCAGAAATATAGAGAGATATAATAGACTCATTTAAAATTGTACAACATGTACTAGTGTTGTGTACTGTCATCATTTAGATATTTTAGAATGGCAGAAATATCATTCAATCATTTGCTATCAGATTTCAGAAATTACTTATTGGATGACCTGATAGTATATAATTGAAATTGGTTCAATTAAGATTATAATAATATTTAAAAATAAATTATAAACATGATTTTACAAATTTTACTTTAGCCTTACCATGTTGTTAGCATATAACAGTTATCTGTAGTATTTCTATAGAGTTATAGTTGCAACTATGTTCAGCTATCAAGAAAGTTACAAAACTTAATTACTTTTTCAGATATATTTAAACAGGATACTTATCTTATTTTTTGGCTTGTGTGCAAATGTGTACATTTACATTAATAAAGGTAGAGTTGAATTTTAGGTACATTAATTTCTCAAGGACATTTGTGCTAAATTATAAAAAATATCAAAAACAGTTACTTCACTAGTTCAATAAAGTTGAAAAACAAGCTGAAAATAAACTTTGGTCACACAAGATGAAGAGAAGTTGCTAAATTTAAGAAATAAGACATACAATGTTTGCTTATATCAAACCTAGCAATAGGTATTTGAAGATGACCCAGGCACATTCAATAAATAAATAAAAATACTAATTTTCTGCTACTTAATTTGAATTATAAAGATATTAGAACTGAATATAAATAATCTGACCTTGATGAGTCATATTAGATGAAAATCTGGAGTTGGTGGAATGAGGCATGTCCAATTAACATGCAATTATTAAAACTACAAATGGTCAATAGTCAACACTAAACAGTAATATTCTAAAGCTTTGAAGCAGCATCTTGGTTTCAAAACAAATATAAGGAGTTGGAAGCAAATTAAAAATATGCTGATATATTTAGAGATAGATCATCTTTACTGTCTACATATAGTCAGGTTATAATCATAGTGTTTAATTCAATATTACTGGAAGGAAAGTGTTGCAACTCAATCATGTCTACTTTTCTCCAGATTCTGAAAGTTGAATATCAGACAAAATTTACAACCAATTATAAAATAAAGAGCAAAATGCTCAGCAGTGTCTGCATGAAAAAATATAAACAAAAGTCTGTTCTCTTTTCATCCTCTAGTTTCTATTTTCAAAATTATTCAGGACACAATTAACTGATTATACTCATTCCATTGCAAGGATTACCTCCCCATACAGAAGTCAGTTAAAAGAAACTTAAACACTACATGCCAAAAATAATATTTCCTAATATTTTTAGTATTGTGATTGCATTTCCTCCAATATGGATTTGTAGGAAATACTGTGCAATTTCTTTTATAGGTTATTGTTTCTTCAACCAGCCTTGGTGGGCATAAGTGGGATTGATATGTATATTCTATATCCACAGTGGGGAATATGTTAGCATGTTTTAAATTCTATTTTAAAAATACATATTGATACTGAAATTTATTTGTTGGTAATATTGATTCTTTAAAGAGTTAAGAACTTAAAGACACACACAAACAAAATCATCTGAGCAGCAGATTACTTTGTTTCATATCACTGGTTTACAAAAAACTTTAGGCAAGCATAAAAATAGGTGTTCTAACGTATTTTTGGGGTGCTGATTTCACATATGATATCCATTTTCACTCATCATCTGTAATTTTGAGATATACATGTATGTATTTACTTACATGCATACATATAGTTGTAAACCCCCAAAATTTAAATGTTTCAATAATGAACTACATAAACAGGTGTTTAAGATCAATTTATGGATGCTAAATTCAAATTAATACTTTGACAGTCTGAGGACACATCAAAATGTATTTTTTTTAGAAATTAAAATGTCCTACTTTTAGTAGTCCTATACCTATATCAACCATTTTATATGTTGCATATATGTTTATATTATGATTTTGTGACAATTCATGTAACTATGTTGATGATCAATGTTTATTTCATTTTCAAGATTTTTGTAAGCTGTTATATATCTCTACAATGATGTCAGGTACTTCAATATACTAAGGATGCATCAAGAAGATTGATTCATTATGTTATATATGTAGAGATTTTAAAACAGTTTCACAGCAGCAAACAATGACTCTCTTCCTGAGAACTGCTATCACTATTTTTACTGTAAAATTAGAGATCAGGACAAAACCTGTATATCACATACCTGTTGTAAACTGTTACCATGGACTAACTGCATGGTTTAATGGCAAGAAAATGGCCTCCAATTTTGCTGTTTCATTTTTCATTTTGCTAGGAGGGAACCACAAAGTTATGCAGATGATTGTTATTTTTGTCTGACAAATATAACTGGTGACAATGTTACTTTGAGTAAAAAAATAAAATCTTAACCTACTCTCAGCTATAAAGCCTGTTCTCCACTCAGGAGGGTCTCCCTGTCCCTAGTCCCCCAGCAAATAGGAATCTTTTTTTAATCAGATGAGGAAATGCCCTCAGAGGAGGATGCTGCCAAGTCAGTCTCTTCTGATGAAAATATCTCTATTTATTCAGAAGCAAGTGGCAATGAGCCCCACTGGATCATCCAGGAAGATCTGAATGACCTTGTCCTTGATTTGTATCTAATTAAGCAGCAATCAGAACTCCTGGCATTTGGGTTGAAGCTGTGAAACCTGGTTTGCCTTATTCTTCAGTATGGAAAACAGGTTATTCCAAAAATGTTTCTGATTTGTTCACCTTTCTTGGCTTCCCACACAACCTCTCAAATTGGCAACTTTTCCTAAACTCTTCCAAGCAAAGTCTGAGATACTGTGCTCATGCATTAAATAAATACCCCAGCATTCCTTTTGCATACTCAGCTCATCTGAAGGCAAGTTATGACAATAGGAAGCACCTTAGGAAGCTGTTAAGTACAAACTATACCAGTAGAGTCTCTGTGGGGATCTCAAGGTAACTGGGCTCCTTATGGATATGCAAGCAGGCTTCATGAAGTACTGTTGCTTTCTCTGTTTGTGGGACAGTTGGGCTGTGTCCAAGCTCTACAAGCAGAAGGGACTTGGGTAAAGGTCTAGGAGCACTTTTGTACCTGGGGAATATCAAGAAAATCCTCTGGTGGACATGAGCAAGGTGCTTCTCCCCACTCTCCATATCAAACTTGGTCTAATAAAGAATTTATGATAGCCATGGACAAGAATGGTGCAGCCTTCCAACACTTGTGCACTCTATTCCCAGCTCTAAGTTTTGCTAAGCTCAAGGAGGGCATCTTTGCTGCACTTAAGTTAGTATGCCTTGGCTTCCTTGGTAATATACAGGTTCTATAATACTAAGAGTGTGTTGAGTTACATGATTATGATGATATGGGGCACCAAATTTCACTCAATTCCCTTTCTTCACTTCTACCTTTTCTTCACTCTGAACCATGGAGCAGTGAGTTATGAGCATGGAGAAAGGTTCCATCAAGATATTACGAAGTTGGACAACATCTATTAAGGTATGTGGAAGCCCAGTATGATAGGGGAATTCTGCTGGATGCTCTTGAGTGACATCCTGGAGGCAAATAAACTCATTTCTGACTGTCTGTTCTACTATGATGTGTATATATTATTTATACAAATAATAGTAGTATTTAGTTTTGTCGGTGCTCTGTATGTTATGTTTTTTTCTGCAATATGCCTTTTTTTAATATTGTTTGAAATAAAGAATATTGTATTATAAATATAAGCATTATAGTAAAAACAGGAGATGGGAAAGCAAAAAATAAACAGACATAATATAGCAGAACTGTTTGGAAATTTGAATTCATCACATCAAAATTAGTAAAAAAACAACAAAAAAACACTTATTCAAATGCTTACCTCAGAGCAATTTTTTTTTTGTAAACCAATGTATCAATTTCCATCCCTTTTCAACATACAGTTTCTTTCTTTACTGCATATGTATATATTTTTGATACTGCTTATCTTGATATGGAAATAAGTCACTAAAATATAAATGTTACTTAACTAACCAGCAAATCATCAAATAAACTTCCAAAATTGTTTCTGGAGAACATGTCTGAGTAGCATGTTTTTTCTATTAGGAAAATGACGGATTCAATATAATTACTCAAAATATTTTCAGTTACTCTTAGTGCTAGTTTTACTATTGGTAGATAGCAGATTTGATTAAACCAAAACTGATTAAAACAAATTTTATTTTAGGGTTAGGTGCTCAATCTTGAACAAATCTCTCGAGCCATATTCTGATTATACCAACATTATTTTTTAATTTCCTGTTAAGACTTTAGGTTACTGCTTTTTTTCTAGAGATGAGCTATTTTCATTATTAATTCTAACTAATTTTCTTCATATTTTTCACCAATTTCATGTTGTTTACTTTAATGATTAAAGAATAAATCAGCAATATAAAAACAAAAAGATGCAGTAAACTAGTCAAAATCAATAACTTATTCCCAATCCTTTTACTAAAGTGACACCTTTTTTCTTATCTCTGTGCAAAATGATATAACATGTACATAAGTTTATTTGGCGTCTATTAATATATTCAGTGTATATTCATACACATTTAAAATTAGGCAACCACAAAATAATTATATGGATAAAACTTTTCAACAAAAATTTACAATCTGAAAATTCTTCCTATTTTATAAATTTTACAAAATACTCAATAAAACTTACAGTTTTATAATGTTATCTTCTGGGAGCCTTTTGTTTATGTTGTAACAAATTCATTTCAAATTAAAAAAAAAAATTTCATAGACTGCCAATTATAGC
>OZ038483.1:85641956-85789456 GCA_964036315.1 Acanthosepion esculentum
CAGCAGTAGCAGCAACAGGAGAGGAAAAGGTCCCCCTCATGGTGTCTGGACATAGGTGAAGAGGGGAGGGAAGACAACAAGCCCACCCTCTCCTCAATAGCAGGTTGCTCAATCACCAAAACAAAGCCAACAAGTATGGCAGGAGTGGTGCAAAGAGGTGAAGCAGCAATGAAAACAGAAAATGCTGGACAAGAAAACACCAAAGCAACCACAGAAACAGCAACAAAAGAGCGAACAAAAGCAGCAATCCAAAAAGCAGCAACTACCTGAAAAAGAGATGGAGGTGGAGGAAATGACTCCGCCTCGCTCTTCATCTTTGAAGAGGAAGAGGAAGTAAGATAACTAGTGGAAAAACGTACTGGGTGAAGAAGGGCGGAGAGGAACATGGCAAAAACCAGGTCCCTATCCATCCCTAATTCATCAAAGGAAGCAATAAAGACTGTCTTGCCCCTTTTCCCTACACCTCCTCTGCCAGATCAAATGTTTACTACTCCTCACTCATCCACCTCTTCTCCACCCCACCCAACCAGGGAAAAGAAAAAGAAGAAAAGATTTTTCCTGGCATAGATACAATTTGTAGAGTGGACAGCGAACAAGTCAAAAAAGGCCTTTCCAACGAAAAGAAGTCCCTACTAGGCGTTTTGTTCAAATTGCAGATTTCCGCCTGGTATGTGAGTAGGTTAACTGCTAATTTTTCATTTCAGACTTAAAAGATGTCAATCAAGATAGCCAGCCTCAATGTGAAGGGCTTGAGGGATTGGGGTAAGGCTGCCTACCTGCTCCGTGACCTCTTGTCATTCAGAGTGGATGTCACTGCAATCCAAGAGACCCACTTTGTTTGCAGCATGGATGCATGTGTGCTGTCTAATGACTTTGTTGTTTCTACCATACAAGGAAAACTAATGTTAATAGTTACCAAGAAAAGTGCTAATAGTGTTATGGGACAGAAAATAAAATTCGAAGGGGAATTTATAACAAATGTGATGTTGAACAAGAAAACATTGAAATTAAGACTGTTTCTTATGAATAATACAAATAACCTTTTTGGAATGGACTCGATGGAGCAGTCAAGAAGTTAAAGATTTTACCAAAAAAGTAGAAAGTTTAAAGAAAGAATTGAAAATTAAATTCCCAGAGGTATGTTCTGATGAGTAAGGCAGGTGCAATAAAATGAAAGCTAAATTTGAGCTAAAGGAAAATATACAACCTGGTTTCAAAAAGAAAAGGAATGTACCCTTTGCATCATTAAAACAGATCAATGATGAGCTTGACAGACTCAAAAAAAAGGATGTTTTATCTAAAGTTGACTATAGCGATTGCACTTTGCCAATGGGATATATAAAGAAAAAGTATAAAGAGATATGTGTCTGTGTGGATTTCTACATGGGCTTAAATGATGCCCTCAAAAGCTATCATTTCCCACTTCCAGGGTCGGAAGAGGTTTTTGCGCAACTTAGCAGGGGTCGAATATTTTCAAAAATCGACCTAAACAATGCATATCTGCAGATTGAAGTGGACAACAAATGTTCCAAATTACTTACAATAAACACACATTGAGGAATGTATAAATTCAGTTGTTTGGCTTTCAAAATAAAGGTCACCCCAGCTATTTTTCAGCAAGTAATGTATATGATGGTTAGTAGACTTGACTTTGTAGTAGATTATCTAGACAATAGACAATAGACAATATTTTGCTGAAAAATCCAGAAGAACACAAGAAAATTTTTTCGAGGTTTTCAAAAGGATTCAGGACAATGAATTCAAGCTGAAAGACGAAATATGTGATATTCTTATGAATAAAATCAAATATTTGGGACAAATAATTGAAAAAAGACCAAGAAACCAGATTCAGCATGATCCATTGCTATAAAAGACATGCCTGCTGCTGAAAATGTCAGCTCCCTACAAAGTTTCCTGGGTTTGGCAAATTATTACAACATCTTTGTGCCAAACACGCATTGTTTGCGAGCTTCGTTAAACAAAATATTAAAAAATGATTCTAAATAGGTTTGGATGATGGAGTGCTAGGAAGCATTTGAAAAAATTAAAGGAATGCTAACATCAGACTTGTTTTTGACACATTACAATCCATAAAAAGAAATAATCATAGCAAGCGATGCTAGTTATACAGAATAGGAGCCTGCATTATGCATAAACTTGAAGACAGCTCAATTGGACCTATTTCACACCAGGATGCTTCTTTCAGTTGAAAAGAATTATTCTGTGATAGAAAAGGAGAGTTTAGGCATTGTGTTTGCACTTATGAAATTTCATAGAGTCATCCAGGGAAGAAGGTTTAACTTACAAACAGATCACAGACCATTGCTAGCTATTTATGGGTCCAAAAAAGGCCTACCCACCCATACAGCTAATAGGTTACAACAATGGGGAACCATCTTATAGTGAACTTTTGGAAGACATGGTCATTGCTTCTCTACAAGTGGAAGTAGAGATAAAAATTTTGTATGCAATACTGTGCAAGAACTACCTGTAAATTTGGAAGGAATAAAAAATAAAGTGTTGGAAGACAATTTTATTGTGGAGATAAAGAAAAAACTAAAAGACAGGAGTAGAACAGAATCTGACGTATATTCAATTTGCAATGACATTCTCATGTACAGTGAAAGTGTGATGGTACTTCTATCACTACAGAAACAAATCCTGAAAGAATTCCACACAGGACACCCTGGTATATCCAGAATGAAAAGCTTAATGATAAGTTAAGTGTACTGGTATAGCATGGATAGAGACATTAAATGTTTGGTAAAGTTATGCAAAGGCTGTGCTTTGGCAGCTAAAGTGCCACCAATAAAGTTCAACCCATGGCCAGAAACTGACCACCCATGGTCATATCTGCATACTGACTTTGCTGGTCCACTTAATGGGTCATATTATTTGATCATTGTAGACAGTTTTTCCAAGTGATCAGAAATATTGAGATGTAAGAAACTAACCACAGAAGTAGTAATTCGGGTTTTACACAAACTGTTTGTAAAATGTTTGTGGTAGAGCACATGACAATTGCCCCTTACCACCTTAGAAGCAATGGCCAGTCAGAGCGTTGTGTAGGTACTTTCAAGAGGATCCTAAAAAATCCAACAGTGGGTCCATGAATGCAGCATTGCAACAGATTCTACAAGTGTATCGGCTTACACCAAATAAAAATCCACCTTTGGCCATGACTCTGGTAAAAATTATATTTGCATGGAAAATAAGACCATTCTTTGACAAGCTGATATTGAATAAGAAAAAAGTCAAACATACAGTAGAAAAAACTGGAAATAAATTTTATGAAGTGGGTGAAAAAGTTTTTTACCGAATGTAAAGATGTTGGGAAGTTGGAACTATCGTCAAAAGAAGCGGTAGGATGATATATTTAGTCAAATGGCCAAAAATGGTGCACAAAATGGCACTTGAATCAAAGAAAAAATAGGCATATAGATGAAGAGAACGCTACTCCAGTAGATGTTGAATCCATGGAAGTTCTTTTCGACACATTTGATGTACCCATTCCTAGAAAAGCACCTTTGACAGAAATCAAAAAAGATGAGGAAAAAAGGAAAAGAAGGGATATAAAGAGAATAAACATTAACCCAAAAAAGAAAACATAATGACTGTGCAGAGTAAATCTAAAGGAGGTGGTGTTATATACCATAACTATTAACACTAATGGGTAAGTCCCACTCCTCATAAATGTGTTGGACACTATTGTAAGTGGGGGTAATATGCTGTCTAAGTAGTCCACCACTAGCAGTGGTTTACCTACATCACACCACTGAATTGCATTGTAATTTGTTGATGTTATAAAGATTAACATTTCATTTCCAATTTCCGTTTTGGTTATTCTCATTCAGTAACCTTTTCTAGGTTACAACAATATATATATATATATATAGAATAAGTAGTTATATATATATATATATATACATATATATAGTATAAGTAGCTATATATATATATATAGTATAAGTAGCTATATATATATATATATATATTATAAGTAGCTATATATATATATATATATATTATAAGTAGCTATATATAAATATATATATATATATATATATGTATAAGTAGCTATATATATATATATAGTATAAGTAGCTATATATATATATATAGTATAAGTAGCTATATATATATATATAGTATAAGTAGCTATATATATATATATAGTATAAGTAGCTATATATATATATATATATATATATATATAGTATAAGTAGCTATATATATATATATATATATATATAGTATAAGTAGCTATATATATATAGTATAAGCAGCTATATATATATATAGTATAAGCAGCTATATATATATATATAGTATAAGCAGATATATATATATATATAGTATAAGCAGCTATATATATATATATAAGTAGCTATATATATATATATATATATATATATAAGTAGCTATATATATATATATATATATATATAAGTAGCTATATATATATATATATATATATATATAAGTAGCTATATATATATATATATATATATATAAGTAGCTATATATATATATATATATATATATATAAGTAGCTATATATATATATATATATAAGTAGCTATATATATATATATATATATATATATAAGTAGCTATATATATATATATATATATATAAGTAGCTATATATATATATATATATATAAGTAGCTATATATATATATATATATATATATATATATATATATATATAAAACTGAACATTGAAGTTAACACTTAGTGTTGACTTTTATATTTATACATGCTCTATCTCTGATATTGAGCACTTATCCCATAAATATACCACACCTTAAGAGTATATTTCTTCATATATATATAAATATATATCTATTATAAGTAGCTATATATATATATATATATATATATATATATATATATATATATATATATATATATATATATATATATATATATATATATTATATATTAGTCAAACCTAATGAGCCAGACAAACCTACCAAGGTTTCCCTTAGGCAGATCGTCAGGGTCAGCTGACGATCTGCCTAAGTGAAACCTTGGTAGGTTTGTCTGGCTCATTAGGTTTGACTAGGTTTGCTCTAAGTTTGTATCAAGCTCTTTAGTTAGTTGCTTACTCGTATCAGGGTTTTTTCTTTGGGCCTTGAACCTGTATCTGTGAGATTATTTTAGACAGACTTTCATGTTCCTGGCTCTCTCTTTTTTAAAACCTTTTTTTCCCTTCGTGATTGATTTGGCTATTGTTAAATCAAGAATTCGAAGGTAGTTACCTATATATATATATATATATATATATATATATATATATATATATATATATATATATTATAAGTAGCTATATATATATATATATATATATATTATAAGTAGCTATATATATATATATATATCTATTATAAGTAGCTATATATATATATCTATTATAAGCAGCTATATATATATATATCTATTATAAGTAGCTATATATATATATATATATCTATTATAAGTAGCTATATATATATATATATATATAAGTAGCTATATATATATATATATATCTATTATAAGTAGCTATATATATATATATATATCTATTATAAGTAGCTATATATATATATATATATTATAAGTAGCTATATATATATATATATATCTATTATAAGTAGCTATATATATATATATATATTATAAGTAGCTATATATATATATATATATATATATTATAAGTAGCTATATATATATATATATATCTATTATAAGTAGCTATATATATATATATATATATTATAAGTAGCTATATATATATATATATATTATAAGTAGCTATATATATATATCTATTATAAGTAGCTATATATATATATATATATCTATTATAAGTAGCTATATATATATATATATATATATATATATTATAAGTAGCTATATATATATATATATATCTATTATAAGTAGCTATATATATATATATATATCTATTATAAGTAGCTATATATATATATATATATATATTATAAGTAGCTATATATATATATATATATATCTATTATAAGTAGCTATATATATATATATATATATCTATCATAAGTAGCTATATATATATATATATATCTATCATAAGTAGCTATATATATATATATATATATATCTATTATAAGTAGCTATATATATATATATATATATATATATATATATATCTATTATAAGTAGCTATATATATATATCTATTATAAGTAGCTATATATATATATCTATTATAAGTAGCTATATATATATATCTATTATAAGTAGCTATATATATATATATCTATTATAAGTAGCTATATATATATATATATATATATATATATATATATCTATTATAAGTAGCTATATATATATATATATATATATATATATATCTATTATAAGTAGCTATATATATATATATATATCTATATATATATATATATATATATATCTATTATAAGTAGCTATATATATATATATATCTATATATATATATATATATATATATATATTATAAGTAGCTATATATATATATATTTAAGTCACAAAAAACTTGGTAAACCGTATGGGTAGTCCCAAGGAGGATGACATCCTGAGAGGTCAATGTAAATTCCGAGCTAATAATTTAAAGAAAAAACAGACCACTTTAAGGCTCCATGTAATAATTTATTTCACCATAGCCCTTTTAAAGGATGCTGGATCATCAGACATCACTTCCGAAAGGGTAATATATATATATATATATATATATATATATATATATATATATATACAGAGAGAGAGATAGAGAGCATACGTAGTTAATATATATAGAGAGCATATGTATGTATGTATCTTTCCCTTGCTCTCAATATATATACACACACACACCAATGAAGGCTTATATATATTAGCCACATATGCTATATATGTATATATATATATATATATATATATGTATGTATATATATATATGTATATGTATATATATATGTATATATATATATATATATATATATGTATATGTATATATATATATGTATATGTATATATATATATATATATATGTATATGTATATATATATCTATATATATATATCTGTATATATATGTATATATATATATATATGTATATATATATATATCTATATATATATGTATATATATATATATCTATATATATATGTATATATATATATATCTATATATATATGTATATATATATATCTATATATATATGTATATATATATATCTATATATATATGTATATATATATATATCTATATATATATGTATATATATATATCTATATATATATGTATATATATATATCTATATATATATGTATATATATATATCTATATATATATGTATATATATATATCTATATATATATATGTATATATATATATCTATATATATCTATATATATATATCTATATATATATCTATATATATATGTATATCTATATATATATCTATATATATATGTATATCTATATATATATCTATATATATGTATATCTATATATATATCTATATATATATGTATATCTATATATCTATATATATATCTATATATATATCTATATATATATCTATATATATATATCTATATATATATATATATCTATATATATATCTATATATATATGTATATATGTATATCTATATATATATATATATATATATATATCTATATATATATATCTATATATATCTATATCTATATATATATCTATATATATCTATATCTATATATATATCTATATATATATATATCTATATATATCTATATATATATATCTATATATATATATATATATATATATATATAGAGAGAGAGAGAGAGAGAGAGAGAGAGAGAGAGAGAGAGCCAGCATATGTGGCTAATATATATATAAGCCTTCATTGGTAGAAACTGCTGTTATGGGAAAGGTTAATATTTTGTAATATTTTTAGATTATATGTGTGTGTGTGTGTGTGTGTGCATGCAAGGTACTTGTTTCAGCAATAATTAAGTTATATTGAGCATAGTTCAAAATCTGGTTCAGTAAAAAGACAAATGTTGAAGTATAAAATTCACTGCTTAGGTTAATTTTTGTTTAAAAAAATGATCCCATTAATGCTGAATTTGTTCTTTGTAATGTATTTATCCCTATTTCATAAACTAGGAATCAAAGGACATAAAAATAATCATAAATCAATGTACACAAGAATCTCAAAATTAGAATAACATTAGAAACATAAATACTTAAAACAATTATTGAAAGGGAAATTCTTTAGCTTTCAGTTAGACTGAGATGTTCAAAAAATTTTAATTTTATTTCAAACTACTAATTACTCTTTACCATATATTTCATAGGTTTAGTTGTGAAATATATCTCTCTTCATAATACTAAAATTGAAATATATTCTAGTCATTTTTATAGTTTATACACAAGCTTACTGAAATATTAATTTTATGTAAAACATTTAAAAAGCAAAATTTTGTTATCTTATTTTTAAGTATTTTAGGTAATGTAAGAAAGATAATTTCTTAAAAAAGATTTAAATCAACACGTTTGTCAATCATCTATTGTGCATGGTATACAGCATGAGTGCGTTCCTTTTAGTTGATACAAAGTCTTTTGATTATCTTACACATCAGCTGAAGACTACATCAATGTGAGCTAAATTTTTATTTGTCTTAGCATCCAAAAGGATATCCTGTTTGTAAATAACAAATAAGCTGATGTTTTTAAGAACATTTCCACTGTTGTGTTAATATAGCCAGTTTACAAATTAAACTGAAGTTGTTGAAAAGGTAATTGTATCATGTGGGGAAATGAATTATTTAAACTGTAAAGAAAGAACATGAAAAACTAAAACAGAGATAGAAAAGAAGACATGATATCTCTATGATAAAATAATCATCAATACTGGAAAAATTATTTTATAACTGTCTATACAGTTACATTTAAGGAAGAATATGGTGAAACATGAACAAAAATTAAATTAAACTTTCATTGCCAAGAAACACTTTTTCAAAAAGATAATTTTTATGCTTTCATTATTTAAATTTTTCTCTTTTAATAATGTGTCTGTGATAGTAATTTTATGACTGAAATCTGATATTGTAAGAATTTCCTACAGAGTATATTAATACCATATCTAAAAGTCCTTGTTAAATTTTGGTATCATAATATTTGTTAATGTTATATATATATGCATAAAATGAAGTACACTGTTGCTGTAGAATACAAGGTTTGTATTCCATTATCACAGTATTGATCATTTTGTGCTTGAAACCTTTATGATGAAAATAAGATATGGGTTAGAATAACTCAATGAATTTCAAAACTTCACACATATTATTCCCTTGTTTCTAATCTTTTACTTTCATTGCTTCCTTGAATAAATGTCAAATAAAGGACAAGAGTAACAACAAACAAACCAGATTTGTATAATTAAATTTTTGCCTCTCAGTAAGGATCCAATCCAAAATGCACATAAGTAACCTAAAATTTTAAGATATTAAACATAATATTTATTTTTAATTTACATTGTTGAATAAATAATTTTTTATTTCATTTGTATTTTTGAATAAGTAAAACAAGCAAAACCAAAAATTTCCCTCACAGAAATTCTTAAATTTTAAACATCTCTGAAAAGGTCATTAAAAATGCACTAGATTTTATCTTCCTGCTAATAATTATTAATAAATTCAATAAGATTACATTTCTAAAAGCAAATAAGAATATGCTTCTTTTATTATTGTTATTACTATCACTCCTACAGCTTTCCATGTGGTATAAACTAAGCAAACATCATCAAATAAAGAAACATCATTAACATTTGATCATTAAATGCTTTTGAGTGTGCAAAGAAACCACAATATGGAAACATTTCTAAGGAAACTAAGAGTAAAATAGTTTTGTTTATATACAGTCCTGGTAACTTTTATTGGCATTATTTCACTTTTTACTATATCTTCAGTAATAAGTGAAAAAAAAAAAAATTATATCATCAGAATTTTTATTTCATTGTTCAAAGTATTTTAACACTAGGATGGCAGAGGTGTCGTTTTCAACACCTTCTACAGGATTGTAGAAAGAATGTTATAGCCTACTTCAAAATGATGTCTAATGTGTAATAGTAATATTCTTTAATAAACTATGTATTGTAAACAAATGAGTAATTACATTAACAATATATGATTATTTTTCATGCCAAATATTTTACATTATGTACTAAAATTTCATTGGTGCCAATAATTGTGACCAATACTATATATATATATATATATATAGAATTAATTTTTCTCACACATGAGATAATCAGTGAAGAAATGAACAATGTAATAGCTAAATATACCTAAACCAGTTCATTTTAAAAAATATATTTTACTTTAAAAAATAAATTAAAATAAAAATGCAATATTTACAAAATCAATTTATTCAGCAAAACATTATGTATAAATTTCTAATACATGAATTTCTGGATTAAATGCAATAAAATTAAATGAAAAGTTAAAATTTAGGCCCATTAAAAACAAAATAGGTTATTTAATATTATGGTAATTTAAGCACAGGGTTTAGATTAGTAAGCATTGTTAAAATTAATCATACTTTTAGAAGATATGCTCAAATTGAAGAAATTGATATAACACACAAACACACTGATATAAGAAATGCTTTCATCTAGTAAATCTCACTTGGAAATTATTATATGAACTTAATCATTTTCCAAGTCAATGCTCTACCAACTGAAACATTCAAAAGGTTTATAATATATAGAATATAGAATATACATATATAGAATTTCTAATAGAGCATCATATACATAAACAAAGTATATTTGTGATTTTAACCCCTTTAGCTGTTTTTAATTGAACATATTTCAATCATATGTGCCTACAAGGAAGATTTTTCCAAGATTTGTTTCTGTTGGAAAAATAATATTTTGGAATTTTAATGCTTTGTTGAATTTTGAACTTAATGAACAGCTAAAATCTAATTGTATATTCTTAATATACACCAATCAACACACAAGGCACTAAAACAGATCAATGCATCTTTTTATATATGCCACATTTTTGACAATCACATATGTGACTAGTATTAAAGAATAAAAATTCTCTAAAATACTATACTTAATTACTTGAAAAATAATTTTTTGTGATTTTGTTCAATCTGGTGATGCTGCAAAGAAGCATGCAATTATTGTTTCATATTCTTAAAATGCCATTATTTTGACTCCTATTTTATTATTTAAAACAATTTAAGTAAAAGATTTAAGGTACATTAAAAACAAAAACTTGTTAAAATATTCTAACTAGGTTACTATATATATCTTTTTATTACATGTTCATAATTGAATTGTAATTAAAAAGAAGATAATAATGAAATTTATAAATATTTTTGGAGAATTATTTCATGTGGACATATTGAAGAATTTGCAAATTTAAAGACATTAACAAGCAACAGATCTCTTATTCAGTTCTTTGTTTTAATCTTGCCTTGGATAAATTAGCATCAATTTTTAAGTCTGATGCAAAAGTATATTTTGTATTACATATTCTAATTCATTCTATCATTTTCTTTACTATAAGACGAAATTTCAAAACAAGTTATGACGTAAAATCTGAGAGCAAATGAGTTTTATCAGACTGAAATTAATGCATAGTGAAGATAAGAAGTAAGTCAAACTTATAAAACCTGAGAGATATACATCATACACACTATTTTTGATGAAACTTTCTATATCTAAAAATGTTTAATGTCATAAATTTTGCCTTTGGTACTTGATGCTTCAAATTTTATAGAGCTAAACTTTATAAAAAGTGGGGAAATTTTAGTGAAAATTTTCTGAAATTTGTTTTATATACCATGAAATATAATGCTTTGTTATCTAAATTTGATTGACACAAGGTATTTTATAAATGATTGATTTAGTGATCTAATGACAAGAGTTGATCAATGTACACCATACAATGTACATGTATTTATATAAGATTATTTTTCTGTTTTTGATGCATACATTTTAAGGGCATCAACCAAATGAAAGACTAGATATAATAAATATCAACATTAAATACTTCAATATATTTTTGTCTATTTCTGTATAAAATTTGGGGACAATATTGATTAATCTAAGTAATTTCTCAGAGCCTTACTGATGCCTTTTTTCACACTTGAAGTCAGATATTTCCTGCTTTTTCCTTTAATTAACAAGCTTTAAATAATTACTGATTAATGAATGTTGTAACTCTTAAAAAAAAAATAGATATATTTAAATAATTAAGATGTAAATAACTTTCATTTACAAGAACATTATTTTTTAAAGGATTATGCTTTGTTTAACTAGATAATTTTGTTTAAAGGATTATGTTTTGTCTAACTAGATAATTTTCTAGTTGCATGTATACATTGTAAGAGTTCAGCTGTAATGATTTCTAAAATAATGAAAATGAACATACAAGTCAAAAGTAACTTCTTTAAAATAGGTTTTGAAGATATGAGAGTCACAAAATACAGATGCTAGATTTTAATATATTTATAAAGTTTACAATGATCTAAAAATATATTAAATATATCTATATTATTGTATAAAACTAGAGAAAAATATCATTAAACTTTTAATAAATGATGCTGATTTCTAATAACATTTGTCATGCTTTAATTTTTAATTCAACTTCTGAGAAAATTTATTCTAAAGGCCAAATGAAAATAAACTTGTGATATCCTCACAATATTGCATATTTTGCAAAATACTAAATTTACTACAGTGGAAAAATATACTTCAACAGATAAGAATCAATATTCTTTTCACTATCAGTTCTATGCAATGATCCTTAATTGTTTGAGTACTTTGGAATATGATAATGTATTACTAAATGTTGAATAAGAGTTTTTAAACTGGAAAAACTTGATTCCTATAAATTATAAGAGAGGAGCAGAAATTTCTCTATCAGCAAGAAAGTCTTCAAGCTTTTCATATTTGTATATGTGTTTGTGTGTGTGTGTGTGTGTATGTAAAAGAGAGACTTAAGTTAGATACTGTTATGTGATTTGAAAAAAACAATGGTTAATTAGTTAATTATTCAGAGTTAATTCATGAGAACATCTGGTTAAATTCAAATTACATAATTACCTTCTTGAAGAACTGATAACAAATTTTCATGGAAAAAAATCATTATAAAATATAATTGAATTTTTTAAAAAGTAAAATTTATGAAAAAATCGTGGTTGCCTTTATTCAACCATCACTATAAAGCATGAAATCATACAGGAGTAAGTCATAAATATAAAAATACTGAAAGTAAATGTAAAATGATCATTAATTATTAATTCACTACTTCAGCTATAAGATAAAAGACAGCTTAAAGAAGAAATAGATATTTTGAATCAAATGAAAACAGGTAATTTTTAAGGAATTCCAGTGTAAATATATTTATATATCATAGGGCTATCAAGGATTTTACAAGAACAATAAGATATTCTTTTTGATATTAAAAGATAAATATTTAAAAAAAATTTAAATGTTCTTTCTATAAAACATTATATTTATATCATTTAAATGTACTTGTTAAAAAATTATCTACTTTGTTGTAATGTTTTAATCATCATTTGTGCTTGTATGCTGGCAATGCTATACAAATATTTGTTGGAACATTTGAACTTTGGCACCAGATCACATTCCTGATAAACTCTGTGAGAAGAAAACTGTCAGTCTAAATGATACTCTGACAAAACAAAACAATATTATTTGACAAAAAATCTTAAATTAACTACAACACTGATTTAAAAAGCTTCAACAATGAGTATATTAGATATATTTTAAGCACAAACTTGCAAATGTTTTAACAGTTAAATTCTAATCAAATGGAATATCTATAAAAATATTTAGATAAAATAGTTTCTAAAAGTATTTAGATAAAATGCATTCTAGAACATTCAATAATTAATTCACATCCATTAGGTATTACAATTTAACATAAATTATAAACTTTCACAAAACTAACTTAATAAAATAATTTCCAAATACAGCTTTAGGAAGTCATTTTTAATTAATGATATCACATATTTCTAAGTATATATCTAGCTTTTCCCTAAGCTATTTGAACAAATTATAATCTTGACATTAATAATATTTTTAACTTTGTGATTTTCATATAGCTATATGTTTTGAAATATATCATTAATTTTTTATGCTATCAACAAATGTACTGTGGGATAAGAACAGATTCAAAATGATTTAAATAAGTGAGAATAATTCAAAAAGTAATATTTTTTTTTACTATTTTTGAATGCCTTATTGGCATTAACATGCACACACAAATAAAATAAATATCATTGCTTTGGAGTGATTTGTATTTCAAAATGCTTCTAAGAGACTGAGTTTAAAATTAATATATTTTCTAATTTTTCTGTTTTCTTCAACAAAGAAAATATGTTACAATGTCATTTTTAATATTTACCATACAAAAACATACAAATACTTGTATTTGTACAACTGAAAAATGAACTTACAAAAATTCAATTATTAAAATGTGTTTACTGTGCTTAGAGGAATTAAGAAGGCCAAGCACCAAATAAACCATAAAGATGTTAAATATGGCATTGTAAAATAGCTGCATTTTATATCCATATGTATCTTATAAGCTAGCAAATATACTATAATCTATCTGGAAATGATCCAACCATAAAGAAAAATAGCCTACCTAGGGTAATGGCACCATAATCTGCTTCAAAGTAATCCTCTTAGGATCTCACAGATTTTTCAACGTAGTCTATAAAAGCCTTTTTTTAGGAATCACCATCAATTTTATTTTACTTAAACTCATCCACAGTCTGAAGTCACTTTATTTTCAAAAGCAATTTTAGCTTTTAGAAAAGAGGGAGGTTATAGGAAGTTAAATCTGGAGTACAGTGTGTGTGTGTGTGTGCTTCTAGATAGTTTGTGGAATTCCCAGGTCTTCTTCTAATTCTTGTATCTTGATTGCCTGCCTGTACATATTCAATATTTTCAGGTGTTTTGCTTGTCGAAAGCCTTCCTTAATGTGAATCACTTTTAATGGCCAAGTTGAAGTTTGAAATGTTGGTATCAAAATTCTATTTCGGCCTTGCTTATTGAATCATTTCACAGTCTTCTGTAGATGAATATCTAATTTCAAGCACAACCTGATTACATCTATGATACATAAGCTTCTCAGTGGTATCTTATTACTAACTAGAGTGGGTCTGTTCACACATGCACAGTAAGGTCCCATCTGATTGGTCATCAAGTTAATTCAAGTTTGCACAAATGGTTCTCAAGATAATCAATATTTACAAAACACAATTAACATGTGCAGTTTTATTAGGTGAGGGAGGAAAAACAACTAGGGTAAAACACAGCACACTGAAAAATTGAATATTTAAGATATAACTCAACACAAACTGATTTCAAAGAAAAAAAAGAAAGCTAAGAAAGCCATCAATATGAAAACCAAAGAAAGCAGTCACACTTACATATTCATTTAGCATTCATAGATGAATGAATGCTAACTTCACAAGTAATTGTTTTTCTGCTGAGTACTGTCTGATTGTGATTTATATTGTCTTTGTTCAATAAATATCAATATTAAGCCGCAACAAAATATTAAAATAGAAATAATTTCATAATTTGATTTTATTACTAGATCTACAGTCATGCATTAATGTGCAAAAAACACCCAATAAATAAAAGGCAACTTAAAAACCACAGCTTCATTAAAACTTATGTGCTTGCCAAGTTCACTTATTCTTTTGTTCAATGTTGATAAATCAAGTTCAAAATGTATTGTTTTTATGATAAGCAATTCTATTTTTCATTTGATCTTACAAAGGTGCCATATCTTTACTCACCTGCTTGCTTCTGCTACACTTGATGGTACCAGCTCTATACTATCATAAATGTGTTTCATGGAACTGTCATAGACATGCTTCAGCTGGTGCCACTGCTTTCTACCAACAGGACCAGTAGAATCCAAACTCTATAAATGAAGAATATAATATAATATAATATATTTCATTGTTTTACTTTATGATCCTCTCCTATGAATGTTGGCACTATTTCCTGATTCTGAAAAACCTCTTCAACCATATTTTGTAATGTTGATGTTGTAAATAGTGATAAATATTGATATTATTGTGTGAAAATCAATATTTAATAAGTAGTTTAATATCTACCAATCATTAAATCCTTCTAGAACAAATCAATGGAGGAAAGTATTTACTGACATGGTTACAAATTTAGCAGGGATACCCAATATTGCACAAATGATGAGAGATTTCTGAGAAATTTGATGGAGTCTCAACTTTTAGTAATGCTTGTAGAGAGATGAGGAACTCAATTTGGTTCTGAACAGCCTCAGAAGTATCCAGAACTGTGTCCTTTGACTTGGACAGTAATCTGTAGCTTTGAGTTTATTTGATTGCACCATTGTTTGGAGCAAGACTGCCTCATTCACAAAGCACCTACTGGTAGTTTCTGAAGTTTGGTGTCAATTTTGTTTTTAAACAGCTGAAGAAATCAAGTTTAATTCAAAACATTTTAGAATTTTTGTTTGTAAATGTTTTTCAATAGTTCAAAACATTTTACAAACCAAAATCTAGAGACTGCCAATGATCTTTGAAGTCAAAATTACCAATCCTATCTTCTTTTTCTGCCCAAGTTACTTGCACATACCAATTTACTTCCAACAATGTAACTGTTAAGATTCTGTACAGATCATAAAAACCACTAACTAATTCTATCTCCAATGACCTTAGAGGTCAAATTGGAATTTATCCAACTTCCCATTTGACAAAAACATTTTTGTACTTCATAGCAAATTCAATATCTCACTCCATTTGACTAGAAATTGATTCTTTTGGTTAGTAATGGCATGATTTCTGGTCATCTCGAATAACCTCCAAGGTTAACTTCATATAACCTATGTTATAACTTGAGGTTTTTTGGTTATCCTTGCAAAAAGTTAGGATAACTTGGGATTTTTCATTTGATGATGATATCGATACAAACACACTAATTTTAACATAGTTATATTGATTACTTTTTGGCTTTTAGAAAGGAATACATCTTCCAGTTTGATAAAGCAGCTACTTAAAAAAGTTTTAGATATTAATAACTCACAAGAAAATAAACAGTAAAACAATGCCAAAAAGATAGGATAATTTTTGTAATATTTAAAATGGCATTTTACACCATTCTTACTCCCACCCCACTATTGAATGCATGTTCCTAAATTGGATGTTGAATGATTTGAATAGAGACAAAAATGAAATGACAGATACATCAATAAACCAAGGAAATTTATTAGTTAGCAAATAATTAAATAATATTACTAAACATATCAGCAATTATTAGAACCAAAATTATTTTTTATCAAAAATTAAACAAATTTATTTACAAAATGTTTTTTTAGTAAACATAAATTATCACAAATTTAGACAATTATATCAAACAGCAGAAGACATTGATTGTATAAAAAAAAATTATACTCTAGTGAACTCATGTTATTTAATGTTAAATAATCTTAAGTTTTAGGATCTGCAAAGGTTGTAGAATAAGGACTGTCAGAAAAACAATTATTTTGATAAAATTTCTACTATAATGTCATTTAATACCTGACTATAAACTAAAAGTTACACACAATGTATGAAGGATAATGAAAAGTTCTCAGCAGGACAAAGGAGCCTTTGAAAAAACATTTAAATTTTTGTTTAGATTTTGGGAAATAGAGCAGACTAAACTTTTTAGTATTATTTACTATCTGTGAATAGCATTTGCAAATCTGGAATTTAAGTTTTACATATTAGTTGGTTGATATGATAACAGTCAAGTGAAATGCTGTCTTTTTCATGGAATTTCTCATGCAAAGGGTTGTACTTGTCAGGGCCCATCTCCTCTCCAAGTAATTTGAGTAGTAGTCATATGGTAACAGTAACATTGAACAATCTATAACTTGATTTCTAATGCATTAGCAGAGTACCCCTCAAAATTAACATGATCAGAGTATGTGTCTGTGCTCTTTGTCTAGGATCAGTATAGTATTAGTGCACTGTGTGAATACTGTTACACATAGACTATAATTTTTTTTTACAAGGCCTTTAGGCCACTCAAGGTAGAGGGTTACATTTGGATTGGTTTGGTTTGTTTTAAGGAATATCAACCTCAAACATTTTTATTGCTGGTAATATTTTCCTTCAAAAATCTATTTCTGGTAATATTTTTTCTTCAAAAATCTATTGCAGGTAATATTTTTTTTTTAAAAATGTATAGCTGGTAATACTTTTTTTTTTCAAAAATGTATTGCTGGTAATATTTTGTTTGTAATAATTTTCTTTTAAAAATGTATTGCTGGTAATAATTTTTCCTTCAAAAACATATTGCTGGTAATAATTTTTCCTCAACAATGTATTGCTGGTATTAATTTTTTCTTGAAATTGTATTTCTGGCAATAATTTTTCCTCCAAAAATGTATTGCTGGTATTAATACCTATTTTTACACCTCCACATGTGGGTGGCTCGCTACTATGTAAATGGCATAGCGTGTTCTTGCTGTGATGGTTTGCCTCAGTGGGACCAGGGAATGTAGCTCGTCCGAGCACTTTCCATGGAAGTAACTTTAGATCAGTGAGAGGCTTGCCACAACCTACCTGAAGGGTTTGAAGGCGTTTTTGAACACCTGCCCAAATAGACAACAATACTCTATTTTTGGCCTGATCTGACTCTTGTAAAGGTAGAAGAGAGCAGGAGGGACCAAGTACTTACTGCAGCAATACAGGGAGCCAACCATTTTACCTGAATCCTAAGCAATGGATCATACATACGAGTTCTACTCGAGGTCAGGTGTGAATCTGAGGCCAAACAGTCTTTTGAGGCACAGTGCTTTTCCAAGAGGACCTCCATTCATCAAGAGTGGTGGTAGTTCGGAGTCAGATTGGTGATGATCAAATATAACTAGCTTGGTCTTCAGGGCATTGAATGTAACCAGCTAGTTTTTACCTCATTGGGTAGTTTGTGTAAGACTGGAAGAAAGTTCAATCACCAATCTCTGACCATCAAGAGTTTTCATATCATTAGCATAGATGTTTACAAATGATCTGAGTATATTCTTACGCAGATTGTTTATGTAGATCAAAAATAGGGTTGGTCTGATAACTGGAGAGCTTGTGTGCCACACTTTGTTGAAGGCCTTTGATATATCTTGTGCCATGGTCCTTGAGGTGTGTTGGTCATCAAGAACCTCACTGATTCTGTGAGTAATGGTAGTTAGGATGTCGGCAGTGAATTGGGCTGACTGAAATCCATACTGCTTGTTGCAGGAAGAGTGTGTTTTTTTCTAGGTGCTCGACAGCCTTATTGATTATGACCTCAGAGAGCTTGCTAAGGATACTGACGAGACTGATGGGTCTGTACTGTGAGGGGGTAAGATTGCACACCTGTGTTCTTGAAAACCGAGCATACGCTTGACACTTTCCACAGGTTTAGAAAGGATTTCTCCTTCAAGCAGCAGTTGAATAATTTTGCTACAATTGGAGATGGTTCTGAGTTGATGTTCTTAAGGACAAACACCAGAATTTTATCTGGACCAGTGGCTTTCTTAGGGTCAGGACCTTTGATAAATCTAGAGACCTTGTGTGCTGCGATGGTAATATTACTGAGATTGTGCTCAGTGATACGTGGGAACTTAGGGAGGGGATGATCTCTGTCCTCTAATATTGAAATGGAGGCAAAGAGGTTTGCCTTATCAGTTGAGTAAGATATCACCTCAAGGCCATTTATAATTGTGGACACAGCTGTTTTATCTCTGTTCCTGATTTGGTTAGTGATCTTCCAGAATTCACCAAATCCAATTTGTTTCTTTTCAACCATGATCTGGACTGCTTGTACCATAGCTTCACTTGGCATTTTCTATGACTTGTTGCAGTTATTGCGGGCAGTTCTGAATGCAGTGAGGGCCAAACTACTTCTCTTCTTGTGATAGATATTGAAGTAGTGGTTTGGTGAGTTATGGCTGTGGCACATTCAGGGGTGAACCAGGGTTGACTGATTTTTGTGGGAATTTCTTTTGGGGGATAAAACTATCCATTCTAGAAAAGATCCAGTCAGTGACAAGGGCAGTAATTTTAGAGGCAGCATGCTTGAAGAAGGTTGGAAGGGGAGCTTCCATCATGTAGGATCGAAAGTTGTTCTAGTCTGCCTTCACAGATTGTAAAATTGTTCTATGGAATGGTACATCAGGGGATGTTTGGCATCAACCTGGACACTGATTAGAGAATGGTCTGCTGTGCCTGGTGAAGGTAAAACTTTTGATAGGCATTTATCGGGGCAGGAGGTTAGGACAAGGTCGAGGAGCCTAATGCCCGGAACTGGGACTGGGACCTGGGTAGGTTCTCTGATTGTAATAGGTTCCAGCATGAATGTCTTTCATGAGGAACTACTATATAAGTAACACCGGTTCACTGGAAGAGTTTTTCTTAGTTTACTTACTCGGCAGTACTGTGTGGCTGGTTTGAACACAGATAACAGCATGTATTCTAACATTATCTTCTATTAATAAAAGTAATTTAAAGTTACGCCAGTATCCTGGAATCTTATTCATGGTGGCAGAGGTGAAAAAGCACAACCAAATTTCAATTTCTGTAATAAAGCAACAGACAGTGGGAATGTAAAAAAGAAAAAAAAAACACTAACGGAATCTTATTCACTGGACAAAGACAAGCTCTTTCTTATGTTTTTTTTCTCGGTTGTTGTGTCCTAGGCTACGAAAAAAAAAAGCTTTCCTACTATTTTTTCCAACACAGAAAACAACATTACTACAAAAAAAATAACATCTCTCTATTTTGTATATTTCTACAGAAAAATAAAGATTCTATGAGATACTTCGTATAATTGTGCTGTAAAAAAAAAAAGCGGCAAACGTACACCTGCTTAATTATTATACTATAATCAACTAACATGCCCAGAGACGCTCACCATATTATGCCCATAATGAAATGGGATAGCAATAATTTACTTGAGGCATTTCATCTTTTTAAACAGAAATTGGAAATATTTTTTATTATCAAACATGTAAAGAATGAGGAGAAAGTACCCTACATCCTCAGTGGTATGGATGATGAGGGCCTTCGGAGATACAACTCACCGACTCTAACTGAGGACGAAAACAAAAATCATGAGTATATTTGGTCAAGATTTGAAGAACAGATGAATCCAATCCAGAATTTCAGGGTCGCAAGACTGAAGATGCATTTCTTCTACCAGAAACAAACCAATGAAACCCTTGACGAATTTGTAACTAGATGCCAACAACAATCTCAGAAATGTGATTTCAGGGCTGATGAAATGAACGAAAGAATTCTGGAACAAATTATTGCATCTACACCCATCCAAGACTTCCAAAAAGAACTTTTGAACAAAGCTAAAGGATACACAGTCAAGGACGCTTTGAAGTTAGGTCACAGCTATGAAGCAATGGAAAAAGGCGTACAGAAACTTAAATCTATGAACATAAGTCCTGAAAACACCACAGTCAAGACAGACACCATCAAAACAGTCTGTCTGAACTGCGGAGGTAACCATTCTCGAAAACTGAAGGACAAGTGTTCAGCCAGTGGATCTAAATGCTATGCGTGTGGAAAGAAAAAACCATCCTATAGACCTGCCCGACCCCAAACAACAACCACAAAAGTTTCCCATTAACAGACGACAAACTCCAACAGGAGCTTGACAGGATGGAAAACAGTGGAGTAATTAGGAAAGTGACAGAACACACAGATTGGTGTTCAGGTCTGGCATTATCAACAAAAGCAGATGGCAGTTTGAGAGTATGTTTAGACCCTGCAAAACTAAATAAAGCACTCAAGCGATGCCCACACAAAATTCCAACAGTTGAAGAACTAACGCATAAATTCAACGGTGCAAAATTATTCTCAAAACTGGATGCCAAAGATGGTTATTGGAGTCTAAAACTGGATCCAGGAAGCTCAGTACTGACAACATTCAGAACGCCATTTGGGAGGTACTGCTTTGAGAGACTTCCATTTGGTCTGGCTATATCTCAAGACCTGTTCCAACAGAGAATGGACTCCATCCTAGAGCAGTGCATTGGAGCCGATGGCATCACAGATGATGTTGTAGTGTATGGACAAACTGAACAGGAACATGGCCAAAACTTGATACAGTTAATGAGGGTTTCAGAAAAAAATGGTCTCATGTCCAATTCCAAAAAGTGCTTCATCAAACAGAAGCGAATCTCCTTCATCGGCATGATATACGATGAGCAGAGCATACATCCTGATCTGAGGAAAATTGTTGACATCCATGGAATGCCAACCCCAAGGAACAAGAAAGAGCTCCAGGAATTTCTTGGTATAATCCAATAACTTTCCCCATTTATACCAAACCTAGCAGAAAAAGCAGCACCACTGAGGCAACTGCTAAAACAGAATGTGCATTTTTGTGGGATGAGAGCCACCAGAACAGCATGGAAAGACTGAAAGCTCTGATCGATGATGATGCAATGCTACAGTACTATGATACAACTGCACCAGTTATCCTGCAAGTCGACGCCAGCCAGAAGGATTTGGGGGCAGCACTCCTCCAAATAAACGACAAGGGAGAAGAGAGACCAGTAGCATATGCTTCAAGTCATTGACAGACACGGAAACCAGATATGCAAACATTGAAAGGGAAATGCTAGCCGTATGTTTTGGAGTTGAGAGGTTCAAGACATACTTATACGACAGAAGTCTCCATGTCATTACAGATCACAAGCCACTGATAATGATCTTTAATAAGAATATCACTTCTGCACCTCCAAGACTTCAGAGAATGATGCTTAAGCTTCAGGGATACAACTTCACCATAGAATACAGACCTGGGAGGATACTCACCTTACCAGATTCCTTGAGCTGTTTTCCTAATCCCGAAAACAAGGAAGCCATCGACCTTGACCTGCGAGTAGACCATGTCTGTTCGTTCTCCACACATAAGATCTCCGATGTACGTAGTCTAACGAGAGCAGAACCAGTGCTCAACCAACTCATCGAGATGATCATTCAGGGATGGCCTGACACCCTGAGAGAGGTACCCACAGAGCTACGTGAGTACTGGAGTTTCAGAGATGAACTATCAGTAGAGAACGGTGTACTGCTGAAAGGAGAATGTGTCATCATCCTAAGACCCCTCCAGAAGAAAACCCTTGAACAATTACACACGGGACATCTTGGGCGTGACAAAACAATCCTGCAAGCCAGACAGTCAGTATGCTGGCAGAAGCTCAACAGAGACATAACTGATATGTGCAAACAATGCAGCATATGTCAGGAGTTCCAAAAAAGTCAGCAGCACGAAAGTCTACTACAGCACGAGGTGCCAACCAAACCATGGGACTATCTAGGGACAGATCTATTCTCATTGGATGCTGAAAGCTATTTGGTCATTGCCGATTACTACAGTAAATACATAGTGATACTGAAGCTTCCAGAACATTGTCCGAGCTCAAAAATTGTGGCTGCAACTAAACAAATATTTGCGGAATATGGCATACTGTCCACAGTGGTGTCTGACAATGGTCCTCACTATAACAGCGCTGAATACCGGAAATTCGCATCAGATTAGGGTTTCGGACATGTAAATTCATCACCACATTATCCCAGATCCAACGGATTTGTTGAGCAACAAATTCAAACAATAAAAAACACATTTAGGAAAGCCAAAAGATCCAATGAGGATGTTGAACTGGCTTTGCTGGCACTCAGAACAACACCAATTGACCAGAAACTGCCTAGTCCTGCTGAACTACTCTTCAACAGAAGGGTAAAGGACACATTGCCTATGCACACAGGCAACAGGGCTCAAAGTCAAGACAATGTTATCAGTCGGTTGAATGAAAGACAGGAATCACAGAAAGCTGAACATGACAGAACTGCTAGAGATCTACCTCGACTATACAAAGGACAGCAGATCCTCATCCAAGACCAGAGCACCAATAGGCGGAAGCCTGCCTAAGTACAAAATGTCTGTGAGGAACCCAGATCCTACATGGTGAAACAGGACGAAGGTGGTGTGGTTAGGCACAACCGACACCAACTCCGTGAGAAATCAGCATCTTTTGATATTGATGGCAAAACTTATGATGGAGAAAAACATCATGCCTGTCAACCACCTGCAGGGACTGCAGACAACCCTTACATGACTAGATCTGGAAGGGAAGTGAGACCCCCTGACTGATACGGACATGAGTGACACTCTATCAACTCTATCAACCCTATTAATTCACATGTTGATCAATTTTTTTATTTCAGCTAACCGTGAAACTGAGATGACGAACATTCTTGTGAAGGAAGGGATGTAAAAGGTTCCAGCATGAATGTCTTTCATGAGGAACTACTATATAAGTAACACCGGTTCACTTACTCGGCAGTACTGTGTGGCTGGTTTGAACGCAGATAACAGCATGTATTCTAACATTATCTTCTATTAATAAAAATAATTTAAAGTTACACCAGTATCTTGGTATCTTATTCACTGATGATCTGGGTTAGTTGGAGAAGTCTCTACAATATCTGTCTTCAACATCAGTTTTGTTGGTGTGGACTAGCCACTCCTTATAGTGGATATTTAAGTCACTGCAGACATGAAAGCTGGCCAAGGGGAATTAAGTAAGGATATTGTCAATCTTATCAGATATCCAATAATATACATAATGAAAGTACTTTAAGATTTTTGCAATTTAAATTTTCTATGGTTTAGACTATTTTGGGGGGTTTTCTGAAGAGAATTTGAACATAAATTGTTCAATGACTTTTGAGTACTTCTGGCTTTCACTAGCCATTATTAAAGAATTTTTTGTGGGTTGATAGTGCTGTGTCTATAGATATGCGTTGTAATCCTTCAGTGGTTTTTCAAGTGCTGTGTCTTCATGTGTGGATGTCATGTTGGGTTTTTCTCCTCACCCCAATTATCTGTTGTACTTGGTAACGTTCTTAGAATTTGGGACTGAATCCTTTATTCAATCCATGAGAATAGAATGTTCTCATTCCACTTTCCAAAAAGTATTCCAGATGGTACATTGGTTCAAATGTAACAACCAAAATAAGCATGTTGGTCTATAAAGCATAATTCCAATGTCATTTGGTCAGATAATGAAAATTAGGTTAGACCCAAAATATTTCATCTTCTCATAAATATGGATCCACATTGTATTTTATATATGTGGATATTTACATAACTTATCTATATTTACATAATCCTGCTATTTTTTTTCTAAATATTAGTAAATAGTTTACTGATACTGTCAAAAAAGGATGGTAGAATTAGGTAATTTTTTAATTATTTCATTGTTCTTATAAATTATGAAAAATATATATTGCTTTGCATGTCTTGTTCATGCTCAATACTTCCTGAATAATTAACTAAGTAAATAATATTCTGTTATTCAACACCAAATGCAAATTAAAATAGATGGCTTGTCTATGGGTTTGAGATGGTGGCATTGGTTGTGTTGGGGAGTTGAAAATGTAGGAAGAAGGAAAGAAAGAAAAATTAAATGATTGAGAGAAAAAGACAGAAAGAAAGAATATCCCATGGAAAAAAATCATGGTTTTATTGTAATTTCTATAATTTATTTTTAAAGAAATGGCTAAATAACATAAGATTTCTGGTTTTAAATACTTTTAACCAATTAGTGTGTGTCTAATTTTTTTAAAGTATTAAATGCAAAAATATCAAAAGTCTTATATGAAACAAAAGAAATGAAAAGCAGTGGATTAGCAAACCATTCTTATTGCTAAAACAATGTATACAAGTGGCTGATACACAATTAAATTTATTATTTCAACTGGTAAAAATGAAATATATTATTATCTCAAATAGGATGTATAACCAAGAAATAAATAAGATCACTATTATAGAATAGATTAGAAAAAAAGAATAAATACTATTTTCAATGAAAACTCAAAAAAATTATATCCATGATGTTTTTATAAGTTATTTCAAAGAAATATGACCAATATTGTGTGTATGTGTGGGTGATTTAAAGTAATATCTATAAGTTAGTATCTGACTATATTTTTGAGATGAGGTATTATGTACACTATTTACATTATTGGACTATTGTCCTCATCTTTGTCACCATATTTATTACAATGTTTTGTTGTAATAAAGTTGTTTTGGCCGTTGTACGCTCTGGCCTTCTTCAGGTGGTTGGAATGTTGAACTGAACCCTTTATTTCACTCACTGGGGTAGACTGTTCTAGTTCCATGTGCCATGTTTAATGGATGTCAGTTATTTCCTGTTAATTCCCCTCTCCAAGTTCCCCACTGCTTTGAACTCACACTCTTTGGGTCCTGTCACTGGATCTAACTAATGCCTTTATCCACTGTGCAATGTATCCTTGAGGTCATCTATGTATGAATTTCTGGGTATTATAAACCTAATGTCTTCAGCACACATTTTTTACCAGTGCCCATATTGCAATTTTTGCTGTTATCATTTATGTTTTTACCAGAACTCATATTGCAATTTTTGTTATTATTACCACTTTTCTCTGGCACTCGTTATTACTGGTTCCCATATTGTATTAATTTCTATGCTTGGTCGGCTCAGGAGATTTTTGTGGCTTAGCATATATGCTGATTCCTTAAGTTTGTGAATTTTCCAATGGTGTTCTTTGTCTATGATCTCAACCTGATCCCACAGAGGGCAGTGATCTCCATTTTCTCTCCATATGTGGTCAGACATGCCTGATTTTTCCACTTCCCCTCGTGTTACAACTTTCTGGTGTTCTTGAAGCCTTACTTTAAGGGGGCGGCTGGTCTCCTCTTTATATTTCTTTCCGCAGCTGCACGGGATAGCGTACACACAGTCTTTAGTCATGTTCTGTGAGGGGTCTTACTCGGGAGAGATATCTGAGAAGTGTCGTCCAGCTTTTAAAGGTTGTCCTGATTTTATATGGACCGCAGATCCTTTTTATTTTCTCTGATAACCCCTTCACATAAGGCAGGCAGACTATTTTCGGAATGTTGTTGTCCTCCTTTTGTATCCACCTATCCCAGTTTTTTGGGCTGCTGCCATGTACCCAGGGTAGTTGTTACGTTGTAGGGTACTACTTATACTGACCAATTCATTATCTAATGTCTCTAGGTTGACACTTATGACTTTTGCTCGGTGTTGTAAGCAGTAGACGATCCCTTTCTTCATGCTGTATGGATGGTGGGAGTTGAAATTGAGGTACTGTCCAGTGAATGTCGATTTACTGTATACGGATGTCTTGAACCCATACTCTGTTCAAGATATTAGAACATCCAGGAATGGAAGTGTGTTGTTACTCTCTTTCTCCATCACGAACAGTATCGAATGTCTTATTGAGATCACATGGTCCAGTAGCGGAGAGGGGAATTAACAGGAGATAACTGATAACTGACATACATTAAACATGGCATGTGAAACTAGAACAGTCTACCCCAGTGAGCAAAATAAAGGGTTCAGTTTGACATTCCAACCAACTGAAGAAAACTGGAGCGTACAACAGCTGAAACACTGTAATAATTATGGCGACAAAGATGTGGACAATAGTCCAAATAATGTAAATAGTATCTATAAGTTACTATATAAGAATGGTGATAAACTTTAAGAGCACAGAAATTCCAACATATTATGAATAACATGCTGATAATTGCAAAGAAACATTTATGGTCTTTGGAGTGTGTTTTAAGGAAACTCCTGTAACATGATATCTATAAATTGCAACTAATTATCAATCTGCAATAAAGAGATTGTCAGAATTATGCTCCAAAACTGATAAGGAATAGATTAGATATTGAAAAAGGAAATGATTTTTTAGCTGAATATTCAGTACAAAAAATGAATAAGAAACATCAATGGAGAAACCATTGATTGAGTTTGTGAAATATGTGACCATTGTATTCACAGCAATTAGCATCTCTGCATAAGCATACTAAAGAACAGCAAACCCACAATACCTTCTTTGTTCAACCAATTTGAGGTCCTGACTTCCTCAGCCAATAATGCTGAGTGCTTTGCTTGTAAATTCTCATCCAATTCAACACTTGACTCGTCCAGTGTACCCACACTTGATTTCCCACTTAGAACTGAGGCTCTGTTGTGTGAGTTGTACATAACCCCATCATTGGTTTGGGCATCATCTCTAAATTAGACTCTCATAAGGCTAGCGGTGGGGAGAGGATACCAGCCATTGTCCTGAAGAAATGTGGTCCTGTCCTCTCCAAACTTTACAACTACTGCCTCAACGACGCCTGCTTTCCATCCTGTTGGAAGTCTTCATCTGTTGTACCTCTCTTTAAGAACTCTGGTGACCCTTCTGACCTATCTAACTACCATCCTATCAGTCTCCTACCACTCTTTGGCAAAGTCTTTGAAGCTTTAATCAATGCTGAAGTGGTTAAGCACCTTACATTCCATGATCTGCTCTCTGACAAACAATGTTTTCCACTTTGCCCGATCTACAGCTGATGCGCTCACAGCCATAACTGAATTTGTTTACCAAGCACTTCACAATAATGGAGAAGCTTGTGCCGTGGCACTAGATATCTCTAAAGCGTTTGATAGGGTTTGGCATGCAAGCCTCCTTTGCAAGCTTCAGGGATATGGTATTTCAGGACAATTATTTGACTTAATACAATCATTCCTGTCAAACCATGTAATGAAGGTTGTCTTTAATGGATTCTACTCCAGTTCCTTTCTCACAAATGCAGGGTTCCCCATGGCTCTATCCTTGGTCCTACATTGTTCTTTATCTTCATTAACAATCTTCCCGATGTCATCAGTTTCCAAGTAGGCATCTCCCTGCCTCCCATTGGAATGTCTGATTCTCAACTCCACGAGAGCACCTCTTTGCGACTGCTTGGTCTCACACTGTCTGCTGACCTGAGATGGAACAATTACATGGAATCAATACCTTCATCTACTGCAAGGAAAGTTGGTTCTCTATGTTGTGTCAGAAAGTTTTTCTCACTCGAGTCCATCTTTCAAATCAACCATTCACCCTTGCATGGAATATTGCTGTCATATATGGTCTGGAACTCCCACAGGTCCTTGACAAAATCCAGAGACAGATATGCAATGAAGTTGGCCCTGATCTGGCATCTTGTTTACAGTCACTGTCTGTCAGATGTGTCATCACCTCTCTCTGTCTTTTCTACAAATACATTCACAGTAACTGACAAGCTATTTTTACTAGTTCCCAAACTGCATGAATTTAAACATATCACTAGGTCAGCATCTCAGTCCCACTCTTTTACTGTCAAAATGGTTAAATGTAGCCATCTCTTCTACTCTAATGGCTTCATCTCTCACACTTCCTGTCTGTGGAACTCCCCTCCTCTTACTTGCTTCCCTGATAGCTATAATCTTCAACTATTCAAATGCAATGTCAACTGACATCTCCAGATGCCTTGATCTATTCCCCCGTCCTTCTCTTCATCCTTTCCTCTTTCAAGCCTCTTTACTCTTGCTCCCACTCTCTGTAACTCCTTGTGTGCTAGTGGCACTCATGCCTTGCTTAGGGTGAAAGGTTTTTTAAAAAAATGTGCATAAAGTTTGGTTTGGTACTTGAATATTCATTTGTGAGAAGTATTCAAATAAATATGGTGTTCAGGAATGTTTTAGCGAGTGAAACCCAGATAAAACTTTAGTCCCAACACTTTAAACTTGGTAAGCAAAGTGATCCATGTTCTGGAAAAGTTTCAACAGACAGAAACCTGAAAGTTTGAATACATGTGATTGTAATCAAAGGGAATTAGACAGTGCAAGAATTAGATCTATGAGATTCCATGGATTGTCTGGAAAATACAGGGTGTGATGAATAAATTATCATCTAAATTATGCAAAAATAAAAACAATACTGACATCTTATTTTAACAGATATAGTTCCCAAATTACACAAAAATATCTTGAAATACTAAAGAGTAAATTTATTCAATAAAATTGCCACAGCCTCCAGATGACTTCTGAATATCCTGCAACACTTCTGGACAGTCTCTTTGTTTAAGTTGGTAAATGCTGCCATAACCCTTGCTTTCAGTTAATCTTTGGTATTACAAGGAGTTTTGTTGGTCTCTTACTCAACTGTGCCCCATGCATAATAATCAAGGGGGTTGCAGTCTGGAGAGTTAGGTGGCCAGATATAAGGAGTGATGTAACCACAGAAATTGTCTGACAGCCATAACTGGGTTCTCCTGCTTGTGTGGTATGGTGCAGAATCCCGTTGACAGACATTGAGTCTTTCAGCTGCTACCATCTTGACCCAGGGCAGCACTACCTACTCAAAGCACTTGATGTAGGCCTCTGTGTTGAACCTGAGGTCTAGTGGGAAGATGAATGAAGGTATAACATCACCATCACTACTGATCACTCCAAACACCATGATGTTGATTGGATATATCATCCAACTCTTTCAGAATCCTCTGCACTCTCCTCAGATTGATACCCAAACACTCTAAAATGTTTGTATTGGAGCTTCCAGCATGAATGCCAAGCAGTATAGCATGCCATTTCCAAATTTCTGGAATTGCGTCATGGTGTTCATTTTCTCACAGACAATGCCAAACTGACCCTACTATAGTGTACAGTCAACAAAAACAAACAATGTGCATGCACAAAATTATAAAATATAAAATGGCAACAATTTACCCATTGCATGCTCTATATTGATTGCCTTTCTTTACATCTTGTGCAGGATTTTTGGCAAAACATCATCCAACCCTATTAACCTACTACAATCCAGATTTTGCTCCTGGCAATATTTGTTTTTTTATTTAAAAAACAAATGAGATTTCAGACCATAACTGATGGTAATGAAAATTTCAGATAAAATTCTGCTGATAACTGTGTCAAGCTACATACTTATTGACCCAGCCTTGTATAAAATGCTTGTGAAAAAGAGATCATCAAAACACTGTCAAATAACCATGGAAATAACACCTTAATAGCAAGTAAATACAGTTTGTAGGTATTTTAATTATTCATTTAGTTTAAATAACTAATGTTACTATTGTTTTACTCATAGTGAAATAATATCTTGGATGAGCTCCTGAGCACTATACTAATTCATCTGGTTCCTGACTGGCCCATGATAAATTGATTTGTGAGTGATAGTAAAACTGAAAAGCACTTTTCTTAATTTTTTTTTTATTTACTGATATTTCTATATAGTTATATTTTTATTGCTAAGAGGGATACATTTTATTTATATATAATTTTAGTTATTGCTATGCTAGTGATATTGAAATGAATAGTTAAAAAAATAAAACAATATTTTCAGTTGGCATTTCTAAAATAAGAATGTTGGTTTTACTCTCAAAGAATGACTGGATATCAAATGCTATATAATTTGATTACATAGTCTATCAGGAATAATCACAAAAGGAGTTAACATGATTTTCTGATGCGGAATTGGTAATTCCTAGTACTTATGTACACAATAAAGAGAAAAATGTATGACACATAATGAAAATTATTGCATTCCAAAAGTGAATCAATAAATTGAAATTTCTCAGAAACTAATTTTAAGTCTCGTCATAAATAATACAATTAATGTTATTATGGAAATGTCAAAATTAATTTTTTTATTAAAAATTGTTTTTATTGTCTATTGTTCATTTTTCTCCAATAAAAAAGAAGCTTAAATCTTCAAAGAAATTTAACTTGTAATATATCTTTGTCAAGATTTTATATTTTTAAAATTTAGATTTAAAAAATATTTGTAAACTGTATATTTCCACTGTTATCTCTCTTTGAACAAGGATTTACTGGTATATAAAAAAGTCAAATTTACCAAAAGTTGTTTAAGGATAAAAACATTGGCAAATAGTCAGGTGTTACAAATTAAGAAATAAATTCTGGTTTGCACTAGTCATTACTTGTAATTGCAACTTACGTTTTTTTTTCATTTATTTTTTAGAGCTTAAATTATTTATAGCAAATTGTATTATCTTTTACAGAAAGGAATACAAAAGCTGTAACACTTCATTTAGGTGAACACATCAAGATTATCTGAATTTACTAAAATAGAATTTTTGACAACTAAAGTGTCAAGTCTTCTTTACAGATAAATAAGTCTTCCTCAAACCTTAGTAAATTTTGCCTGATAAGCAAGCATTAGTTATGCACCTAGCAACCAAATGTCATGTGTTTGGCATTAACCAGTTGCTGAAACCTGATCCATATTTATAATAATACTTCTATGGGAAAAGGAATTCTAACTTATAAAGTTTGGGAATATTACCCATTTGTAAGATGAGGTTTTCTTCTTTGCTGAAATGCCTCCCAAGAGAGAGAATTGAATTTTTTCCAAGCTTTAGATTGGAACAGAAATTCCGTTTACATGAAGATTTATTTCTATAACTTTGGAAAAGTATTTTCTGAAAATAATTTAAATTCCAATTTGAATATTTTTTTATAAGTGAGCAAAAATCAACTTACATTTCTAATACAAAAGGGTATGGAGATTCTTATATAAATAGCAATTCTTCAACTAACCATGTTAAATTAGTGTTAAGTTTCCAAATTTATTTAGTAAGTACTTTAAAACTACAACAGGATGGCAATTTTTAATCTTCACATTTGGGGACACCAGAAAATTGGTCACATTTATTAACTAAATTATAAATTTTCACTAAGTCAATGAAAATGAAAAAATTTTTTTAACTGTTTATGTATCCTTGCAAAATTCACAATATTCAAGTAATACTTTATTTAGATGAAAAAATACAAACTCCTATTTCTTCATTTGCACTTAAAATTTTCCCAAACAAGTAAAAGTTTGTTTATAATATCTGAAAATTAGAAAAAGGTAACAAATGCACAATGTAGTTAAACTTTAGTCATTGTAGCTTGTGCTCAGTTATATATAATCCTAATAAAATAATTCTTTGAGGTTAATTGGTTTATTAACCTTTCTGAAGGTCAAGTTGAAATAGAACTGTCTTAATTTTATTAAGAGAAAATCAAAAACTGGCCTATACTAATGAGTTCATATTAATTAAAGAATTTAACAAAAAAATGTATACTCACACAAATTTTATTTTACAAGTACATGAATAAACTGTAAAGGGGCATGAGATTCATTATAAACTTCTAATGACTGAGTAAAACCAATACATTTTGAGAAAAAAAAAGCAAAAAACAATTATGTGAACTATAAACCATAGGTCAATGAAAATATGATTATAGATCAATGAAAGAAGCACATTAATTAAATAAATGAAGTAAAATAACAAATTAATAATTTGAGATGACAATTTTTAGGATAATCCACACAACTGATAAAATTCCTAAGATTTATTGAAATCAAACAGGCTGTACTAGGTGTAGTTTCATCCAACACCCCAAGTTGCTACAAAACCAAAACATTTACCTAAAGATTTGAGCAATGTTTTTACATTTAGACTTCCATATGGATGTCATACCTAACACAAAATTCATTCAGAAATATCTAAACTGTCATCTGGCTACAAATGTCTTTAAGTGAATAAAACCTGTAAATCTTACTATCCTTCTTCAAACCTTGTGAACTGGTGCTACAGAATCCAAAAGAAAGAACTATACCAAATAACAGAAACTGCATCACTTGAGAACTTTCAACAGCAGCAACAACTAAAAGGGATAGCACATGTAGTAAAAATAGAAAATAATGACAGAATCAAGATGCTGACATTCCACACTACTTCAAACAAAAGGTTAGGAAGGAAGCCTCTATCATTACTGGAAAGAGCAATAACAGTTAGTGGACATAAGGAAACTATTTTCTGGAAAAAACTGTTTTAAGAGAAATATTTTATAAATTTCACCCAAAAGCATTACTGGCTGCTTGGTCACAGAATGCCAAATGTTTTCTTATAAGGAAATGGCTAATATTACCATATACAGTGTGTGGTGGATAAATTATCATCTAAATTACACAAAAATGAAAATAACACTGACATTTCATTTTAACAGATATATTTACCAAAATTACACAAAAATATCTTGAAATACTAAAGAGTAAATTTATTCAATAAAATTGCCACAGCCTCCAGATGACTTTGGAATATCCTGCAACACTTCTGGACAGTCTCTTTGTTTAAGTTGGTAAATGCTGCCATAACCCTTGCTTTCAGTTAATCTTTGGTATTACAAGGAGTTTTGTTGGTCTCTTACTCAACTGTGCCCCATGCATAATAATCAGGGGGGTTGTAGTCTGGGGAGTTAGCTGGCCACATATAAGGGGTGATGTGGCTGCAGAAATTGTTTGACAGCCATGACCGAGTTCTCCTGCTTGTGTGGCATGGTGCAGAGTCCTGTTGCTAGACATAGGGTCATCCAGCAGCCACCCTCTTGACCCAGGGCAGCACAACCTCCTCAAGGCACTTGATGTAAGCCTCTATGTTGAGTCTGAGGCCCTCAGCAACAAATTTGGTAGTTCTTTTCTTATCAGAATCATCAGAGTGAGTTTTCCGAACTGCTGTACCTTTGTAATTGCCATTAGACTCATCCGACACTTTTAGAATCCTTTACACTCTCTTCAGATTGACACCCAAACACACTGAAATGTTCATATTGGAGCTACCTGCATGAATGCCAAGCAGTACAGCATGCCATTTTCAAATTTCTGGTGGCATGAATTGCGTCAGGATGCTCTTTTTCTCACAGACAGTGCCCAACTGACCCTACTATACTGTGCAGTTGACAAAATCAAAAACAAACAACGTGCATGTGTGAAATTAAAAATATAAAATGGCGACAATTTATCCATCACACCCTGTAAAGATAGTGAGGGAGAGGGAGAAGAGATTGATAGAACAGTAATTGTATTTTTATTAACTACATATAGTTATGGTCAGAGAGTTGACAAGTTCCTTTACCTTTACAAGAACCAGAACAAGCCAAAATGGAATACTGCTGCCATATATGGGCTGGAGCTGCCCAGTCTTCACTGTCAATAAAGTCCAAAAGCATCTTTGCATACTTGTGGGTGAGGATTCATTTCCACCCTACAACTCTTTTCCCACAAACAAAATATCACTAGCCTCTTGATGCTCTATTACTATTTCCATCAAAAGTGTTCAGACAAACTACATTTCTTAATTCCACCAGTTTTAACTTGCACAACTAAGACCTGCAATGTCACACACATTGTAGCAAACTACTCTCATTCCCTTTGCATTCCAATAGGTGAGATCTAAGTCCCACTCAAGCAGCAGCTTCCTATGAACCACTGCTTTGTGGAACCATTTATCAGCTGGTTCTGTTCTTATATAAGCTAAGCATGATATGAAGAAAGTTGTATAATCCCAACAAATTATTACCTGAACTCCATTTAGAGCCAATTGACATTTACATTTACTTAGAAACTAATATGCCAGTAAGACTGTTTGAAAAAAAACAAACAAATTATTGTTATAAGATGCTCAAGAGTCTGAGTTTATGCCTGTTAAAAAGGAAATGGTCTAATAGAAAGTAAGTCTGCTTATCAATAATAGAAGGCATCTACTTCAGAAGTTAGAGTGATAATGCTCACTAAAACAAATGAAGCAAGCAAAGGAAGGAGACAATAAAAAAATGCTAATAAGAGTTTTTTTCCTTCCTTCCTAAGCATGAAAAAACAAACATGCTAAAATATTTACTATGTCTCAAACAAAAGGTTGCTGCACTGATTAAGGGAAATATATTTTTCTTTTTTTATTGACTCCTCAAATTTTATTCAGTTAAAACAAACTTTTTTTTAGTTAGGATATCATTTTTGTAACATGTTTTGTTCAAAAAAGTTCAATGACATGTTTTTTTCATGTTCATACTTACAAAAATAAAACAAAACAGTTTCCCAGTTATACTATTATGATAAAGCAAAACATAAATCATGAAAGAAAATGTATCATTTTTTAGTACATAATTGCAAAGAAAAAATTAAAAGCAAGCTACAAAAATGAAACTAAATTTTCTATCATAACAACTAGCAAGAGTAATAATGTAAACAAAATAGTTACTATCTTTCATTTTTTATTGGCAATTAATTGTTTATCAAGATTAGTTGCTTAAGAAATTAGGCATCACCTCAAAACAAATAGAAAAATACAATTTTAGTTATAAGGCACATGGAAAGAATTTTATGCTTTAAAGAGTTTTTCTTCTTTATTATCTGATTTAATTTTAATCCTATAATTAATGAATTACATGAAGATCAAACAAAATAAACTTGGCTAAAAAATGTTAATTATGATTTCACAAATTCTTTCAATGTACATAAAGCCCTGTAATTTAGGTTGTGTCTACTTCCTCAATGATGATGATGAGTCAGTTGTCTCTCTCAATGATATTGATCTTTCTATATAATTTTAACAATAAATTCTTCAAAATAAAATGATAGATGAAAAGGAAATTTAATATATGAAAATATGCAACAAAAGAAAGTTTTCACTATTTACATTATTCATCTATTATCCTCATCAACGTTTCGGCTGTTGTATGCTCCAGGCTTCTTCAGGTGGTTGGAATGTTGAACTGAACCCTTTATTTCACTCACTGGGGTAGACTGTTCTAGTTCCACGTGCCATGTTTAATGGATGTCAGTTATCAGTTATTTCCTGTTAATTCCCCTCTCCAAGTTCCCCACTGCTTTGAACTCACACTCTTTGGGTCCTGTCACTGGATCTAACTAATGCCTTTATCCACTGTGCAATGTATCCTTGAGGTCATCTATGTATGAATTTCTGGGTATTATAAACCTAATGTCTTCAGCAATCATTTTTTACCAGTGCTCATATTGCAATTTTTGCTGTTATCATTTTATGTTTCTTACCAGAACTCATATTGCAATTTTTGTTATTATTACCACTTTTCTCTGGCACTCGTTATTACTGGTTCCCATATTGTATTAATTTCTATGCTTGGTCGGCTCAGGAGATTTTTGTGGCCTAGCATATGTGCTGATTCCTTAAGTTTATGAATTTTCCAATGGTGTTCTTTGTCTATGATCTCAACCTGATCCCACAGAGGGCAGTGATCTCCATTTTCTCTCCATATGTGGTCAGACATGCCTGATTTTTCCACTTCCCCTCGTGTTACAACTTTCTGGTGTTCTTGAAGCCTTACCTTAAGGGGGCGGCCGGTCTCACCTTTATATTTCTTTCCGCAGCTGCATGGGATAGCGTACACACAGTCTTTAGTCATGTTCTGTGAGGGGTCTTACTCGGGAGAGATATCTGAGAAGTGTCGTCCAGCTTTTAAAGGTTGTCCTGATTTTATATGGACCGCAGATCCTTTTTATTTTCTCTGATAACCCCTTCACATAAGGCAGGCAGACTATTTTCGGAATGTTGTTGTCCTCCTTTTGTATCCACCTATCCCAGTTTTTTGGGGTGCTGCCATGTACCCAGGGTAGTTGTTACGTTGTAGGGTACTACTTATACTGACCAATTCATTATCTAATGTCTCTAGGTTGACACTTATGACTTTTGCTCGGTGTTGTAAGCAGTAGACGATCCCTTTCTTCATGCTGTATGGATGGTGGGAGTTGAAATTGAGGTACTGTCCAGTGAATGTCGATTTACAGTATACAGATGTCTTGAGCCCTTGCTCTGTTTGAGATATTAGAACATCCAAGAATGGAAGTGTGTTGTCACTCTCTTTCTCCATCATGAACTCCATCATGTATCGAAGGTCTTATTGAGATCACATGGTCCAGTAGTGGAGAGGGGAATTAAACATGGCATGTGGAACTAGAACAGTCTACACCAGTGAACAAAATAAAGGGTTCAGTTCGACATTCCAACCACCTGAAGAAGACCAGAGTGTACAACAGCTGAAACATTGTAATAAATATGGCGACAAAGATGAGGACAATATTCCAAATAATGTAAATAGTGTACATGATACCTCATCTCAAAAATATAGACAGATACTGAAGAGTTTTCACTAGTTGATTTTCTAACTATAGACCACACACTTATATCCACATTAGTGCAGAGATCAGGCATGATTCAGATTATAACTGGCACTAGTCTTTATATACTTATTAACTTTCTTCACCAGTTCAGTGTATTACTGTACACTAGAGGTGCTTATGCTACTTGCATTTAAAAAGAATTAATATACTTAATATACTTAACAATTCATATTGCTGTTAGTTGGAATGTTCATGTGACAACTTTCTTATAATAATTTATGCAAGATATCTTGAATGTTATTTTTTTTCAAAATTACTGAAAGATGAAAGAAAATAAGCAACATTCTCAACATAGAATATCTTTACCATTTTCAGAAAGGTAAAAATGTGACACCCACTGAGCCGAAAAAAGAAGATCATTGCATTCTATAGAGAAAGTACGGTAAATAATTGTGAAGTTTCCTTGACGACTAGGCAAAAATTGTTACAGTTTAGTTGAAAAGTTTTGCATCTCATCTACTGTATTCACCAAATGTTTTACCACTCATTTCAGTTTCTAAAGAATTCTCTTAATGAAAATCTGAAAAACTGCAAAAAGAACCTAAAGCAGTTATCTGATAAGATATAATGTTCTAGAAATTAAGAAGTTGCCTGAAAGATGACAGAATATTGATCAAGAAAGTCAATACCAAACAGAAAAAAAATACTTAATGAACAAAGCAAACATTTGGCTACACTATGTAACTCCAATGAGTTTATTTCAATGACTTTACTTATTCATTTACTTATTTACTTATTCATGTAGATTAACTGTATAATCATCAAATATGGTACAATTTTTACCAAAACATTTGAGTAAGCAGTCATTTTTGAAGGGAAATAATTTCTTTTAGTCCAAGTTGAATAGAAGATTAAGAAAACCATGATTGAGTTTTGCCTGTCACGGGTTTTAAAGATCATTCCAAAGAGTTCAAACATTTGAAAGGAAGTTAAAAAAAACTTCAATCAAATCCTATTTCAACATTGTAAACATGAGTAAATTTAAAATTAAATAAACCAGTAAAATTATTTTGTATGAGGAATATCAGTATAGTGCATTTTTATGCTTCTCTATGAAAGCACAACTATGCCTAAAGTTATTTGCCTGATTTGAGTACAGCTCAATTACTATAAAAAAATACTTCCAAATTTCTTAGCTGAAGATTGATTAATGCTCGGATCATAATAGAAAAACAAAATCAAGAGAGCAAATGTTTGTCATCTTAAGTTATTCAATATGCCAACACACCCATATTGTCATTCTTGTTAATCATATCCATGGAGATGTCTCAATAACTATTGGGCATATTGTTAGTTTTTATATATGCTCATACAGGATTGCAAAACATGAATCCAACTTTTTTATATTTTTATCTACCAGTTCATATGCTTAAGTCAAAGCAGAGAAGTGGGAAGACATGTGTTGGACTAAACCAATTTCAGTACAAGGCTACCTATTTGAAACACTCAAGGAGGAACAAACTCAATAAGTTGCAAGGTTATCTTCTTAATCACTGCTCTATGGTGAGTGTTCTCACATTGAACATAGGATAGGAATATGGTGTAGAATTGAGTGGATAGAATCTATTTACTTATATTAACTGGATTCTCACTAAAATTGTAACAAGTAAATTTCTTACAAGTGAGAATTATATATTATATAGTATTAGTTTCTAATGTTCTTTAAACTGAAAGAATCCAAATATTTGATTCACATTTTAGGCATTACCAAATACAGAAACATTTTTCTTTTTTCTTATTCATTGGAAAAGTTGTAATGAATTTTAAATACCCAGCTTAGTAAAAAATACAAAAGTTTATACTGTATTGAAGGTCAATATGAAAAAGAATGCAATCTAAAAGTGTACACTGATATACAAAAAATTGTGGAATATGTGCTTAGTATTGTGTAGGGACCTATCTAGCCTAGTGAAGTGAAGTAAATCAATGTGGCATCAATTTCACAAGTGATCAGAAAATTTCTAAAGAGACGTTGACCTATACTATTTTGATAGTTGTTCACAACTCCCTGATATTTGTAGGTGCAGGATCTTATATATGAATAGATTGCTGTACCATGTTCTATAAATGCTTAATTGGGCTTGTATTAGATGAATAAGGTGACCACACCATTTGCTGGAAATCTCCAGAATGTTCCTCAAACCAGTTCTGGGCACGTTGGGCAACCGATGACACTGTACATTATCCTGCTGAAATAACCCATCATTGTGGTTGGGGTAAATGGAGTCCATGAATGGGTGTAAAATGGAAATAAATCAGAACAATGTAGTCACCTGTCAATGATGTTTAGGTAGATCAGCAGATCCAACCCACACTATGTGAACATATACCACACTATTATAGGACCATCACCAAGCAGCATGATGCCTTATTGACAACTGTAGTTCATGCCCTCATAAGGTTTTCACTACAATTGAACTATCAGACCGAAACAACTGGAACCATGACTCACCAAACCATGCCACAGATTGCCAGTCCTCCAGGGTCAAATTTTGATGTTATGAACTCAGGTGAAGCATTGTGTTCTGTGTCATGGTGTTAACAAAAGCACCCTGGTGGTTTTCTGCTACCATGTTCCATGAACTGACCTACTGGAAATAAATCTGGTACTTCCTGCATTGAATGTGGATGTGATTTGAGCCAGTGTCACTTGTTTGTTACTACAGACAATTCTAGCGGAATGTCTTTGGCCATGATAATTAAGGGCCTGTAGTCAGCCACTGTGTTGTTCACAGTGAGCTGTAACACATTCTGCTAGCTATTCCCAGTAGACACCTAACACTGTAAACTGAGAGATGTTAAATATCCCCACAGTTTCAGAAATTAAATGTCTCATCCATGTGGCAGGCACTATCATATCACATTAAAACTCTGATACTTCATGTCACCTTGCTATGAGCAGCCTAGCCAGTATTCACACTGCCTAGCCAGAGCACAACTGATATAGGACCATTTTATTCAATAAATGTCAAATATGGTGGCACCATCTAACATTACCTTTACATGCTGCCATCCAATGACTTTTGGCATGTTAGTGCATGTGTGTGTTTTCTAATAAATTGAGCCAGACAAAATCACTTAGTTTCTTAAGACTACACTAATAATAATAACAAAAGTATTTTTAAGAAATTGCATGCAAGACAACATATACAGCTACTAAAACTTCAATACTATTTATTTGTATGTTTAAATGATATTTCAAAAGTAATGAATCAACTTGATAAATTTTCATAAAAAATTCCAGTAAGTAAAAATCAAAATTGATAAAATTTAAATCCTGCAACTTCAAATAATATGAAGTTTTCTAAAATAAGTCACTATACAATTGATATAATTTTCATTTCATAGTGAAGAAGTCCACAAGATAAATCCAAACAGAAAATATTGTGCATAAAATTCTTCTATTCTCATCAAGAAGTTAATGAAAAAAATATTATCTATATTATTTCTTGGCAATAAATATACATAAATTTCACAATGCAGTTGGCTAAGATCTGAAACATACACAATATAGATACTATTTTAATATATTTCAATTAACCTTTTATAAGAGACAGATATTGGAGAATATGATATAAATAAATCAGATTAATGGTAAATAAATGAATGAGAAAAACATACAATAGAATTTACTTTTGAAACGGCATTAAACAATACATTACCTTTCCTCAATATCATGTTACACCTTATTGATGATCTAAGTGTTTACTGAAAATTTACTAATAAAAATGATCTCATAAACTTTTATTCACACTATAACAGCAAAATAAAATCTGAAATAATCACCAACTTAAGGCCATTTAGAATTTATAGCCCTCAATATTTGCATGAAGAGAAATACATTGGAAATAATTTTAAACTCTTCCAGTATCCTAATTATTTCATATATATAATGCTCATTGCAAAGCTCATCATATTTATAAAACTAGAAAATTTAATACTATATATAAGCTTGATAAAACTAGATAAGTAATAATAATTACCAATTCAATAATAACTATAGACAAAAAGAATTTATCTAAACTTAATATAAAATTTGTTATAACTACTTCACAAACAATAAGAGATTTAATTAATACAAAACAAAATAACAAAAAATTCCCACTATAGACTGTAATGCATGTCATTAGAAATACATATAAATACATCTAGGAATTTAAATAAAATAATATATGTGCACAAAAGAGATCTTTTACAAAACAACACATTCAGTGCATTAGTTTTTCATCATAAGTCTGACCATAATTTCAACTTAAAGAATACAGGTGAAAATGTATAGAAAGTGCACTAATTTCTGAATCTTCAATGATAAATCTATATCCATGTGAATACAGCATATCATCTTTCTTAACAAAACTACTGTTAATAAAATGTGGGATATTTAAAAACAGCAGCACCTGCTACTGAAAACTTTATGTTGTGATTACCCATGTTTGAGCAGACATCCTGTATATTTTTTTAAAATCATGTGATTTACATCTACCAGCCTGTGCATTTGAGAGACTTAATCCCTTTGTAGGAGAAACTAACATCTGATGCAGTGTGCTTTAGACTACTTGGCCACAGAAAAATATCATAGCCCAGCAAGTTTCAATTAAGCTTTTGAAGAAGTCACTATCTTCTTCAAAGCCTATATCTGTGTTATGGTGTTGAAACCATAGAAAAATAACACAGACTCGGATATAAAGTTAAACGGTATATTATTCACGGAAACATAGTACAAAGTATGTGGACTGGAGAGTACTTCTCTCACTGGTGTCCTGACTCACTCATTCATACACTCACTCAGTGATACACTCTTGGTGACTCACACCTGGTGACTTCCGATATTTAACACCCCCCCCCACATGGGTCATATATGGCACAAGGCCAGTTTAATGTAGGCTCTCCAAGCCCATAGGGTCAGCTAAAAATATGCCCATTAGAACCCATATAAACGGGTTCAGGGACCGTCTACATCCCCGGACGAAACTTTGCCCTGTGGCAAAGCCTCGTCCGAGTTCCTCTCTGCCAAAGCAGAGAGTTTGACAGGAGTCACACCTGGTGACTTCCTCTTTACTAGAAATTGGTAGCCACATTATATAAGTGTGGAAGAGTCCATTTGTAGGTATATCAGGTTCCCACAATACCCCCTTCCAAGCCTTTTACTTGGTAAAAAGGGTTAATACCTTTTCTTCTTTGGGTTAATTGTCAAAGGTTCGGTGAATTTCCTTTTTCTCCCCAACCTTCATGAAGAGTGAATTCTGGTCTTTCCTTTCGTGAGGTCGTTTCGAATCTCGTCGCCAGTTGTTATGCTCGACAGAGAGAATTTTGGTCTTTCCTTTCGTGAGGTCGTTTTGAATTTCGTCGCCAGTTGTTATGGTCGACAGAGAGAATTTTGGTCTTCCCTTTCATGAGGTTGTTTCGAATCTCAGCTTCAGTTGTTATGGTGTTGAAACCATAGAAAAATAACACAGACTCGGATATAAAGTTAAACGGTATATTATTCATGGAAACGTAGTACAAAGTATGTGGACTGGAGAGTACTTCTCTCACTGGTGTTCTGACTCACTCATTCATACACTCACTCAGTGATACACTCTTTGTGACTCACACCTGGTGACTTCCTCTTTACTAGAAATTGGTAGCCACATTATATAAGTGTGGAAGAGTCCATTTGTAGGTATGTCAGTTTCCCCACAATAATCTGCTTGATTTTCCTATCCAAAATGTAAGCAAAACAAGGAATTAATGGATTGTTATCTGCTACTCTACAACATTTGCTTAGAAATTACTTTGTTTAGGTTTCAGATACAAAAATAATGAGCAGATATAGGCTTTTGAGAAGATCTGAACAAGAGGATGTCCATTCATTAAATGGGTAATTGAACCTGTGACGTTCTCAGCCACCAAATTGAAATTTAAATAAATATGCTTGGTTTTACAAGACCTTCAAATGTACACACACAAAGATCAATAAGTATGCAGCCTAGCGATGAAAAAATAAACAATATCCTTCCTTTTTAGCATTGTTAATTCAGTGTTGAAATATTAATCACATAGATTGAACAGTATATGGAGAAATTTTAAATCAAAATTCATTTCATAACTATGTCTCAAGCTCATTTTCATAACTATGTGTCAAGTTGTAGACTTATTGATGTATTTTTTTATTAGGAAATAGCCAAAATAATGATTTTGCTTACTGCACGAAAAGATATATATATATATATATATATATATATATATATATATATATATATATATATGACAGTAAAACCAATTTATGGAATTTTGTTTATGAGGAGAGGTATTGATTTCCAAATGAGCTGTTAGCTTTACAGAACAACAAAAATATATACAATTTCAAGGCTGAGAATTAAAATGGAATTGGGATGGATAAAGAACAAAACAGTAAAAAAAGGAAATCTCAAAGAGATTCCAACCGAAGAGCAGCAGAAAATATAATCATACTTACTGAACTTACTTCAGCTGTGTTTCTACTTATGCTTCTCAAGCTCAGTGCCCGACTACGTAGGCTGCTGGAAAATAAAGAAACAAAGAATTCTCAAAATGTAAAACTGAACATTTTGAACTCCTCTCATTTCTCTCTTTTCAGTTTCATAATGAATTTGGAGCTTCTGATAGATCAAAATATTGTTTTTATTATCACTTAGAAAAGTGAGGATAGTTTAGTATACATATGTTTAATAATACAAATATTTTTGGTACAAATAGTCAAGTCAAGACACAACATTTTTTCAAACTAGTCCACTCTTTGGATATTTTAGAATTTTTTATCATTCTCAGGTGAAAATTTTGACCACTAGTTGAAATTTTCCCACTGCTGGATACAACTTTCAATTTTTCAAAAACTGATAAATATGTTCTCTCACCACCTCATATGTTAGATGCAAATTCAAATCTAAATAAATAGAATTTATTTACAAGGCATATATATATATATATATATATATATATATATATATATATAGTCCTCTATGATAGTTTGCCTATAATGTATAATTAGCCTGAATTGCCAAATAAAGAACTCTGGGAATAATAGACATTGAAAGTAGGAGAAAAAAGACAATATTAGTATGAGTAAGATTTGAACTATGAACCATCTAATTTAATTTACAGGACTCTGGATAAACTTTTTCACCATTCTGAAAAATATTTAAACCATCCCAAAATTAAAATATTTTTTTCATTTTTTAATTTGCTATCATTTATAGTTGTTAATAGTATAATAAAGAAAAAAAAACATTAAAATATTTAGGAAATAAATATTTATTTTGATCCATTCAATCTTTAATCATTTTAATATTAAAGTTTTAAAAATTAATAAATACAAAAAAAAAATAATTATACTTTACTTTTTAAAATTATAAAAATTGCAACTTTATTTTTATTTAAACATTTTGGTTAAAATGCCTTGAATAATTTAATGCAGAAATTTTCTTAATTTTTTATGCCCAGAGTAACTCCAATCATACTTCAAGAATTGTGTTCTACATGTTCAATTTCTATATAAAAAATACTAGCAAATTCCAATAATTCATAATCGAAACAGCTTTCTAAATATTTATAAAAGAATTTTCATTTACAATTACCTACCTGGCATCAGGAATAACATTTTGTGTTTATCTTTTTATAAATTCTCCTTTGTATTTTCAATTTAGTTTATGATAAGCAGAAAACACAAATGTTTGATAATAATGGTTCGTTCAAGAATTTTTAACCAGAAATTTACAGAGAAAATTTTCTTTGTTCATTAAAGCAAATTCAGTTCTTACAATTAGATATTAGTTTGTTTTTTTTTCTATTTAGAGATAAATAATACAAAAATTTAAATTTGAGTTCTTCTTTCATTCAGGTTTTATTCACCAATTTAAAAAAAAGAAATACTAAGTTTTGCTTATTTTTTTTGTTTATTGCTTTTTAGGATAAATATAATAGAATTTTAATTAACAATTCGACATTGTCCCATCAGTATCCCCCAAAAATCTAACCAATTATCCCAAAATAATGTTCTATTTTACTCTTACCACTACCTTTGTGGTAAGGTACCTATGGAACTGTGGTTTGTCCAAATATTCAGTCATCCAATCTTTTCTTCAATTATTGTAACATGTTAGTAACAAGACACTTTTTGTTAAGATTATCTGATGTTGGAAGAAAGAGCATAGGGATATGAGTTCATACCTTTTCTCAAAGGCACCAGCCTTAAGTGAATATAAGCAACTTTACGTAAGATTTGAACTCAATTTGCTAATTTCATTTTCCATAACCCTTATGCTACCATACACACCCAGCTATACAGTGGATCATTATAGATTTAGCAAAAATGATGCTAGTAAAAGTAATGTTACAACTAGTTAGAATCAATTCACCTTCTAAAGACTTTTTTTTTGTTACTTTAAAAAAAAAATTACAAATCTATGAGCAAGCAGATTAAGAAAATATGAAATAATGATATTTATTTATGATATGGTCTAGCATTCTATCCTGCAAATATTTTATTTTTTTATTGGAAAACAAAGAGATCTTTTGGGTGATATAAACATTTATAAAGATGAAATCTGTTCATTTTTGTGATTTAAGTGATAAATCAGTTTGATTTATCACTTACATAAAATGTCATATGCTTGTCTTATCTTTATATGACAAGTAACAGTTCATGGAGAAAAGACATTTTTTTTCTTTTCTACTGGAAAAAGAAAAGAGATATGGCTAAAAATTTAAATGGAAATAAGGAAATTTAACTAAAGAGAACTCATTAATATAATGAAATGCTTACTCAGTAAAAATGCTAAAATATATTTTTGGCAAATGTCCAATGTGATGATAGAAAAAAAAATTAGCTTGAAAGACCATGCAATTTATACCCACAGCAAGTTACACAAAAGAGAACATTTAGTGTCCTTTTTATATCTCAAGTGAAAACTAAGTATAATGATATTATAATAATTAAGAGTTGACTGAATACAAAAAGAGAATCTTATATGCCTGATTAGCATAATGAGAAAGTTATGAGCAGTTTAACAGGATTTCATTAAATGATAACTTCACTCTATTATATTTCTGTCTGGTTATCAATGAACCACATGGGTTTTCACTTTCTTTCCCTCCTTATCTCCAAGCAGAGTCAAGAGCTTTAATATCATGGGAACTGCTTATCAGGTTCATGAAGGATATCCAATAGCCAACTCTATAATGTTTTACATCCAAATCTATGCTGACATATATAAAATGTGTACATGTTCATTCAGTGAAAGTCAGAAAGAGTTCCAAGTAACTATGTAAAAAGAATCTATATTTGATAATTACAAGATCAATGCCACTTGTTAATAAAACATACACATCAGAATAACATATTAAAATTTATTATGACACTCAAAAATTAATGCAAATCAATTTTTTCTCTCTTCTTCAGAGAAAGAAAATTAAAAAATAAATCAGAATATTAAAAGATACACATGCAGCTTTTGGTGCCTTAAATGGTTTCATATTTGATGCATACTATTTAGGAATTTCTATCCAAATAAAATTATTATTGAACAAGAGAGAAAAATAAACACATCCATTAGGAGATTTGTGTCGGTTATTAACTGCAAATTAAATTGCTCAAATGTGAATGATAGAAACTTTTGCCACAGTTTATGGATTAAAAAGAAATTTTAAAAGAATTATTTTTAAAATAAAAATTATTCACTCAACTAAAGATTTACAAAATAATAATTTACTTTTTATCAACTACTTGATGTTGAACAATATCTCTTGCTCAATTTTTAAAATTAGTCAAATAAATATGAATTTATATCTTCAATAAACAATCCACTGAATTTGAATTGATTGTTGAATATCCTTTAAGGTGAAAACAGATTTGGATTTTTCTTTTAACTATTTATTTATTATTATTTATTTATAGGTAATAAGCATTTTCTTTTAAACACAAATGTATGCAGGTTTCTAAAATTTTTATTTTTCTTACTAGAGGAAAAACAAAAAAATATATTTGAAGAACATGTTTAAACACAGTTTAAAAAGTGATGGAGAAAACTGTCTTTAAATGAAAGAATATTTTAATATAAAAAAAATAAAGAATAAAGATATCGAATGCAAAAACTATTGATTCATCAGAGAAACACAGTTTATATAATGGATATGAATGATTGTGATGTAATATATATGCCACATTGAGAGATCATTACTACAGAGATCCTAAGAATATGAGGGGAGAAAAAAAACAAAGCATTTGTAGGCTCAGTTGAGTCAGCGAGCTAGCCAAGTCAAAGTGACATTAACAATATACTTGTCTACATGGTTCATAGATTTATATATTTTCTTATGACAGTTCTATCAGTTATTTGTAATCTGGTTGATTGTCAAAAGCTAACAACTTGGCAACATACAGAATCACAAATGCAATTGAAAAATACATCTATAACAAATGTCTTATTATTCAAAAACAAACTCCTTGTTAATTACTGGTAATTATAGTGTATATACTCTTAAAATAATATGTATAAATAAAATAGATTTATTTTTTGTAACAATCTACTAGTAAATAAAATCAAAGACTGACATAACGGAGATAAATTTCACTAAAAATATGAAACTTGTTACCTACTACAAAGAAAAAATGATAATGAAAATAAAGTGTCTGCTCATTTGTACACTAAAATATCTCAGATATTATGTTTACAATATAAAGTATTTTTATATTAAAACTGATAACAAAATCTTAAGAGATTGATAACTGGACTATAAAAAGGAAAACAGTGACTCCTGCAGGATGACTTTTCTACTCCATTTCCATGTTACCTTGAGAGCTATATTAATCAAGATAGCATACCAATATGAATTATACTGGGCAAAGTACAAGTAAATTAGCAGGAAATAGCATCAGCATTTTGTAAACTGAATATTAATTGTTTTTATTTTTTCTTGTGTACATTTCATCAAGGTATTTTACACTTGTGGGAACATATTCCTTTTCAGTTAAAGAAAACCAAGCTGTGTCTATTACAGTTTGTTATATTTAAAATGAAAATTTTCAACTTTTAGGAGTGGATAAAATTTCACATTCTAGCAGTCAGGTTCTTTCTACTGAGTTTCTTGCCATCATCAAAACATCTTAAAGATAATATAAGTTAGACAAAATAATATTAATTTTATTCTAAGGACAATAATAATTTCAGGATAGAATATTAACGTATCAGCTAAAAAAAGTGCACCAGAATTTGGAATTGAAAAGATATCTATTAAAACTATTTTCATTGTTTACAGATAAAAACTGAATTTAAACAAAAATAAAAGCTTATATCTAATATTTTGTAATTGAACTTTCAAGGTCATAGAAAATTTGTGAAAAAATTATTTCTATGACTTATTATTTTCTAAGCATGCTATTTAAGATCTATGTGTATAAGGAACTACTTTTGGATAGACTAAAATAACTAAAGTTGAAATACAAAAACAAAATACTTGTAAGAAAAATAGCTTAAAATTATGTTTATTATAAATCAATTTAATCTGCAGAATATGAAACTACAATTTTAAATATGAGAATAACAATGATGCAAAATAATTTTTAAAATCAATAAAATATCAAGTGTCGCATTTCATAATATGACAGTGACTATTAACTTATGTTTCACTTCTGAGAACAATTAAGAACAAACCAAACAATTTTTCTTAAATATTAATAATATATTCCACATCAATATAATTTCCTACAAGCAAATAAAGACAATTCTTCAAGAGTTCACAAATAGTATAAAAAGAACAAAAAATATAAGTGTAAAAGAAATTTCTAGCCTGGGGCCCAGACACTAGCAAATGATACAAGAAACCTTATAGCAGTAAACATAGCATGAACATCAACTTGTATTAGTTTTTATTTATATTTTAAAATTGATTAATTTCATAAGGAAGCATTAAGGTTTGAAACAGTAATTAAAAGTTTAAAAAGTAATAAGTGCAAATCTGTGTGTAACACTATAAAATCTCAATTACTATTTTATTTTCCATCACATTTTATATGGAAACTTGATTTTAAAAATTGCTGGAATAAGTTAATTTCTACTTTAATGTTATTTCTGTTATTTAAACTAAATACCATGACACAGCATCTCCCGAGCTTCAGTTGTTGCTAATTTGAGCATACAACACATGTCATGATCTGATGATTTCCAGTTGCTTCAGGCTGATGCTAAGATTTGGGTATGGCACAGGCCTCATGAGGTCATGGACCCCAGTTGTCAACATGTCACTGTACAGACTGGTGGTGGTTCAATGATGGTATGTGGTGTGTTCACATAGACCAGTGACCACTATGTTGTACTGGTTCATAGCCATTTGCATCTATTCATGTACTCCAACAATAATAGGTTTTTGTAGCAGGATTGTTTACAATTTGTATAAAAGTGGTTTGAGGAGTATTCAAGATTATTGTGGCCAACAATTTCACCCAGTATGAGCCCATTTATTGAACACTAGTAAAATCCACAAGATTCTGCACTTACAATTATCAGCTACTGAAACAGTATAGCTCAACATCTCTTCCAACCACTTGTAGAATTGATGTCATGTAGAGATGATGCACTTTACAGAACCTGAGGAGACCTAACCAATACTAGTGCATATGTAGGATATATATATATATATGTGTGTGTGTGTGTGTGTGTGTGTGTGTGTGATTTGCCTTGAGAAAGTCTCAGAGGACAAAACATGCCAGCTAAGTTTTCATTTTCTCTTTATTCACATTGTCCTTTTACAGATATACTCTATCTGAAATATATATATATATATATATACCAGCCGCATCCCTCTAGTGACTACTTTCAATCCCACTCTGCCTCCACTATCCCAAATAATCAAAAGTCGCTGGGAAATACTACATCTCAAACCAGACCTAAAAAATTGTTTGAGGAACCTGGTCTTCTATCATATCATAGACCTAAGAACCTAAAAGAAATCATAGGCAGTAACCACATTTCCGGGGACAAGGTTATCCATAATAAACCAACAACAAAAACAACAGGATTTTCCCAACCATGTAACAACACAAGAAGCTTATGCTACAACCACATTAAACACACAAATTCATTCACTAGCTCGGTCACTAAATCCATTTTCAAAATCTACCATGACTCTAACTGTAGAAGTCATAACATAATTTACCTCCTAGAATGCACACTATGCCAGAAACAATATGTAGGAAAGTCTGAATGGCCCTTTCATTACAGAATAATTATCACAATCGAATTAAGTTGACTCCCCATGAAAGATTATTACCGGTAGAACAACATTTCCACCTAGAATAACACGATTTTAAAACCCATGCCAAATTCACTATAATTGAGAGAATAGAAAAGTCCAGAGCAGATAACATTAGAAAGATTTTAGAGTTCCATGAAAATAAGTGGATACAATGTTTAAAAACGCATTATCCAGCCAGGCGTAACCATAAATTTAACAATATAGATAGTATTAATATATAACCCTACAAATCAAAACCTAACCACATTTCTCACCCACACAAGACATATGTTTACAGAGGTGTTGAGTCCTCACACTTATACACACACCCACACATATATACACAGTTACACACATCATACTCACTCACTCACTCCCTAAGACCCAAATAACACACACACATTTAACAGAGACACATCCCCTTTCCAGGAACCAATAAATCTGTCAAAATGACCAAGGGAATTCAAAGCAGCAGGAATCCAACCAGCTCTTATCTCAAATAACAACTTAAAAGAGACTGTTTGACCAACACAAGGACTGACCAAAAGTCATGATAAAAATAAAAAAAATAAAAAAACAAATGAAAACTACAGACAAAAGTTCATTTTCTCCATCAAGACATTCATTTCTGTAGTTCACTGCTACCAGCAAGCAGAAAATTATTTTTCTCCTGATGATGGCCATGTTGGCCGAAACTAGTCAAGGAATCTAAATGAAATAATAATAAAAACGAAGGAATATTAATATACAACCCAGTGTGTCTGAAGATTTTAATTTTTTAATATTTTTTATTGTTCCCAATATATATATATATATATATATATATATATATATATATGTGTGTGTAATTTACTGAAATATGGAAAAATTTTGAACACACCTCATTCTTAGGCATTTACAGATTTATATTATTTAGAACTATTTTTCAGATAATTGATAAATTTCCTAACATGTTTATTTTAATGGAAAAGTGCAAAGAGAATAAGTACATCAGTAATACTTACCTTTGATCAGAAAATGCTGGGCTCCCATATCTGGCTGTAAGCAGTTGGCTACGAAGACGGAGGTACTCTTTTCGCACATTAGGGTCTTGCTAAGAAAATAAAAGATAATAATAATAATAAAAATATGAATATTTCAGCAAATTATGATGAGCATTTCTTATCTTTTCTTGTTTGCACATTTATCAGATGTTCCTTTTAGACAAGAAGCAAGAAATTTTTAATTGGATTCATTATTCAAATAAATAACATTAATTGGTTCATATCTCAGAGTATCTCACCATATGGATTACTAAAATTTGTGATTCTTGACTTCTGTAGTTTAAATTAAGTAATAGTCTTTGTTCTTATAATCTTTGCTTGTTTTTACTTCCTCATCATCTCTTTTCTTCTCTTCCATTCTCCACCTGACTTTCTCATAAATCAACCACTTGGCAAAAATCATGTGTGGGGTTAAAGCTGAGTGACAAGTGTTCTCCAGGTAACCGACAAAAAAACTCACTAGAAAGAAAAAGCCTTGGCTTTTATAGAGCTCCTTTATTCCAGTCAACAGAGGTGACATCTCCATTAAAAACTAAAGTCTCTGAAGGTTGTGAGCTCAATCTCTGTGCTGGGCAGTACATTATTTTTATTTTTATTTTTCTCTTTAACCACAACTTCATTTCTCACTTCCAAACTAAAATATCTCTCTCTGACATTGTTTTAAAAGGATATATTTGGAAAATACCCAAATGTACTGAATTGTTTTTAAAAGGTATATTTTAAAATACCCAAATGTACTGAATTGATTGGAGGCAAATTTCATTTATATAGATAAATGATATAACCATATATATTAAGTGATAAAAATAATGCATTTGACGTTAAAGGGAATTTAACATTGTTTTCAACAAATAGCTGTTTCATTACAATATTAAAAGTGAAAACTGAAGGTTACCTTTTTTCCCAAATCAACTACTTTAAACTTAAATTAAAAATTAGTTATTTTATACAACTAAAATATCACACTATAATCATGCTCAGTGATGACCAAAAACCCTCAATTGTGGTTTCTTTAATTATACATACATACATACATATATACACACACACACGCATTATATATATATATATATATACATATATATATATATATATATATATATATATATATATATATATATGTATGTATGTAAAATCTCAATTCCAAAGCTTGTAAATAAATGAGTTACTTCAAATGATTCAGTAATTTAAGTGAACTTTTTGAAGATGTTTTCTAATTTAGAGAAAATTAATTTATTTCTTTTTTTTTTTATGTGCCTTAAATTGTGTGTATTTATATGACAGCATTGTTGATCTTTATTGCTCATTATGAGGTTGAGGCTATGAATGGTTAATGAGTCCAATTTGGTATGCTTGTGGGCATGAAGATTTAATTTTTCTTGACAAGTTTGAATCTACAAGCCCCACCAACTTAGCATCAAAGTGAAAATATAAGAACTTTAAAACAAACTACACTATATTATTGCATATTTTTTTAAAACATGTATAAGTATGGCAGATATATTAACACAAATGAGTATTCTAAACAATCCGTGTATTGCTGCCAAAAAGAATTTTACTAAATGCTTGATTTGTATTTTTGATATTTTGCTTAAAATTCTTGCTTATGTTGGAAAATATTGTATATCTTAAGCTAATAAATGTTATTTTTAAATTAATTATTATTTCTTTCTCTCATATATATATGTGTGTGTGTGTGTGTGTGTGTGTGTGTGTGTGTGTGTGATCAGAATTCTTAGTTTTTTAAGCTGCAGTTTTGGAGGAGATAAAAAAAATCTTTATTCATGAACATATCTGATAATTTTTCTTTGTGCTGGTAAACTGAGAGTTAAGTATCCCTGATGTAAATTTTCAGCAACCTTTCTTAACCCTTAATGTCACTCACTATTTTTACTTGTACATTTCTGTTAGAATGAATCATTAGAATGATTAAAATGGTTGTTAATGACCACTGATTTTAGTTCATTCTTCATTGTCAATTAACAGTAAAAAATACAGTATATAATTAATTGATAAACCTATTACAAAATATAAAAAAATGTAAAGTTGCATAGAGCAAATAAAAATTCTTTGTCAATTACATTTTATATACTTTAATTTTTTAGATAATAATAAAAATATTGAGATAATTAAGGAAACATTTCTAAAAAGATTAAAGTTTATATCCAATAAAGATTCAAGTTTATATCAAATAAAGGACTTGAATGTTTAATAAAACACTATAAACAGAAAATTACAGAAAGCCATAAACCAGTTATATTTCAATTGATATACATCCAATTACACACCTTTGATTATCAGTAAGAATAATTATTGGATGAACATGAATTCTAGATGAAGCAATATTAACTTTCTAATAATTTCTTATTCAATAATACTTTCTAAGAAATTGTTACATTAAAATATATGAAATTTGAATAAACTCTATTAAATTGAACCAGTTTAAAATTAGAAGTAGAACTATGTCCATGTATTATTATCATAAATATGTTGAGCCAACAGAGTTTTTATAACTGGTATTTAATAGAAGGAGAAATAAGTCAAAAACCTCAGTAAGTCTAAGAAAATAAGGGTAATTGATCAATATTCTTAATTATATGGAAATACACTTTATCAAATTAAAGCACTGCAAAGTAATTAGTAATTCCAATACACAAAGTTTGATAAATCCAGAATGAAGAAAAATGATAACTTTCTGATTGCCAGTACCACCTCTTTGGGCCTGCTAGCTACAAAAGTTAAAGTAACTGAAGTTTCCAGAAACTGGTGCTACCATCATGCTAAGGCCAGATGTAGTGGTGATCTCATAAGCCTCCAACATTCTCACCATTACTATTCCATGGGAAGACTGTATTGAGTAAGCCAATGAGAGGAAGTATGCAAAGCATGGTGAGTTACTGAAAGAATACTACAGAAATAGGTCAGGAGTAAAGTGCAAGTCCACTGAGGTGGTATGCAGAGAGTTTGCAGGCCAGTCCCTTTGCTGGGCCATTAGGTAAAGGATGAACAAGCTGCCTACCTAAACAGCAGAAGTTACTTCATCAATAGTCACAGTTATGGTAGACTGCACAAGGACACAAACAAGGAGCTCTCATTGAAGATTAACATTTCAAAATTTTCTGAGCACTATACCAGCAGTTGGCAAATGGGGTATATTACTCGGAATGGGATAAAAATCAAAACTGGGTGGGGTATGAAGAAGTAACTGGATTTTGCCTGAACAAATTGAGTTTAAAGTGTATGATTTTTATGCAACCAATTCAAAAGTATTTCTTTTTTTTATCTTTTTTGAAAGGAAAAAGAGGTGTAGCTAGATTCAATCGAGTTAATGCTTCTAATTCTTCACATAGTTGTTGTTTTGAATGATTTGCTTGTCTTGCTAACTGTCCATAAAAAAGTGTGTGGTTCTGTAGAAAACTTTAATACAATTTAGAGCTATAATGTTTTATTCTTATTTTGAAAGCTATATAAGTTAGAATTTATTTTTAAGTATAAATTACAATTATAACAGATTAATATTTTCTGCCCCACAGATTTCATTGAACAAGAAAAGAGTTTATCAATTTGTGTTCTGGAAATACTTGGAAGTCATGTGATTAGTTGGCAGAACCAAGCCACATGCCATTGCAAAGGAACTGATCAAGTCAACAGCAGCAAAAATGTTTGAAATCATGTATGTGCCAGAATATTCCAAGTAAGTTGATGCTGTTCTCTAATCAACCAAAATGATAAAAGACTGGATTTCCAATCTTGCAGATGACATGCAAAAGCAAGTGATCACTTTCATCAAGTATAACATTCATTTTGCTCTGCAACTTGACAAAACTACAGGCATGAACACTAACTCCAATCTGATAGCATATGTGCATTACTGAGATAAGGACTGAATTGAAAGACAAATGTCAATTTGTACTCTGGTTAAGTTACAAACTGGAGGAATTGATGTTTTGACAATTTCTTTAAAACTCCTGGGGTAAATTTGGAATGGGAGAACTGTGATGGTGGATGGTGCTTCAACAAGGTTTGGTTGATTGATAAAAAAAAGAAAGAACCCAAGTGGGCAAGTTATCCATTACATGATTCCTGCTTATGAAGCTGAACTAGAAAATGCCATCAATGGGGTAATCAAAAGAATCAATTTCATGAATAGTAATGCTTTGAACACACAACTGTTTTGTATGTTCTGTGAAGGTACTGAGAGATTATTCAATTATGTTACTTGAGGCATGGTGGATCTCTCACAGCAATGTTCTCAACTGAATGTGGAATCTCCAAAATGAATTTGAGATGTTTTTAGGAGACAAAAAACACCCTCTTGTTGAGAAATTTTGCAATACCACTTGGTTGGCTTACCCAGCATACTTTGTTGTTGTAGCATTGCATCTCAAACCAGACACCAGGTTTGTTTGCAGGGTGCAACTTCTTCTAGTCAAATACATGTGGTTTAATACAAGGAAAATAATTCTTTGGTCAGATTGTTACCCAAGAAATTGTAGCAGTCAGCAACTTTCTCGGTGGTGTTACATGACATCTTGCCAAACCCAAAGAATGCATTTATGAGTACTTTCCTGATCTAGATCAAAAAAAGTTGTGGTAAATCCTTTTTTTACTTGATATTGATGAATTACCTGAGGGGCTGAAAAGATGAGTGAAAACTTGCATTTAAAAGCAAAGAAAACTTGTAACCATTTTAGATGTCTAATGACATCATAGCTCTTGAGATTCTGCATTAAGAGGTAACCAATTTCTTTCCTATTCTCAATGACTTGATTGATCAAGCAATTGCAAAGGATAAAAATGGATATCCTCCTCAAAAAGAAAAAAAAATTCATGTACAAATATATATTACATGGAAAACAAAGTAAAGAATGTGTTGCCAGGCTACCAACAATGAAAAGAAAATTAAGATAAATGCAGTTTGCAATGATGTACATTATGTGAGAAGATAAGAATGACAAATAAAAATAATTTTGATTAAATACTGATTAACGAAAACAATTATAATTAAAGAAATTTTATGAATAGTAGCAAAACCCATGATTGCATGGGAATATAAACTGTCCCAAACAGTTATCAACAGATAATTACTGACTCTTATGAAAAAATTAAGAATAATAAAAAAAAACAATATTAGATAAATAATATTATTTTGCAAAGTTTAAATTTAGGTTAACTGATGATACTGTAACCAGCATAAACTTATGTTTTCATATTTTGCATTGATTCATCAATTTAATCAATATTTTGTACTTAAATTTCATAAAGAACTTGAGATTTTGTGATGAAAACACAGAACTGAGATTGTAGAAATCAGAGATGAAAGAGATATGTCATTACAAATTCAGCTAGAAGAAAAATGATTTTAAAATAAAATAAGAATGACTTTTCCCAAATGCCTGAACTAGTTAATATAAAACCATCATAAAATACTGACATGAAATTTGATATCATAATTTGTATAATAATAGATGCCTCCCTATAAAAATACATTATAATGCATTTGCACTCCACAAATTCAAACTGAGACTAGAAAAGGACAAAGTAGCAGCAGATAACTTAGAAAGTAAAATCCAATTAAATTGTCCAAAAATTGACAAGATAAAAGTTGCAGTAAAGATGTCACCATACAATGTTTTCTAAATTTCTCATATTGAAATGTCTGAATAAGTTTTTGTATTTAATTTGGATGTCTTAAATGACTATTGCTCATATACAATTTCATTTAGAACTATATATATATATATATATATATATATATATAGTTAGATCATGGCTACTGGAAAGTTGGATGCCCATGGCTAAGATACAAAGACAAGCTGAAGAGCAACTTGTCAGCTGTCAATATACCTCATAACACCCTCGAGTGCTTAGCCTTGGAGTGGGTAGAATGGAGATGAACATGTTTTAGTGGACTCAGCAGTTTTCAATCAGCTTGTCTGAATCATCTTCAAGAAGTGAGAGCAAAATCTAAAAGGTCAGCCAATCTAACAGTGATCTCATTCCACAATCCTTACTCTTGCTCCATATGCAGCCTCCTTTGTAAATCACTAGCAGGTCACTTAAGATTATTACACAAAATTTCATAACTGAATCAATTAAGTTGTCAGATCCTCATACGTCGAAACCGATAGGAGAGTCTATTATATATATATATATATATATATACACACACACAGTGCAACTATTAATCAAGTAATTTATAATAAACAGTAATCAAATAATTATATTCATTCCTTTAACACTTATCATATGTCTGTAGCTTGATTAACTAATTGTCTTATTGTGATTTTGTTTTCAAAATCACAATATCCCTAAAACACTGGAACGTGTAAGGATACAAATCAGTGTATTATCAAAGCACATTCATTCATTACTATATATATAGTATAAAGATACGATCTTCAGTAAACACAAAAATGCCAAATTTATTTATTAGTCCAGCTGAAAGTTCTAGCTTAATAGATGGTCATTCAATTTTGCTTCTTTGCAATATTTTACATGCATGGCTGTAGATTGTTGAATAATATTATAAATTAATCCTTTTCTTAGGATGTATTCAGTCATTATATTAAGAAGTTCAATGATGTGCAGGACTAGCAGTTATCTATTTTAGACTTAACCATATCTCATCACTAAATGGTTAAAGGATTCTAAATTTTGTCTGAAGATGGCACCATGTTTTGAAAATTTTTAGAAACCACATTTATAAGTATGAGGTAGTGTTGAAATATTTTCAGCCTGACCCGTTTCTCAAAACCAATATTTTGATATTTATTTATTGAAATACTGATTGTGGTAAGTGGGTCAGTTTGAGAACTTTCCAGTACTCCTTTACAGTATAAATATCAATTTTACACTTGTTAAACACTACAGTATCTAAAATTTTAGGCAAACATGACACTCTAGTTACTTTTATCTTGTTTTAGTATAAACTTTGATATCTGTTTAAATGAAGTTTGTACAAGTCATTTAACAGCAACCATTAACAGCTAAATTTTTATATTGTTTGATATATTTCATTATTAGTTAGTTATAAATAATACAAGATAACTGATAATGAAAAAATTCTTAAAACTCTGTTGCTAATGGCATGAACTTATATTCAAAATTAGTTTGTAAAACAATCATTCATTTAAAATGAAAGATATTAACTAAAGAAATCTAAGAATAAAACGTGCAATTTTCTTACAGACACACCTTTAAAAGCAAACACTTATAAATTTTATACAAATTTAATATTTTAAAATTCAGACAATATTATTATTATATATCATATGTAGATATTTATACCAAGTAGCATATGAAATATTTTACAATTTCAAAATCGTTGCAAAAATTAGGCTGTCACATTTTTGCTTTCTTGCTTGTATGTGATTATAAATATCATCAAGACTTGAAATGAAACAATGTTTTTAATTTTTCTGCACAACTTAAAAATATTACTATAAAGAAAGATGGCAATGTATCAGGCAATTGAATAGCTATATTATTATATTTAAATGCAGCTGAAAGGTTCTATAACCTACTAAGTAAGGTAGTTGCTATGTTAAGAGATTCTGCAAAGAAAAAGCTCAAGTCTTGCGGGTATTTGATTCATTATTTCTAATCTACATTGATTATTAATAGTTGCAGAATGACAGTTTGAGAACTGCAAGTGAAATTAAAATGAAAGAAATATTAGTAAAAACATTAATAATGTTTGCTTATATTAAACAGTTTTTAGTTAAATTTTTTTCTAATTGAGTAAAAACCTGAAGACTAGCCCTCATTTTCTATCAGAATTCATAGAGCAGTTAATAACATACCAGTGTAAGAATTCCCTTTATTCTTTCTTAGAATAAAATATAATGAACTGTCACCTCATATCATCTGGACTATTTTTTCATGTTGGAGGCATCATTTTACTGTTCATACATTTATTTGATTGACATATTGGTTTTGTCAGAGCTGAATATTGAAGGTAGATGAAATGCAATAGAGAAGAAAGTTATGTAAATTTTGTCCAGCTAGTCCTTTTTATGAGTGATAAAAGTATTACAGACAGACAATAAATCTAAGACAATTATTCCAATTATGTAATATTATCAAACAATTACAGTTATGCCATGACAGACAAAACACAAAATATGAAAATAATTTTCACAATATTTTATAGAACAATTCATGTACTTTCTAAAGATAAAAGGTTCTCAGTCACTATGATTACATTAGTTATAGAATAGAAAAATAAATTAAGATAGTTCATAAAAATTGCTAGTAAAAACAGTTTCAGAGATCAGAATGAAAAATACTTTGTAATGTTTGGGAAATAAATACCTTCTGAAACTGTTTATATATAATCCTTTGCAATTATTTTCTACAAGAGGAAGTTACTTAGATGAAAAAGAATGAAAATTGGTAATGTCAGACCACATTTTTCTTTAGTACTTCAGGATTTCCTTGAAGTCTAATAAATAAAGCAACATGATCAATCACAGTAAATAGAAAGAATATAAATTTAACCATCATAACCATAGCCTTATTCATTAACATTGAACATAGATGATAGAGAAAGTGTGTGTAATTAAATCTGATAATTGATATTCAAAATTCTTTCATTATTTCATCCCTTGTTTGTTCACCTATAACAGATATCAAAACAGTTTTCTAATCACATGCATTAATTTGCATGTGACTTGACTTCATCATATACCAACAAAAACTAGATATAACTAAATGTTCTCTGTATATACTTTAGTGTATATAAACATTTCACTATATATATATATATATATATATATATATATATATATATATATATATATATATATATATATATATTATTTATTTATTTATTTTAGTCAATGACAAAATTATTTGTACACTCATCAATTTTGAATATTTTTATCTATTTCTTAGAATCTAATGCCTGAATGATGTCTGTATGATGCCAGGTTTTTTTATATGTTAATAAGCACAACAAAAGAATATAAAACTCAATTTTCAGAACAATAAGTTAAATACAACAAATTTTACAGGCGAATTATGCCAAATAGGAAAAGTTAAAATTATTCGTACAGTATGAAAAATAGAAAGAAAATTGATCAATTTTCACAATATTAATAGTCAATAGCATGGCCTCTCACCTTTATAACTTGCTGCAATTGTTTCCTAAAGTTTTTGATGAAATTTGAACAAATCTTTTCTGGGATTTTCTTCCATTCTTCAATGGTTACATGTTCTAATTCCTGAAGATATTTTGGTGATTGACGATTTGTTCGAACTTTCAATTCTTGCCATAGATTTTCAATTGGATTCAAGTCAGAACTCATTGAAGGCCATGGTAGAACTATAATCTTCTTTTTCTGAAGCCATGCAGTCACTGATTTAGATGTATATTTGGGATCATTATCTTGCAGGAAAGTATATCACCAACCTAGACAAAGATTTTGCACTGATAGTTGTAGATTTTCATCCAGAATTTTGAGATAGTCTGCAGATTTCATTACTCCTCTTATTGCAATTAATTGTCCTATCCACCTTGGGCTAAAACAATCCCAAAACGTCATTGAACTGCCTCCATGTTTTAATGCTGACACTGTGTTCTTTGGGAGGAAAGCCTCACTTTTCTTGTGCCAAATCTTCTGTACATCATTATGTCCAAAAAGTTCAATTTTTGTTTCATTACCCTATAGTACTTGTTCCCAAAAGCAATTTTCTTTATCCAAGAACGTTTTGGCAAAATTATACCGAGCAAAAATGTGACATAGTTTGTGAAGAGTGGTTCATCATAGTTACTTTCCATACAATCCATTTCTACTTAAATAACATTGTATTGTGCAGGCACTTACACTGATACCCATCATATCCAAACTTTTGATGATGTCTTTTGAAACAACTCTTGGGTTAACCTTGTGACACAGTTTTCATGTTGTTCTCAGTGACAATTTAGGTTTTCTTCCATGTCCAGGCAAATTCTGTCATGCCAAACTGTTTAAATTTCTATATAATGGACTGTACTGTAGATCTAGGGATAGTTAACCATTTTGAAATAGTGCTGTAACTATTTTGTGTCTTATGGAAGTTAATAATTCTTTGTCTCAAGTCAACAATAAGCTCCTTTGTCTTCCCCATTGTGTTATTAACATAATAACAACAATGGTGACATTCTATGCATGTTCTTTGCTGGAATTATTACAAATATTCTACTGAATAAATAGTCTATAAGGCTTCACTAATAAAATAATTATGTTAATTTCTTATACTTACACTAATCAATCAATTTAAAATGATATTCTCTGCTATATGAATAATTTTGTCTTTTCCTATTTTATATAATTTGCCTTTAAAATTTGTTGTATTTAACCTGTTGTTCTGAAAATTGAGTTTTATATTCCATTTTTGTGCTTATCAATATATAAAAAACCTGGCATCATATAGGCATTAGATTCTGAGAAATGGATAAAAATATTCAAAATAGATGGGTGTGTGATTAATTTCGTCATTGACTGCATGTGTGTGTGTGTGTCCTTTGGTTAAATGACCAACATATATTCTTTCACTTCTGACAATCTAAATCTAGGAACCAATATTGTGTCTTCCATGCATGTCAAAAACAAAGATGAATTTCAGATTTAACCAAAATGTCTACATAACATAGGATTATTTGTTTTGAATCTTTATAACATGGTCATGTTACTAAACTATATTAATACTCATCAATTTAAAGTAACCAATGACTAAATTTCTTTAATTCTGAAGTAATTTCAAATCCATTTGAAAAATATATTACTAACAGGTAAATTAGGTCAGATTTAATAGTTAAATTAATTGATGTTTCATTGTAGTTGAAAAGAGAAATAGCAAAAAGGTAAAGAAAGATATCAAATAATCAATCCCCACTCCCCATTTTTCATGATTACTGTTATGGTTTTACTAAAGGATCTAGAATGAATTAAAAATATAACCAACAATGTCAGATATAATATTTTTCAGCATTTTGTGTGTATATGAATATATTTATAAGAGTAGACAATGTATAAAGATCGCATTTAATAACAGTATAATGAATAAATTGTCTACAGAATTAAAAATTTAACCTGCTGTATACAAACTGCCCTATAAAGTACAAATTATGCAGGATAATTATTATAGTAACCACAATGGAAATAGTAACACTGTACTATATCACTTTCATAATTGGTCAGACTATTTCTGGCTACATGACTGATTTCAATTGGTTTTAGGTATGTCTATGACATCAATTAAATTATAGACTGTTTAAGTATGTCTCTGAATATCCTTCCTGTGTTCATCTTGTACATTTATAATTTCATATCTTTATTGAAGTATTTAATTAAATAATTTATTAAGGCTACCTCAATGACAGTAGCAACAGCAGTTGTCAAAGCCAAAATCTTCACATATCAGTTAATTCAATAATTTATTTTAATTTCCAGTTGAGTTTTAATAAACATTGCCATAATGAATTGGTTTTATTATTTCAGAAATTTCATTTAATGTTAAAAAGGAAATTTTCAGACTTTAATAAAAATCTATTATAGAAATTATAACAGGATAAATTTACATTGCAATTTTTTTATCCAAAATGCATACAAAATATGACATTCAATTAGAATGAGAGAAAGAAAAAAGTGCAAATGAATTTTCAAAGCATTTGAATAAATGAAAATCACTAGAGTTGCAATTAGACAACAGTTTCATATAAGGATATTTCTTTTTACATTTTTGTCCCTTTACTATTTGATATATCTTGAAAAAAAAAGATACATATGAATTAAAAATAAACCTTTATTATTTCAGTTGTTCAGACTCATATTTTCTTCTTTGCTACATTTTGACCAATAAATTCTGTAACCATGCAGGAGATTTTTTTCTCTTATAGATTTTTAGATATAAAAATCAGAAATTCCTACAATCAACAGTAATTCACAAGTTAGACTGAACAATATCTGGTTACATGTATATGATCAATATACTTGCTAATTTTCTCAGTATATTTTGCAAAACATTGACGATACTATTTCCAATTGAAGAATTTGCAATAAACTCTATCCGAAATGCTACCTTTAGTCACACTTGTGTACACACACTTCACTCTATGCCCTCTTCAATATGTTCCTTATTTATTATTTTGACCTTTTCCAAAATGAACAGTGTTTTCCACTTTTCTTTTAATATATGTTCAGCCATGTATGACTTCATGGTATCTTATATGATGGGATTTTAATGTTCATCAAATTTTTTAGAAGTTGGTTGTTTTTTCCCCCTTTATATTTCCTACCATAACTACATGGGAAGTTACACACAATCTTTAGTCATATGATTCTCACAAGCAAAACCAGCTTTTGTGGAGTGATCTTGTGTTGTATAAAACTACCCTAGTATTGTATTGATCAAAATTCCATAAATGTTTTTCAGCCATTCATTATTATATAAGGTTGGCTCACTTATATTTGGTATCCTTAGAACATCTACTAATAAGAGCTTTCAATGTTATTTAAGTTAAATACTTACTTCTTAAAAGGAGTTAGTTTAATAGTTTAATTTATAGTCCCAAAGTCATTACTTATAACTTGTACAAATACAAAAATGATTTCTTTCATTAAATTGAAATTGATTTGAATTAAAATAGGAAAATGACGCCATGTTTGAATTTTAATTGAACAAAAAGTAATGATAAATACAGCAAAGATGAAATTACTAATGTGAACAATTTATGACTTAATGGTAACTTAAATTTTAGCTATTTTTCAAACTGTTATAATTTCAATATTACTATTTCTTAAATATTTCATATTGTTATATCCCAGGTTGTTCAGATGAATAAAAACAAATGAAAATAAAAGACAAGTGTATTTTAACACATTATAAAATAACTTTTATTCATTTACTGTCTGAGAACAGCCAAATTTTTGTTCGGATTTAAACCATGAGTTCTATATACTTGTCAGCTTATCACCATATGAACTCAGAAATGCCACAGTTCAACTAGTGGACAAAGGCCGTAACTCAATTGTATTTTGAGTTATCGTCCTTTATAGAGGGAAATAAGTTAACACCCCCCCCAACACCTCCTCTTTTTAACCTTGGGTTCATATGGCTTTTGTTGAGGACTTAATTGTAGTGGGTACAGCTTACTTCGCAGTTGATGGGATTTCCTTGGTGCACTTTTTGCTGGAGTCCTATTTTTGTCCCTTGTTATTACTTGGAAGCTTTGTTGAGGCAGTTCAGAGGTTTCTAATAGAATGTCCAATGGTAAAGTAGAGTTTAATTTAAACTCTGGAAGGTCAATGGTTGTAATTGGTTTGCATGTTGAACCCAGACTGAAGATTGTATATCCACGTCATACGTAACATTTCCATGTTTCTTTACTGTTGTGGTAATCTTTTGCAAGTAGAGGTTTTCCTGATACATATTTTAATTTCACTGCTTCATGATGATGGTTAAATTGTTCTTCCATCACCATGTTCCTTTTTAGGAAATGGTTTGTAGTTGGATGGATGATATCTATGTATAAATGAACTTTACAGTTCATCAGTGCTTCTGTTGGTGAATTTCCATTAGGTGCATTTGGACTGGGTGTAGCTATGTAATTTCCAAGGAATATTTCTAATATTTCTTGTGTGGTTCCCTCTCCTTCAAATTTGAGGATTGGCCTCTTAAAGGTATTTACAAAATACTCCACTTGTCCATTTGCTTGTGGATGAAAAAGTGGTGTCTTAATGCGTTGAATACCATTCTGTAGACAGAAAGTTGAAAATGCAGCTGAAGTGAATGCAGTGCCATTATCAGAAACTAGTATCTGTAGGACTCCAAATCAATTGAAGATTTGTTTTAACTTGTTTCATTTGACATGATGCGATTCATCTGAAAAATTTCTGCCATTTGCTGTACGCATCAATGAGGATAAAGTAATACTGCCCCTTGATGGATCCAGTAAAGTCAATGTGAAGGCATGACCAGGGTGATTCAGGGATAGGCCAGGAACCGAGTGTAGTTTTCCTGGAAGATTTTGCTGCCAGTTGATAATTGGAACATGTGTGTACCAATTCCTTCAACTGCTTGTCCATGTTTGGCCAATAAACATAGCTGTGTGCTAGAGACAATCACACATTCTGAAGACAACTGTCGACTTCTGATAATGAAGATCAACACTTAAAGAATGACTGAATTCTTTTGTCAGTCCATACTTCTGGCCATTTTGTACTATGGAGGCATATCACTTTTTAAATACTGGATCAGAAGTTGTGGATTCATGGATCATTGTAGAAGTAACTGGTAGTGCTCTTAGTGGATACAAGCACTGAAATGAATTCTGGCTCTAGAGATAATGCTGCGATGTCTGAGTCTCTAGGTACTTTCTTTTGTGTAGTCATAAACCTAGATAATGCATCACATGACGAATTGTATTTGTTGATTTATATTTTATAGAAAATTATAATCTAACAGCATAGTAGCCCAATCTTTGCAGATGGTTTGCTGTATACACTGGGATGCCTTTTTTAGATCCAAAAATACTAATGAGGCTTGTGATCTGTGATCAGTGTGAAATGACACCCTTACAGCATTTTGTGGAACTTTTTAATAGCAAAGACTATTGTTAATGCTTCTTTTTCAATTTGGCTATAATTACTCTCTGCCAGTGTCAGTGAACTGGATGCATTAGCTATTGCCTTTTGGCTGTCATCAGGGAAAATGTGAGAAATGACAGCTCCAATTGAAAGCATCAGAGAGCACCACAATATCCATGGATGGATTGTATTGTGTCAGCAAAAGATTTTCTTGGAAGATTGTTGAGTGGTGTACAAACTCAAAGTTCAGGCAAAAAAGCACTGTAGTGGCTAACCAAGCCAAGGAAAGAATGTAATTTTGTTACATTTGTCAGTACTGGCATGTTTTTTATTGCTGAGATATTTTATGGGTTTGGTTATCTACCATTTTTGTCAAAAATAAACCCAAGATATTTGATTTCTTCTTGAAAAAATTCAAACTTTTCAGCTTTAACACAGAATTGTTGAATTTGGCTAAAAACAGAAAATAAATGTTACAAAAGTTCATCTTGATTTGTTCAAGCAACAATGATGTCATCGATGAATGCTGCAACTTCTATCAATATGGACAGCATGGCGTTCATTGTCTATTGGAAAATGGTTGGTGCTGGTTTGACACCAAAGCTAAGATGGTTAAATCTAAATAATCCCTTGTGGGTGTTGACAATAAGGTCTTTAGGCTCTTTGTCAAATTCCAGTTAAAGAAAAGCATCAGAAAGATCAACTCTTGCAAAGCAAATTCCGCTGTTGAGGTTTGTCAAAAGATCTTCTGGTTCTGGAAGTGAATACTGATGTATATCCAAAGAATCATTCAAACCAGTTGAGTAAGCAGTACATATCCGGACTTTTCTATTTACCTTTGTAACAACTACAATAGGAGCTGCCCACATAGAGTAATTAACAGGCTCTATTACGCCTTCTTGCTGAAGATGTTGCAGTTCTTTTTCAACCACATGCAGAGCACTATAGGGTACTGGCCTTTTCTGTCTAAAAATTGGCTTAGAATCCGGTTTTAATTTAAGAGTAGTTTTAATTTTTGTACAGCACCCAAGTCCATCTTGAAAAACGTCACTAAACTTATTTTGAAGTTCATCCATGAAATGATTTTGAAAATCAGAAACCGGTGTGAGGCTAAATATATTGAACACAGATTTGAGAGGAATTCAAAGTTGTTCTATCCAGTCAAGACCAATTAAATTTAATTTTGAATTATCTGTGACATCACATACACCAGAAAATGTTCTATTTCAAAAGGAAACATTGCAAGTTAACTCACCAGTTAAACAAATTGTACTTCCAGACATGCTCATTGCTATGTGATCTGTTTCAGACACACATGGCTTTTCAATTCATTCTCAAGTCCAATGTGATATTGATGTCATGTTCAACATTGAAATGAACTGGTTTGTTGTTTACAGAAACAACAACATATTTTTTGACTATGAACTATGAACGTCACTAACAGTGTTTGTTTCGGACTTTTTCTTGTTTGTTTTTTTAATTTTTTCAGATTGAATTTTTGTGTGAATTTGAATTGCAAAATCCTTCTTTATGTCTGTTTTGGTGACAAATATTGCACTTACGTTTTTTGAATGGACAAAATCATACATAATGCCAGTCATCACATTTTGAAGGAAGTTTCTTTTTATTACAGGGTTGTTTTCTTGTGTGGATGTTGTTGGTTATTGAGACATTCACATTTTTTGAGACCCAGTATAGTGTCTCTTTCATGCTTAATAAATTATTGCATTTAGTGGTGAGGGCTTTTAACACAATGTCTTTGTCCTGTTCCAGTAGTTTTGAAAGAAGTCCGGTGTGAACATCAGCATGAGTAGATTTTAATCTTGCAATAAAAGTCAAACATTTAAACTGTTCCTTTGTGATGGAATTTAATTTAATTTTTTCACATTCCCGATTGACATGACCAGCAAATGTCACATAATCATGACTGTGATCTTTCATTTTCAATTGACTTGAATATTAAACAAAGAATGTTTTTCTCTGAATACTTCACCGAGTTGTCCCAAAAGTTCAGTGAAAGTGAAATCTGTTGCCTGCTTTAGTAAAATATAATTCATATAATGGTCATGTTCCTTAGTGCCCAGTGTACGAATTAGGAGATGAATTTTCCATTTTTCATCTTTATGAGAAAATTCAGCGTGAAAGATACCCGTCCAATGTTTAACCATAAAGCAAATGTTTTTTTGCTCGCTGGGTCATAGTGGAATTCTGTGATGTTCTGGCCAAAATATCCACTGAACTGGTATTTTGGTTCGTTCCAGTGCAGAAAATTTTAAGTTGATTCTGGAACTGTGTAGTCATTGCTATTGTGACTTCTGAAACTGTTCTTGCTGTTCATGTAAAATCTCCATAAGCATCTCTGGTAAAATTGTCATGTTGATTTTAAAGTTTGTGTCCTTATGGCCAAAAATTTGTTATATTCCAGGTTGTTGGGATGAACAAAAACAAATGAAAATAAAAGACAAGTGTATTTTAACACATAATAAAATAATTTTTATTCATTTACTGTCCAAGAACAGCCAAGATTTGTTTGGATTTAAACCATGAGTTCCATGTACTTATCAGCTTATCACCATGTTGAATTCAAAAGTGCCATGGTCCAACTTGCAGACAAGTGCTGTAACTCAATTGTATTTTGAGTTATTGTCCTTTATAGGGAAATGTTAATACACACTAACACATATAAATCATAATATATTCCTTTTAATATTCCTTAAAAAAGTAAAAGAATTTCATTTATATTTTACAGATTTTCAACTCAAAAACTATTGACAATTATAGACAACTATGAAATACATGTCCAAGATAAAGAAAATGGGTTTAAAATTAAAATTGTTTAATGAATGAAAAATGTTGATAGATTAATATCACCCATATCCATATTATAAGGTTATCATTTTGCTATAAAGGATCTCTGTAGAGTCCATAAATAGTAGATTCACAAGCATCCTTGTGCTTTTGTTAACAATATGCTAACTGAAGTTTTAATTCATTTTTCCAGCTACATAATCAACTCGACTAGGTAATCAGTGTTAATATCATTGACACATTTTCTCTTTCTAAAATGTTGTTTTCTCTTTCTTCTACATTAATATGTAAATATATATCCAACTTTGTATATACTATGTTATATTAACATTTCAGTTATTTTGTGATAAAAACAAATCACATTTCTGTTTATAATAGTAACACAAATTTACTTCTAACACTAGAGTTAAGCAATACCATACCATTATTAACACTGAATGAAGAACCATTTCATAAGGCTAGATATACTAATTCTATTTGTAGATTTTATTAAAGTAAAAAATTAAATATGATCAATTCTAAAGTATTTAATTTAGCAAAATCTGAGTAGAAACTAATCACTAAATTAAAAATAAAGTCTAGTAAATATTTGTTTTTCTTTGCAAAATAAATTTTTTGACAAAAAATTTCTTGATTTCAAATAACATCTTTACAAGATGTTATGTCCTCTTTCCAAAGTTTTGAGTTTGAATTTTGTGTTTAGTAAATATTTAACTTTTTCAACTTCATGTATTTCAAAGATTATATCTAACATGTCACAAAGGATGAGTATGAAAATATGCAAGTCAGTGTTTTCACAATAAAATTAGTATTAATCAATCAAAATGTGAGAGTAGATTCTGTTTAAATAAAAATTTAGAAAAAAATGTATGCATTTTTCACTGAAAACAAGAATTAAATAAAAACTGAAATGTGATTGCAGTGATATAATTCAGTTGACAGAATTGAAAATAAAAGAATTAGCAATATTTGTTCTTTTATTGCCTTCTAGAAAATTTTAAAGTATAGATAAAGATGTATTATTTTTTGTAATTTCAGTATCCAAAAAATGATAAAGTACCTTTAAAAGGAAAATATTTTGGTGAATGATTAAATAAACAGAACTATATTAAAATGAATTTAAAAAAAACTGTTATCAAATGATTAAGAAAATGTTTATATTAACTGTCAATTTATTCTTTTCATGCTTATTTTTTCTTTGACAATAAGCATAATGAAATTATGGAAAAAGTTGAAATTAAAAAACAAGATTTATTGCATAATACCTGGAGTATGATTTCATTTGACCACAGAAATTAAAAAATATTCTCTTTAATCTGTACCCAACATGATTCCAGACCAAGAAAAATAGGGAAGTCTTGTAAAATCTTTAATACATACATGACTCTAATCTTTACAATTCTCTATGCATCATTCTCTTATATAGGAAGCCATCTTGAAATGAAGACATTTCACCTAAAATGGGAAGGACCTAATAATACTATGTATGTAATAATGTATAATTCAACATCACCTGTAACTATATCCTGTTTGAGAGAAAGAGGTTTTTCTTAAGAGTCAATATAATCATTCAAAATATGAAAAAATACTGGACAGAAGCGGAGAAAGCAAAAGATAACCATTGGAGCAAATGATGACACAGACATTTATAATATACATTCTATGTCCAGGGAAAGATGGATCAATGTTAGGGTAATAAATCAAACATGGCACAAATTAAATAAATAGAACTTAAATAAAAAATGACTTGCAGATCTTTTCTTTGGAAGATGGAGTCAAAATTTCACATGAAAAAATGTATTGGTTGGCTTATTGAAAGCACATAACAAGCTGAAACTGAGAGAGTTTAAGTATATTTAAGGTATTTTGAAGCCAAAAGGATTTACAAAGAAAAAAGGAACATGCTATGTGTGCATGTGTGTTTGTGTGCTCTCATGCAGAGTAAAAAATTATCACTGCTTCACTCTCAAAATAATAAGAAAATATAGAAAAAATAAACTCAGAGTCAATGAAATAAATGATAAAAACTGTTGTGCATTTTCACGATGTTTCAAGTTGTCCTTTTCTCTTGAGGCCTATAAGAAATCCCTTCAATCAGGTTAGATCTCTAACTACTCCCTCTCTCCTGCACCTTCAGCAAAATATATTTCTTGTTCAAGCATAACAACCTAACAAAATTTGTGATTCTAATATGTTCTGCTTAAATGGAATCCACTGTATGCACACATACACAGAGTGTAATAAGCATACTATGCCAGAGGTAATAAATCAAAATATGAACGTTCCTTATCAATTCATAGCATTATTATACAACTATCAATCTATTTTCTCAGGATTTTGAGGATTTCCAGGTAAATTGTGCATTTTTCAACACCTTGACCTTGTTGGAGCTGTTGACCATACAAGGAGCATTGCATGGAATGAAACAACTGAAGATGACAGAATATCCCATATAGAAAAGAACTTCTTTCCCAGCTAAAATCATCATTTGTTATGTCACATTTGAATTATGAAGACAGGTGTTACATCAGCAAAATCACCTGTTTACATTTTTGTTAAAAAAAAAAAGAAAAAAAGAATACAATATATTATTCAAAGAATGATTAATTCATTGTAGCCCTCTGTAGTAACAGTGTCTAAGTTCCAGTAATTTATACTAAAGAGTTCCTTTTGAATTCCACCAAAGAGATTTTTTCCTTCAGTAGATACCATAGAAGTTGAATTGAAGATGATTCAAGATCTAACGATTTTTTTTTGCTTTGAATTTTCATAAATTCATTTTTCATTCCCAGTGATTATTTTGTTACAAAATTACTTTTTTATGTAACAAAAAGGAAAAAACAAAATTTAATTGCTTACTGATGTTCCTTTTCATATGTTCATGTGGAACCTATTTTTTAGCTTCAAGGTTTTCCTAAAATTGTGCAAAAGATGTCATTGAACTTTGCATCAAGTTAATATTTCCCTATCTGAAATTGTGTAACAATAATAATTTCTAACCAAAAATTTAGAACCTAATATTTAAGATAAGCTCAAGTTCTATATTTTAAAAGTGATCTGTACTCCCAAACACAAAGATGAAAGTATTCCATCATATGTATAGGTTTGTGAAATGAAATATGGGTGACACTTATAAGCTATCTGAAGTTGTAAATCTCTAATTGGCTGTTTTCAGTTTTCTCCTGAAAAAATTAGAAAAAAAAAAACATGAAACAGATTCACTTTTTTGACCAATTTATTTATCTTAAGTTATATCCACTTCAGAAATTAATTTGAGCATAAATAGCTGAAATTAATTTCTGAAGTGGATATAACTTCAGATAAATTATTCACATTATATAAATGAGGTTAAAACATGGCTGGATAGGATAGCAATAAGTAAGTCACATAAAATATCTATCAACAAAAACAATCACATGAGATCCACTGAATTAATTACTTGTTAGAATCATTTCTTCATATATGACCCTAAAGTTAAGCAATATTAAAACTAACAAATACAATGTATTCATAAAATGAGACTGATGTAGAGATAATTGAAAAACAAAGAATTCGAAATGTAAATGGATTTTGTAGTTTTTGAATTATCTACATATATTTAATATTCATTTAAAAAAATACTAATATTTAGATAATTACTAATTTGAAGCTTTTCTCGCTTATGTGCTTTAACAAAATGTCAGCAGAAATAGTTTTGAAAATAGCATCTTGATATTTTTATTTCATTTATAATGAAACCATGATCCAGAGGCTTATGTCTTTTAATAATGTAGTTTTGGGGAATAAAGCTTGGTCGTTCATAAAAGAATGCTTTATTATATAGCATAAGAAGTATGTTTAAATCAGAGAAATCTAAGAACTGTCAGTAAAAACTATAACAAAAAAACAGCCATTTTTTAATTGGCAACCATAGCCTTCTTGATCTCTGAAATATTTTTGCTTTGGTGCTTGTGCCTATTTGCAAACTTACATAGAAGTCATTTTAGGACAAATACTATATATTAAGAGATTTTTAATCTCATCCAAAGGGTGCTCTCTCTCTCTCTCTCTGTATTTGCCAACCCATCCAGTCTGGTTTTTTATTTTGGTTTTTTTCTCTTCCCCTCAGTCTGTTTGACTAATCTAACATATTTATTTTTGTTCTAATTATTCTAACCTAATTTGTAACCCTGTATGTTCGTTTAGTTGGAAATCCCTCTTCGAAAAAAAAAAAAAGTCTTGGACAGCAGGCGAAAGTACGTCATCAGTATTCTTATGTTCTAGTTGGCCGAATATCTTGCTAGATGAAATATCCCAATGTGGAATTGTTTAGCTGTTTCTTTCTCCCCGTTGTTTTTAATTTTATTGAAAGCAAGTACCCCAAGCCCACAATTGGTGTGTGTGTGTGTGGGATGGAATGCCCGTTGCTTCTCCACCCCCACCACTCTGTGTTCATTGAAACAAGAAGCTTGGTGATAAAGGTAACCTGAACTTTCACTAGTGACCATGAGAATGAAAGCGGACGAACGTGAACACTTGCTGCCATGAGTGAGTTGGCGTTTATGTCATATCCACAAAGCTGGATAACCATATTTTTTTAAATTTCTTTTTTAGAATAGGACAATGGGACTTATACTAAGTTAAAACTTAGTGTTGTGAAAGGGCAAAATACAAATAAAATGCCATTCCTATCCCCCAGAACATACATCTAGTGTCAGCCTGGACATTTTGCCAACTACCTCCCCCTCTTATCTTTTTGTTGTTTTGTTGTTCTTGTATGTGTTATATGTAATAGGAGTAGGTAGGCTTTCCTATCGCTTGGTCAACACTCCTCCACCTTCTCTTGGACATGAGTAGAGGCTCACACATTGTTTCTTGTTTAGGAAGGGGTTCCCAGAATTCTCTCTCTCTCTCTCTGGCCTCTGTACTAGTGCTGCTGTGTTTCTCCCGTGATGTGTGCAGTCTGTGGCATTACCTCTTCATTCTGAGGGTACACAGTTGACAGTTCCCTGGTTGCTGTTTCCGACTGGTAGTTAGGAGCCCTAACTCTTGCGTAGCGCCTTGAGCAGCCGCTCTGATCAACAGTTGTATAATACTAGGGTGTCTGTAGTACCATGTCACGCATGGAAAGGTGTCCCTGCAGTCACCTCTGGTGGGCAACCCTGAGGCCACATTATGATGAAGGCTGTGCCAATTTCTCTCTGCTCATGTCACAGTCGATAACGGTCTGCTTCTTTTACTTCAGGCCTTCTCATCTTCCAACCATAATTCCACTTTATGACTTACAAAGATCGAAAAAGTAAACCTAAACCAGCCCTTCAAAAATCACCTAAACCCCTCAACATCTCATTCTCCAACATCCGTGGCATTAGAACCAAATTCTGCAGTGTGGAATCTTTCCTCACTGCAAACTGCCCGGATATAATGGCTCTGTGTGAGACCAACCTTGACTCCTCTATCCCCTCCTCTGATCTCTCGATCACCGGCTACCTTCCTCTTCTCAGAAAAGACACTCAAACCAACATGCATGGCCTTGGTGTCTACGTCAAGGACTATCTCCCTCTGGCTAGAGACTTGTCTCTCGAATCGCCAGAGCATTCGTACATGTATCTCTGGCTATCTCTTCTCAATGCTATAAGCTATCTCTTCTTCCTTTATCGCTCTCCATCCTCTTAAGACTAGAATACTCGATAGCATTTCTGACAGCATAGACAAGGCTCTCTCTCTCCATCCGTTTGTTCACATATTAGTGTTTGGCAATTTTAACGCCCATCATATCAAGTGGCTTAAGAATGCTACTACTGACCTTGCAGGCATTCAAACACTTAATTTTTCAGTTTCTCAATCCCTCATGTAGATAGTTGACTTCCCCACGTGTTTTGCCTACAACCGGGACGGTAAGACCTCTCTTCTCAATCTGTGTTTTACCTCCATCCCTGAGTCTTGTAGCACCACACAGCTCTGCTCTCTTGGTAACTCCGATCATGCTGTAGTGTTTGTTAACATCTCCTTCAAATCCACCCCCTGCAAAGAACCTCCTACCACTAGAACCTCGTTTTGCTATCAACGAGCTGACTGGGACTCGTTCCGTGATTTCCTCTGCGGTGTCCCCTGGGATGTTGTCTTTACGCTCCCCATTCAAGAATGTGCTTCTGAGGTCTCATCCTGGGTTAAAGCTGGAATCAACGCTTTCATCCCCTCAAGGAAATTTAAGGTCAAATCGTGCTCCTCCCCTTGGTTCTCCGCTGCTTGCTCAGCCGCCATTGCCTATAGGAACCACTTCTTCCACCTATTTTGTAGCGACATGTCCGACTGCAATAGACGTCTCTTTGCCTCTGCCCATGACGAGTGTAAGCGTGTCCTCAATGAAGCTAAGTCACTATTTGCTGCTTGAATGAAGGAACATATTGCATCTTGCAAATTCGGCTCCAAGGATTATTGGCATCTCTGCAAAAGCATACTTAACAATAGCAAACCCTCTATACCTTCTTTGTTCAACCAGTTTGAGGTCCTGACCTCCTCTGCCAACAAGGCTGAATGCTTTGCTCGGAAATTTTCATTCAATTCAACGCTCGACTCTTCCGGTGTACCCATACTCGATTTCCCTCTTAGAACTGAGGCCCTATTGAGCGGGTTGCACATAACCCCATCATTGGTATTGGGCATTATCTCTAATTTAGACCCCCACAAGGCTAGTGATGGAGATCCGATACCAGCCATTGTCTTGAAGAAATGCACGCATGAACTGGCGCCCGCCCTCTCCAAATTACATAACTACTGCCTCAAGAATTCTTGTTTTCCAGACTACTGGAAGTCCTCATCGATTGTTCCTGCCTTTAAGAACTCTGGCGACCCCTCTGACCCTTCTAATTCCCGTCCTATCAGTCTACTACTCCTCTTCGGCAAAGTCTTCGAAGCCCTAATAAACGCCGAAGTGGTTAACCACCTTACATCCCATGATCTGCACTCAGACAAGCAATATGGTTTCCGCTTTGCCCAATCTACAGCTGATGTGCTTATGGCCATCATTGAAATTGTCTACCAAGCTCTTCAAAATAACGGAGAAGCTCATGCTGTGGTCCTAGACATCTCCAAAGTGTTTGATAGGGTTTGGCATGCCGGCCTTCTTTGCAAGCTCCAGGGTTATGGTATTACAGGTCAATTGTTTAACCTAATACAATCATTCCTGTCAAACTGTAAATTGAAGGTTGTTCTCAATGGATTCTCCTTCAGCTCCTATCCCACGAACGCAGGTGTTCCTCAAGGCTCCATCCTAGGCCCTACTCTGTTCCTTATCTTCATCAACGATCTTCCTGATGCCACAGATTCCCAAATAGGCATCTACACGGACGACACTACAATTTACTCCTGCCTCATAAACAAATCTAGTGTTGTTGACAAAACTAAACTGGCCATTCGTCTTGAAAAGGACCTCCAATCAGTTGTGAACTGGGGCAGGAATTGACTGGTTAACTTTAACGCCTCAAAAACAAAACTGCTCTCTATTAATCACCACATAGATCCTTCCCTGCCCCCCATTAGAATGTCTGATGCTCAACTTCTCGAGAGCACCTCTCTGCGGCTGCTTGGTCTCATGTTGACAGCTGACCTGAGATGGAACAAATACGAGTCAATTGCTTCATCCACCGCAAGGAAAGTTGGCTCCCTGTGCCACGCCAGGAAATTTTTCTCCCCGGAATCGATCCTTCAAATCTACAAATCAACCATTTGCCCTTGCATGGAGTATTGCTGCCATATATGGTCTGGAGCCCCTTCTGTTTGCCTCGGGGTTCTTGATAAGATCCAGAGACGGATATGCAATGTAATTCACCCTGATCTGGCATCTCGTCTGCAGTCGCTCCCTCACAGACATGCCGTCGCCTCTCTCTGTCTTTTTTACAAATACTTTCATGGTAATTGCTCTGATGAGCTGCTTTCGCTGGTTCCCAGACTTCATGAATTCAAGCGTCCTACGAGGCTGGCATCCTGCTCTCACCCTTTCACTGTTGAAACTGTTAAATGTAGCCGTCTCTTCTACTCCAATAGCTTCGTATCTCACACCTCTCGCATGTGGCCCTCTCTTCCCTATTCCCGTTTCCCTGATAGCTATAATCTTCAACTATTCAAATGTAATGTCAATCGACATCTATCCACTATTCTTCTCCTCATCCTTTCTTCTATCACTCCTATCTGCTCTCGCTCCAAATCTTCTGTAACCCTTGCGTACTAGTGGTTTCCCGCCTTGCTTGGGGTGAAATGCTTAAAAAAAAAAAATTGGAGTGAGAATGATGTTACTAATCAAATACAGCTAAAAAATAATTTGATAAGAATAGGCAATTGTGTACACAGTTTCTGTTGCTATAGAAAAATTGAAAAATCTGTGAAGTTTTTATGTTTCATTCAAGATTGTCCCTTTCTTATACTCAACAAACGAGCTCAGGCTTTGATATCATACAAATGAAGGTTATGGTTACAGAGCTTATTCTATTTGTCAGTTATCTATCAAATATATGCAAAGGACAAATGAATTAGACAAAGGTGAAATTCAAAGTAACTGATATATTATTGTTTGTATATGAATTCAAATTGCCTTATATATATGGCATTTACTTAAATATCATTTACATTTACACTTCCTTTATATCTCTCTGTACAAAAAAGTCATACACAAATTCATGTCTATGCATTAGTGTGTACATGTAAAAAAAATTGAAATTGTTTTTATTGGAATAAACAAAAGCAATATTAAACAAATCATATAGCTGGTGAACATTTACATGAATATAATAGTGGAACTAACAATGGAAAAATATATGAAAAGCCTCAAACATTTCTGAATATCTTTTCTGGACAATTTCTGAAGTACTCCTTGAAAAAAAAAAAATAACAAAATCATTTAAAATAAAAGAGAAAATAGAATCAGCAAAAGTAGTTTAAAGAGATGAATGCATGAAATAAGTGAACACCCAACAAATTCAAATCATATGCCTCAAGCTTCAATGTCAGCCATTTTAATTTCTTCTCTGCATTTTTCATCTTGGGAAATATTTTCAAAAAGTTTAAAAAAAAAAAAAAAAAAAGAGAAAATTTGTACTAGCTGCAAGGCTTCAATTTAAGCAAGGCTTATATTTAAGGTAGTAAAAAAATGAAACTTTCAAATTTATACATCTAAAACAACTTCTTTTGTTGTTATTTCATTTTCTTCAGTCAATGCAATAATTTTCAACTAAGTTTAATGTGTTTCAGTGTATGTTCATTTTACAAAATGCTTAAAATGAATTTGCTAAAAGTTTATCTATTTTATATTATACATTAATTTTTTTAATAACTTATTTAAAATTAAATTACTTTTATTTAAAAAAAGAAACAAGTAAATTTGAGCTATACATCCATGTAACTGTTTTATTCATTTAATGTATATTTGTGTCTAATATTTCTACAATTTTTACAAAGCATTAAAGAATACTCAAATGGAATTTGTTCAGTTTGATGCTTCACTTCTTGGTGACAGGTAGGTCAAATTATTTACCATTAACCATCAGAGACAGAAATAAGAAATTTTTTTTTGATGAATCATAAATTTCCTATAAGATTGTTATATGCTATAAGAATAACAAAAATCATTTAGATAGAGGGCTGAACAAATGGTAAATGGTTTTATACAGTTCATCATTTTTTCCACAGATAATATATCTTTCTTGCAGTAAAGATTTAGTATTAATGGATACCTGAGCTAAGAAAAAACAATAGCAGACAGTAAGAAGCTCTTTGAAAACCTTTTGATGAGCTGTTAATATGTCTAACTAGTAATCAAATGTTTTCCTGTGAACCAGAGGATCAATCCCATACATTAATTTCTCTGTCAACCTTTTCAGATGTATTTTTCAGAAACATTCTATAGTAGAAGCTGCTCCCATTACAGTGTAACATTTTCAGCAGGGAATCTGTTTCCTCTCTTACCTGATATCACAAATCAGAGTGCAATCTGTTTCCTGTTTTTAAAGAATGGCAGAATGCAATCTGATACTATTTGATAGCACTTTAGAATAGAATTTTAAATGGTTTGCAGAGGGCAGCTTCAGAATGGTGAGAGAGAAGGAGAGAGAGAGAAAAAAAACTCACTTATAACTTTAATACATTTCCTTCTCCTGCTACTACTCTTTCTATGACCATGAACTCATGAATCACAGTCAGAGAAATAGATCACAGCATAAAGAAGTTTCCAGAGGAAAAAATTGTTCAGTGAAGGAATTACACAATTCAAAATTAATTATTACTGGTATACAGCAAATTTTTTTAAAGACCAGACTGAAATATTACTACTTGATTGATGATATTTAAAATTTTCTAAAAATTGAAATAATTTTAAACATTTTGAACAAAGTTCACATGAGTGTTTCAGCAATTTCTCACAGACAAAATGTCTCTTTAATGAATCTATGTCTGGTTCTATATGCACTATATGACAGTTTGAATCAAGTCTTCATAAAATTTACTACAGGGTATATTTTGGAAATACCTGGAAAGGCTTTCTTTCAATTTTAGAATATATTTTCTCTTCAATCATGTATACAAAGTGACCTAAAAGGCACAAAAATGAAGTTAACCTCTCAGCAACAATAACACTCATTTTCTGAAGAAAGTGCACAGAGTAATTTTTTTTAACTATTCTTTTAAAAATAAATAAAAAATAAATGAGTCAAACTTGGTAAGAATGAATGAGCATATTTTGTTTTATGAAAGAATTTTTAATTTAAAAATACAAAAAGCCTCAATGGTTTGTGCAAAAATTATCTTATTCCTCAAATAGCATTATAATTTTTACAAAGTGGGTGCCACAGTTTTTATTATAAAAGAATAGCTTAGGTTTGAAATAGTTTTTTTTCTCACTAACTTACTGATACAGCATATACTGATGACATAGGTATTCATCATTAGGATAAGAATGATTTTGAACAGAAAATCAACATCATCTACAAAGTATTTCAAGAAATAAGACTCAAGATAAACGTTTCTAAAACAGAAACCATGACCTAGAATTGGAATGAAAGCAGTGATTGGTACATACCCTGAATCCATCATAAAAATGCAGGATGTGGAATTAGTGAATACTAAACACTTCAAATACCTTGGTGAATGGATCAGTTATAATAAATTTAGTATAGGAGAAAAGAACATTCAACATAAAATAGGCTGTGCCCAAGCTAGTTTCACTCATGTAACTCTAAGAGAAAATGACATAATTAAGATGTTGATATTCCACAATACTTGAAATAAAAGGTTAGGAAGGAAATCCCAATCAACACTGGAAAGAACAATAACAGCTCTTGGACTTGAGAAAAAAAAATTTTCATGAAATATTAAAGAGAAAGATTTTATAAATTTCAACCAAAAGCAGTACTGGCTGCCAAATGCAAATGTTTCCTTGTAAGAATACCATATAAGTAGATCCTGATATCTATCTATATTTCATTGATTAATTAGACCCAGCTTAAACTATCAATGCTGTTAGTTTATTAATCTTCAAAATATATTTCTTTCAAAACAATGTTTTTAAAAAGACACATATTCATGCATCTGAAAAAATTACTATTGTTAAAATTGAAATTCATTTCCAGACCAACAAATATGAATTGTTCCATTCTATATAAGGATGATGCCTTCACCGACTAAAGATCACTTTACCATTGCCATCAAATTCTTTATTGTATGTAGTCAATGGTGAAGAAATCCTGATTGAAGATATTTTTATGACAAATTTTTGTTTTAAAGAAATATTATAAAATAAAAACACATAAAAATGCAATTATTCAGATAGATTAATTTTATATTTTTTTTAACATGAAAAATGACCAATTTAAGTAGGCATGAAAATTTTAATATCTTATATTTGATCAAAAATTAGTCCTTAGAATTAGAAAAACTCTTTATAAGTTATTTAAAAAAATAAACATGTTAGAAGAATTTAGAGAGTATTTTCTAATTTGATTGAAATTATATCTAAAAAATGTATAAAAACAAAGAGAATTGTACAGAGAAATATCAAAGTAGCAAAATATTTCCAACATGGGTTAGAGGCATAGAACTGAAAACTTACATCAAACAAGCTTTTTAAAGCTCTTCCTAATTCCTAAAATAAACAAAAAAATTATATTGGTTAATTATTTTTGTTCACAAACAAAAAATAATAATTTCAAATCTAAGTACAAAGTGTTGGGTCTTAGTCATTTAACAAGTGATTTATGAGCCATCATCAACAACACAAATAATTTCCATACTAGCTCTACTATGATCATTTCTGATTCTATATCTGGTCAGTCTATCCTACTGGTTGATGAATACTAAATTAATAGACTGGAGAAAAATGATAGAATATTTAATTTGTCTGGGGCTTTATAATACTCATTGATAATCTTCATATAAGGTTGAATGAGATGCTCCAGTGAACTTGTTATTACAGCTAATAATCATGCCATAATTCATTAACTGAAAAATTAATTACAATGAAAGTAATAAAAGCAATATCAGAGGAACATTCTTTCATTTGCCTATTAGCAGACTCTTTTGGCTGTAAATATTAGAAAATACTGGATTTATAGCAAATTGTTCAGAGCAGGAAGTGAACATAGTCCTAGTACAGGTTCAAGGACCTAATTGGCTAATAGCCTGAAGCTCCTATTGGTGCCAATATATCAATGTGGAATTTTTCCAAATCAAATTGTCAAAACATAAGGGAAAAATTGGTTGCTCAATAATGTTTTGTTCAAACAAACTAGACATTTGAGTAGTTCTTCTTAAGTGGTGAGTTGCGTTGTCATTTTTTTTTCTAATCAAGCATACCTGGGAAAATGATACTGTTTGCAAAGGATCTTGTAGCCCCTTATAGCTTTCAAGTGTTTGCTTTTTTGTTTTTAATCTCAAGGATAACCATACTAATAGTTTCCTACATCAGTCCTGACTGAAAGTTAAGAAATCATCTCAATCCTGCAAAAGGTAACTTAAAAAGTTTTACTGACAGTTTGATAGTATTTTGTGATGAAATAATTACTTTGAGAATTATATCCACTCAAAATAAATCTTTTATAATTTTGTTATATATAATTTCTCTTCTGCATACTAATTGTTATTTATTAAGCTTAGATTCATCTGGCAGTGAGCCACAATAGTGGAAGTTTCAATAAGAACTGAACTTACAAACAATGGTTTAACATGCTAGCCACTGCACTCTGTCAGGTCTGTTCTTTTGCATATATCATTGATACTAAGTGAGATACAACAAGAATAAAGCAACTAGTTGTTCTAGTTTTATGAATCAATATATAATTTAAAGATATACATTTTCATTTTTGTACGAAGTATATTTTGCATGGAACTTAATCATAAAAAGATATTTACTATTTAACAAAAAAAAAATATTAAGTTAATTTTTAGGAAAAAAGTATAAATATATTTCATTTTATGAATTAAATCACTATCAACTACTGTATGCTTTAATTATCATTGACATTTGTAGTATTTATAAAGTCCACTCTACCATTGACTTTTAATGCATATGAACAAAATTAGTGCCTATATCTGGGGAAGACAAACTTCTTTCATTACTTTCTATACCTGAGATGATCTTGGTCATGGCAATCAAACATAATCCCACAACTCAACAGCCAAGCTCTTTGGCTGAGATTGGGATCTTGAGACCAATATCATCATTGTCATTCACCTCAGATGTAGCATCTGAGGTGGTAAGATTAAATCTTAAACCCTTGAAATTTTGGTTGCAACAACCAAATGTAACACTATATGCTACGTGTCTTTCTGGACAAACTTCAGTGTCAAAATCCTTAGTTACAGCAACAAATGTAACCCTATAAGTCTCTGTTCTGATTACTGGTTTTGTGATATTGAGCACTCCTCTACCTACATTGAAGTCATAACAGGGTTGAAATGTCACAATCCCAAATCAACCATGTGTTATACAAAATTAAGGTTTATTTATTTCTTAGATTGGCTGAAATCTTGCAATAAACATGAAGACCACCATAATACCTTTAATAAGATATTAATAAGATATACTTTATTCTAGTTGTTGAGTGTACATAGTGTAGATATTGTATTTGTCATATTGTCTGGTCATTTGTAGACTAACTTCCTTTCTCCCCGTCTTTCGTACACTGCATATTTATATTTTCTCAAATCTTGTGGTCACTGTGATTTTGTGATAATTTGTCAGCATAAAAACAATATGGCTTCCCCACAAGATTCTTTTCATGTATGGACATCCATGAGGTAAGTTTTTTTTTAAAAACTACACATAGTTGTTTCAAACTAGTGTCTTCTAATATTCAAATATTTGATAATGTTATACAGATGTCTGACCATTGAATCAGTTTGTTCTCAATGATGATGATGACAGAACAACAGTAGTCTTTGCCAGCTTTACACAAGATAAATTTTAGTTTACTACTATGGCCTTTTCTGTCCATTCAGGTATCATGCATCTATCTGTATCTGTTTGCCTGTCTTCTACACTCTTCTCTGGCAGCCAAAGTGAAACTCTTTCCCACCTTTCCTCTCAGGTGGCTTCTTGTGAATATCCCTGTTTAGTCCTCACATTGTTTATATAGGAACCCAAACAACTGGGTTATTACCAATGATGTATTGGTACAGTTTGACCATTAATTTCACAATCACATGACCCTTAGCTACTTGACTGACTTTTTCATAATTCCTTTCTACCAACCAAAAACTATTCTTACTATAAAGCCACCAGCAAATACCTCTTAGAGATAATGAATAGACTTTTTGGTTCATTTACAAACCACACAGTCCATTCATTGTCTTTGGCCAAGTTTTTCTTTAGGAAAGCACTTTTTTTCTGATATTATTCTGCCTATGAAAAGACATCAATATGATGGACTTCTTCTATGTGACATGTTTCTTCAGAACACAGGTGATCATGGCTCTCCAAAACTTCCTATCTCATGTGACTCTTAGCAGTTTTTTTCCTTTTGCTAAGTCCTGCCCTCCGTTCCACTATCCATTCACACAAGCTCTCTCTTGCCCTCAATATGACCCATAAGAATTAAGTTTTCCAAGCCCTCCTTTTGTTGCTTACTCAATCTGTTAGTCCATTTTTCTCACTTTCTTCTACCACACTGTCTAGGAGGTCCTGTAATTTCCTTTCTGAGTCAGCCATCAACACAGTGTCATCTGTGTATCTTATAGAGTTAAAATTATACCCATTAACAATAAATCCCGCTAGGGTCTCCAGTTCCATTAAGATAACCTCACTGTAGAAGTTGAATAAATCTGGAGAGAAGATACATTCTTGTCACACACCCCTTCCTATTTTTGTATAGCTACTCAATTTATTTTCTATCCATATGCATATGATTTGGTCTCAGTAGAAATTCTGGATTATTCTAACATCTTTTCCAAATAGACTGAGTTTTCCTAGAAGTTCAAATAGATTCTTGTGCCATACCTTATCAAATGCTTTTGGATACATTATAAAACATAAGTGTACCTTCTGCATTTGTATTACTCTCTCTGTGGTTCATTATGTTAATTGTCCTATGGAGTTCACATTCGTTTGCATCTAGTCTCTTAGTTAATATCACGGAGATGGATTTAATGAGGTCCTCCAGTACGTCGCTAATGTTATATATTTAGTTTATTACTTCTGTGATCTTGTTGGTACCAATTTTTGTTTAAGGCTAAGAGTATTTCTGTTATGATACCATCAGGCCCTGTTGCTTTGTTCCAGTTCATCTTCTCCAGTGCTGATTGAGCACCTTGACATTGTGTAATGGTCAGCATGCTTGTCTTGTTAGAACAATTATGACTGAGTTGTGAGTTTGATCCTAACTGGGTGTCCCATACTTTCGGCTTTGTGCCACATCTAAGATATGATTAGAAAATCACCATCTTCTCCAACGCTGATCTTACTTGTTGGTTGGCTCACCAAAATCTTAGATTAAATTTAAAAACTGTTTTACATTAAAATTCTATTTACTTCAACAACATTGACAGCTGAGAATGCATCAGAGTAATTATATATACAATAAATGGTAAATACTAAACTATCAATGAACTTTATGAATTTAAACTATATCTCAGAATTTTCAAGTTCTTGGTATTATTTGGAATATATACAACTAGCAAAGTTATCTGGCATTAAAATAATTATAACTTCCAAGATCAATATTATCATCTATTACGTAATTTACTGAATTTATTATAAGCATATTAAAGATAGAAGCAAATATACTAATATATTAATGAAATACAAATTTGTTTATTTACTATTTTCTTTACAGTACAGTATAATGCTTTCTTAGCTAGTTTGTTGCTAAATACTAGACTGACAGTTAGCCAAGGAGCTGAATACCTGGACCTTCCTGTCATGTTCAAGGGTTTTCGCTCTTGAACTACTCTGTTATGACAACCCCTGGCTACTGTTCATGATAGCTAATTAGGTTACCTATTTAGCATAAAAAATAACTCTGGTCTTGTACTAGAGTGAAAGTTGCTTGGTTCAAATATGAGTGCCTGGACTACTTGTGACAACAGAAACATTGTTGATATTCCCTTATGCACTGTAATGTGTATGTTATCACTGTATCAAGAAATGCCTGTTGAAAACACCCATATCTCAACCATAGAGTAAATGTCATCATAAACTTGCCTCAATATCCAGAATGCTTAACAACTGCAAAAAAATCAGTACCAAATGTGACAGGCAAGTAAAAAAATTGCCTCAAGCCAACTAAACTGTAATTGATGACTCATCAATGTGTATTTGCACCTGAACAGAGAAAAATGATTTTAATATAGATTACAGAAAGTCTAAGAATAGTACCTATTGATTTTAGTGCAACAGAAGAAATTTTCATCCTATTTTAAGACCCTAAAGTACCTGCTGAAAATAATAATAAAAAAAAAGAAATTAGTTTATTTCTAATGGGAAGTTACTATTTAACTTACAAGTAAAATTTAATGAAAAAGAAAATCACCGTACATTCTGAGCTTTTATTTTTATAGGCTTTTAGTTTTATAGGTTCTTTCAAGTATATAAGCCAATAATTATTGTTAAAGGTTTCAAATTGATTTGGTTCATTTGCTGTTATTTTTCATTAAAAATTTTTTGTTTTAGTTTTTTCTGTCTAATCACACTATGCACAAATTTAAAATAATATACAATTTTCTGGTTGTACAATTAAAAACTCTAAAATAAGGAGTTGTTAGAAAGTAATGCAATTAAAACATAAGTACACCCAAAGCAGATATTTAAACTGGATGTTATAAAGATAGGGACATTTTTGTTCAACCTAATCATATATATAATAAAATATCTTGATACTACATATTGATATTAAAGTGTTAAAAATGGATTTTCACTGCATTATCCACATAATCAAAAGATATATTCTCATTTTCGATTGCATCTTCCACTATTTTCACTATAATATTATGACAAAGTAAAATTATGCAATAATGAAGAATTTGAACAAAAGCTATACAAAAGCATTCTTAATAAATTAAATATAATAATTATAATTATTTGTTTGACTAAAAACACTTGCTAGTATACAGAATATTGATAAAAATGCTCAAACTCTTGAAGGTAAACAAAGATCATGTGAAACATTTGAAAATGATGCCAAGTTATGATTTATAATTTGCTAATGCCAAAATAAAAATTAAAAGCTCACATGAAAGTGAATAGATAAACAATATATATTTAATATGAAATATCTATCAATACATGCATACAATTACATGAAGCCAATTAATGTAATAATCACAATATAAAAATACAGTTTTGTGAAATAAAATAATAATAATTCTGGTCTTTTCAAACAGTAGCTCTGTATTAGTAAAAATGAAAAATACACCTGACTTATACAAGCCAATAAAGCACTTAAGTGCAGGCTAATAAACATAGTGGGCAGTCACAGTCATAACAAAAGACAGCAAGCTGTCAAGCAGCTGATGCACTAGAATTGAGCTGATGATAACTGATCAATGAACAGAAACTTGAGAAGATATAGGTGGTAGCACCAGTACTGATAATGGTACTAACAGAAAATGATGGTACTACAAAGGTAACAGAAATTTCGAATTTCTGGAAATCAACATTTATTCACTATGATGTTTTTATACAAATGCACAGTAACATGATGTCATTGATGAGGAAAAATATCATGTAAAGTATGTTTTGATTTTATATAATGATTGAAGTATGAAATAATATTATGCACATATTTATGTATATATGATATATTTAAATCAAAACACTCAAGATGACAGCTACAACACTTGTAAGCTTGGATGTTTCAATTATATTTTGGATATATATTTATGCAAAGTAGATTTTGGTGAGTGACCTACATTAATTTGATTGATTTGATTTGCTAAACTGTAAGAATTATTTGCAGATAGACAACCTATGGAGAATTAGTATGAAAAAATATTTATCTTATTTAAAAGAAATGGAAATGGTTAAGTACTGCATACGGTTATAATTGAACTTCCAAATACCTGGCACCCATTATAAATGTTTTTAAAAGAATAGAAATATTCTAAGAGCAACTGTTTTAATGCCTAGTTTTTATTATATAGATTATGATGTAGAGAAGTAGGATGCTCACCAGGTGTTTGTCACAGATTTGAGAGTAGAATACTAGCATTTGGTAAACTCAAGATTCGGATCTGAAATCAATTTTCCCCATTGAAATTAATGAAAATATTTCCGATTCATGCCAAGCCCCTAAAAATTTGCCACTGCTCTTTACACTTCCTTAAGACTCATGGTGTCACTAAAGGGCTTTTGCAAAATAATGGCAAAAAAGATACAGCACAACAAAGATCCTTCCAGAGCAGAGGTGAACATGTGTACTACATATACTGAAATTCACTCATATCTCAAAATTCAGCTTGTATCTTAAGGCAAAAAGCCCAGCCCAAGTTCGGTTCGTATCTCAAAAAACTCATATGTCGGTATGCTCGTATCTCAAGGTATTACTCTACTTAAACTGTCAAATGCTGAGATCCTCCACATGCATATGATGTGTTGATAAATAAATAGTAATGTACAATGCAGACGTGATCAAATTGAAACTCTCAGAGTTTATTTATGCTTGTTCCCTTTGTAAATGTATATCATATGTGCTCTAGTTCACTTCCATAGCCCAGTCTGATTATTTAATATCCACACATCATACAAATTAATTAAGAGCAAAATTTAGGAAAGTATTTATACTGTCTTCCTTTATCAATTTTGTTCTAACAATACAAACAAGTAAAATAATTGCTCAGATAAGATTCACAGGTGACATATTTGGATCTTTGTATTAAAAACAAAGTTGACAGTCACCAAGGTAGGAAATTAAGTTTTATTTAAAAATGACTGTTCAGTATTACACACACACACACACACACACTCACTCACTCATAGAGACATACACAAGGGATAAAAACTAAATTTTTTAAATCATGAAATTGGCATTATTCTAGATACTATTTTTTCTTTTTTAATAAGAAAAAAATCAGATTTATCTATTTTTTCTCTGTTTTACTGGAAAAGAAAGAAAAACTGATTTTCTATAAATAAATTTCTTACCTTTGAAAAACAACTGAATAGATTTTGCTTTTTATATTTGTTTTTATATTCCTAAAAGCAAACAATGCTTTCCAATTTGACATCTACATTTCAAAAGTAAAACAATGCATAAGATCTTAAAATAAATCCATGTTTATAAGCTATCTGCCAAATTTTGCTTATCTGTCATCCATACATGATACAGGCTTGGGTGATCATGTCTATGAGTCATGGCTGACTAGGCAGAAGATTTTCCACAGTAGGCTGCCATTCCTTTCTATAGTAGACTAGTTGCCAAACAAGGCTATAGAACTCAGTTTTTCCTGCTATTCAACACGTAACTGGGAGGGACAAGAGATGGATCCATACCTTCTCCAAGTGTATTTGCGTGTAAGTGAATGTAACAAACCTGACTGGAATTTGGCCATGGCTCTCTGATTTCTCATTCAATTTTCCTTACAATCACTTACATGCAAATACCATTAGAAAAGGTATGATTCCATCTCTTCTCCCACAGCTATGGGTTAAATAGCAGGACAGACTAGGTTCTATAGGCTTGGTTAGCAAGCATTCTAGAGATGGTGACAATAAAATCACTCATCTTCCAGCAAGCCTGGGCCACCTATGGAGATGTATCAGACCATGAAAAAGCCACAATGGCTGAAATTCTTCAATTGTGTGAGTTACATATTGCAAAAAATCAGTTTCATCTCATGAGAAATGTTCACTTTACCTTTGAAGAAATTTATCTTAATTTGATAATTAGAAGTATTTATGCAATGTTAGGTTAGTAGATTTAACAACATTTCAATTCTTGCTAGGTTGTTCAATGCTGAAGTCAGTTCCTCTTATTCTTTTTTATGTTTTATTTTAATTTATTTATTTTTTTTTTTTCATTTTCTTAATCCAGGACCAAATATATAAGTCTTATTGGACAAAATTTCACAATGAAGTAGTAGTTTTAATGTTAGCCTTTTTGTAAATTAATTACTATCAAAAGCATTTACGTAATATTTTTATCATTTTCTATATCTAGTATTTTCAAAGAACAAATGTCTAGTCAGTTCCTCATAGTTTGGAGTATTGCTTCATTTCCTTAATGAAGGACAGTAGATCATCTATATTGACATTTTTAAAGCCTCTCAAATGTTGCTCAATCAGGAAGTGCTTTACTCTATATAGTACCTGACAAATTGTACATTCTGGCCACACCTGTTTGAGTAGAAACGACTATATAATTTTTGCATGGCCAAATGCATAGTTGGGACAAGGTAACTTGATTTTTTCAGGTCTTTGTGAGTCCTCTTTTCTGTTTTCATCACTTTGGTCCTACAGTCTTTCTACTTTATATTAACACTATGCCTAAGAACATTCTCAGATCATTAGTAAATATTTATATGCAAATAATATCACAGTTTATTGGTACACTTCCAAAAATCTAGATGACCAGAGTTTGACCTAACTCTCACAGCTCAATGGGGGAAAGGTTGTATTGTACCATTCAATACCCACAAAACAAAGCTAGTAATGTTTCATTACCACCATGGGTGAGTTTATAAGGTGTATTTTTATTTTTTTCAAGTTTGCTAAAATAGTTTGTTGAAAATTCTCACTGTCTTTGCAGTCAATTTAGAGGATTATGAATGATGATAGTTTTGACAGGGAGTGTCCTTCACTGATTCTAGAATCAAAAATCTTGGAAAATCAAGCAAGTTCCTCTTTGCTCTTTCTATTGCAGTTAGAAAGTGGTTTATTACTAGTTATATATTATTATTATTATTAACCTTCATTGTCCAAGCACCCCTTAATGAACATGGCCTGCCTCAGTTGTAGAGAAAAATTGCTAATACTACACTACTTATCTGAAGAAGACACAAAGAAAAAAATTATTTTTTTAATTTACAGCAGAAATCTGCATTTACTCCAAAGGAGCATTTTGTAGTCTTGCAGTGTTAATGGCTTCTGAGATGTGCATTAGTGCAATATTTTGTTATTACTTATTACAAAGCTAAACAGTCCTAACTAAATATTCTTTTTGACAAGGATCAAATGAGAAAAGTATTACTCATTATTTGGTATTATAAGGAAGCATAACTTCATTTTTAATTTCTCTGGAAAATTTGCTTGTTAGTGTCAGAAGTTTTCTCACTTTAGATTTTGTAAATCATATCTAGTCAAGCACTATAGATTTAAAGGCCTAAAATCTAACTTTTTCATCATACTGTTTACCAAATTATCTGTAGCTTTTTATTATATTCTCATAAAATTTAAAACATATTTTATTCCTCCATGATGCAACTTTCAATCTACAACATTTAATCATGGAATATCATGTTTCTCTATATTCAGTCTTTTAAAACCTGTTTACAGTAACTTACATTGATAATACAAACAGGTTTCAATATATTTTTTTAATTTTATATTTTACAAGCAAATAAAAGTTGTTTCTGTTAGAGTTGTATGCTTAATAAAATATTTTGAGTGTCAGTCTCTTAGTATTAACATTTTTATTATTGTTATATAATAGTTCACTAATTATTAAAAAGAGAACATTTAAATAACATTATAATATTGAGCAGTGCTTTGCCATGTCAAACATAACTTTACAGTGTATATTATAAAGATAACCAAAAACTTAAAACTCAACAGAAAGTTTATTGTCTATTATACAAGAGCATATTATAAGGAAATTAGAGAACTTTTCAAGCAAACACTATACATAGACATAATAGTTTTACATTATGAGCAGAGAATCAACGTCAAAATAAAAGAAATAATCATGAAATTTTTCTGTCAAGCATTACATCTGTAAAAACCATGATTGTGACATGCTACCAGATTAGGCTATGTTTAGTACATGTGTAAACATATACATGAAGGCATGATATTTTTTTTTACAAATACAAAGCCTCGATTTTAAGTAATCAGTAATTTATGAGATCAACAAGCTTTATATTGTATTACAAAATTCTTCAAACTCACTCTTGTGGACACATCAATTAATTAAGCACATATATTGGTAGACACATGCAAGCATAGTTAGAATATTTAAGAATATTAAGTGATTTATTCAATTGCTTACATCAACTTTGGCATTTTCTCTTAAAAGTTGGCTTCGTCTTCTGATATATAAAGTTCCTGGAAAATAAAATAAAAACATTCAAAGTGTAAATAGTTATAATAACTTTGTAATATTAAATAATTTTAATGGCTGTAAATCAAGATAGCCCTTAAAACATCTAAATGTCATCTCTGGTAAATCAATAAGGATCTGAGTAATAATATTTATCTTAACTAAGAAAACAGAGTAAATACTGTGTGTAAATGACTCTTTTGAGTAGTTTCTAACACATTACTTATCATCTCATCAGAATGTGTTGAATATAAAGAGAGGATTTATAAATAAATTTTCAAAAAAGCAAAAATAGTTTTTTAGTTTGTTTTTTTTACTTGACTATAGTAATTCTAATAACAAATCCCATTAAAAGGTTTGTTTCAGAAACTATCAAGTAATTAAATTTTGTATACAGTCTTATCATCAGATGGGGATTGGTTAATTTTCTTTTTTTAAAAATAACATATCCTAAAATTTGACTCTTGGTCAGGAAACAGAATTTTGTTTTTGTAATGATAAGATAGTGACTTCTTTCAGATTTTCTTCCACATATCTCATAGAGTTAAAAAGAACAGACATCCCATTATGATTGTGGATAATCCTCATCAAAGAACCATGAAAGAACTCTTTTGCAAAGAGCTCTAAAAATACATCTAAACAGATTCGCTCTTTTACTTATTTTTAAAATAAAAATTCAAATAATTTAAAAGGGATTTATTACATTTACTTCATTCTTTAATTTGAAGAAATATTTAACATTGATTATTCTATGTAAGTAACTATTCAGAAAATCTTGAACATCAGGTGAGGTTTTCTGTTTAAATCATTGTTATCATCATAATCACTGCATATAGTAAAGAGAAAGAAAAAACGTAACAAAAGGAAAAAAAAATTGGAAAAATCTCTAAAGAAAGAAAATTGAGAAAGAAAAAATTTATTTTTTATGAAGTAGGAGTGTTTTAAATCAAATTTAATCAGGAGAAATATTCAAACAAAAATAAAAAATCATTGAATATATAATAGTTTAAGAAAAAAAAATAAAGTGAATTACAAAGAAATTTTCTAATATATGTAAACAAATAAATATTCTTATTATATGTCTTTATTCAGCCCAGCATTTTTCATCTTGATTGTTTCTACTCACAATGTTTCAGTCATTATACCCTCTAGCTTTCTTCAGGTATTTGATATACTCAGTAACCTTTTAGGAATTTTCAACCAAGTATTTTATTCAATCCACAGGGGACAGACTATTATTATTCTGCATCCCATGCTTAGGGGATATTTTGTATCAGTTAAATTCACTTTTGTGTTATATGTCAATTTCTTTCACTGAACCAAAGTATCTGACTTTTCTGAGCTACCCCAACCCAAGGATTAAACTTATGACTGCCAGGAAACCAGATATGCTTTAACCTATGCTTTAATCTGATAGATCATATGTCTCTCAGATAATTCAATTTGCCATCTCAAAGAGTTTCTATTGACCAGGAATTTTTGATCCTTGGTTGGTCACTAAGCTAAATGTTTTTTTTTTGGGACAGGTAGTGAGGATTAAACTCATTTCACTGACAAATTAGCCTGCAAAATTAATTTGGTCACCATTGTGCTACATTAGGCTTCCTTGATAGTTATTTGCTCACCTTGGTTTTGTATGTCACAGATTAAACTCACTAAACAAGCAATGATCTGTGAGAGTAACTTACTAAACATTACTTTATGGTGGGCACCCATGATATATAGATTACAGACCATGTTTTATTTAAATTAATGTTCTGGCATCTCAAAAAATAAATAAATAAAATGAAATAAAATTTTTGAATAATCAACTATATTGCTTTCAAAGATCAAATTATTTTCTTTTTTCTTAAAAGTTTCTCATAATTACTTAATTTTCTTGTTTATAAAATGAATAAAATACAGAAATTTAAGGTGGGTGAGAAGCTACAAAGTGAAAGGTTTTGGAATATGGTTTAAAAGACAGAATCTTTATGATACTGAAATACTAAAAAAGAAATAAAAAAGGTAAGATTGAGATGTAGTCCTCTTAAAAAATAATAATTCACTTTTAATTTCCATAAGTATATTGTGAACTAAAAAAGGAAGATGTTTATCTACTATCATCCCAATGATACCAGAAATCAGTAAGTGCTAAAATCATAGAATTGAATATAAAGCAACAAACATTTCTTTATGCAAACACAATACTACAACTTTTTTTAAACTGGTAGATTTTAAAAAACATTAAAAAACTAAAAATTGATATATGTATTCATTTGACAAAGCAAAATACTAATGTATTGACTGAACATTTTAACATTACTTTTTATTATTGTAAAATAATCCAATTATTTAATCACAACACACTGCACATTATTAAGTATTTACAAAATTTAAATTTTCTTTCAGTTTTGAAGACATAACTTAAAGATAAGAATACTGAGTAAAAGATTCTATCGTCTATCCAAAGTGCTGGGCTGCCAATCATTACAAACTTCAAAATAGAAATAAAGAGATACTGATTTTAAATCAAGTCAAAGGATCTCTCTCTTTCACTATCAGTTTATATATGTAGCTTTCTACAACTTATATAAATATATGATATATAGCTTTTAGCTTATTAATAGAATAATAAATACAAAACTTAAGTTTGAGTTTACATATCAAATGCCAAGGGATAATGCTTGTTAACTTAAGCTTATATAAATGAAGACTAATTTCAAATTAGAATAAACTAAACAATAAAAGCTTAGAAATGTGTAATAGAAGTACAATAGTTTGATTTTTCTAATATGAATACACAACTTTGATTTGTAATTTGATTATAATTACAGAATATTCCATTTATCACTTTGTTCATATCTGAGTATATAACTTTCACTCAGTTAACAGTTTTTAGATTTTATATCTTATTTACAAAATATATTCAAGGATGTTTCCTTCACTATTGTGTTTATTAAATTTAGTTAAATTTTAAATTTTCAACATTTTCTTTGACTACCAATAACTGACTTACATTGCATAAACAAGGGAAAGAAAATCCCCATATTAACTATTGTTAGTAAAATGTTGTCGTCAGTTCATCAATCAATGAAACTTTTGCATAATCTAAGGTTCAATTTATTAAAGACGAACATGCTAATCATTGAATAATATAAATGTTTTAATACCAGACAATTTACTGCAAGGTTACTGTTACTTCTTAAAATCCTTATAAAACAAGTAATATACTTGGAATAAAGTTGCTCATCTAGATAAATTCCTCTGAAGGCTAATTAATATTTTATTAATCCTATCTATGCTTAAATATTGCATTATGTTTTTACCAAAGTTTCATCTAGCATTACAAACTCAATATTAAACTACTTACACACACAGAAGCTAATTGGCAGGTAAATTATTCCTTGTCTGAAAGTGCATCCATATGCCAGCATCTTGTTTGTATGTGATCAATGCAATATATAATTTGAAGATCTTGAAGCATTTAAATATTTTAAGAAAGAAAAGAAAAAGTAAAACAGAGTCTCATCAGGATTTAAAATATGAATTTATGAAATAAAAATTTCAGGTTAAATACCCAATTTCTTTTTAATGGAGCATAAGCACCACTGGTTTTTTTTTTATCTCAACAAAAACTCAGTTTATTTTTATACTTAGATTTAGTTTTCTAAATGCTTTTCTGAAACTTCTTTGAGAAAAGGTAAATAATGTATATAGTGCAGCACATGCACATTCTTTTGAATTGTGAAGTTGTAACTGATCTAAGAGTAACATTTCTATGAAAAAGTGATAGTTAAAAAGATGATATTGTTCTTGGGTAAAATCAGGATAAGTGTCTTCAATAAAAATAGGATCCAATTGTACTGGTATGTTTTAATACAATAGGTCAGGATAATACAACAATAATTTGTATTCTTATAGAAATATTATAAGACAGATTATGTTATAGTATCTTTCATATTATTTCTTGTATAGAACCTCTCTATACACTATTCTTTCTCTACCTTCTGTTTAGCTGCTACAGACATTAATAATACAGTGCAATGATTGACCATGTGAGTTTAAGGTTTATAGAAATCTGACACCTGTTAGCAGCAGAAGAAACATTTTGATTTTCAGTTCAAGTTCAACAAATGCTTTTTCATCATTTTTCATTTGATATTCAGTAGAGGCAGGATTTATATATTATCAAATAGTTGTTAACTAAAATGACTAATATCAATATGTTGTGGCTTTACTAATAAAAAAAAATGTTTATAAGGATTAAATCCACAAACAGGTACCTGGACAAAAATTTTACAATGCCAAACCTACTAATTTAGAGACAAATTGAAAAAAAATAATTGTAAAAGTAAAATTGTGCCAATTCTGTATTTTTACTACACCTGAAGGCAACTATGTTAGTCCTAAATTATTACTGACCTACAATTAGTGAGAAAATATTTTATTACTATGCTCAAATTTTAGACAACTTCAAAAGATAGAAGATTTTTTAAAGAATTCATGGCGATTTAAAAATTCAACTGGATATCAAAGTTCAATCAGTGTTTTTCTGTTTTATGATGATTTTATTGTTAAAAGCTTTCAAATATTCTTTAACACTTTACATCCATTTCCAAAATACATTATTTCAGTATAAAATGAGAGCATGGAATTATACTGTCAATTATCTTTGTCAAGAACTACTGCCTGCTCAAGTTTTCAAAGGTAACCAAAGAACCAGCACTAAAGATTTATTAAAATTTAAGCAGAGTAACTAAAATAAATGAAAACTCTGGGTGAAAATCTACAAAAATGATTTTAAAAAATATGGAATGGAACTTTTAAATACCTAAATTATTGCTTATCTGAGTTTTATTATTCTTATTTTTTTTTTTAAAATTGAAGAGTATTTTTGTAAAAGCTGAACGCACTTTTAATTTTAACTTTTACAAAAATACTTGCAATATCCTTGACACTAACCCTATTTTGATGTCTTTTTTGAGTTATCAATATCACACATTTAATTGAAATCTTTTTATAGCAATACAAGACTTTCGATTTGTTTTGGAAATTTTTTATTTTCACTTTAGTTAAATGAACACAGTGCTGATGAAATCCGTAGATCTGTCAGAAGAAATTCATAAGGTATATCAGTATAACAAACGAGGATCTAACAAAGAAATATCTGAGTTGTGTATATATCATTCATCTGATGAGGAAATATAGAAGGAAGAAAGTAGTGAGAAGAAGCCAAGAACTAATGTGGCCTTTGCAACATTAGTATAGAACTATGCATATATGCCAATGTGAACATAACTGATTATTGGCAGAGTCAATAATAATGACATTTGAGAAGTAAAATAAACAAATCATTTTTCTATTCAAAATAAATAAAAGCATAACACTTGGAAGTAGGACTACTTAGCAATAATTTAAGTGCAAAATTGATTATTAAATAGAGAAACAAGAAATTAAGTATAAGCAATGCTCAAAATGAACAATGCCTAAAATCAACATAAATTGTACATGCAATAAAAGTAAAACAAAAGTGTCTATTAGCAGTGAAAGCTAATTTGAGGACAATAAATAAAGCAAGCAATAAGAACACAAGAATAATAAAAAAGAATATCCATACATTTAATCTCTTCATTCATTATTTCAGAAGACATTATGACATTGATAGTTATAAAGTGAAGCAAAAATAATATATAAAATTTCTTCATATAATTAATATTTTTTTAGCATATTTTTTTAGCATGTAATATTTTAGGAGTATTATAATAGTGATGACAATGGCTGATTTCACAAAAAGGTCAGCAAATTCCAACAATGCTAATTCAAAATAAGCAATTCTTTTCATGTCATTTCATGCTTATATTTATCTCATCTAATTACATATAATACCAAAAATTGAACCTTACAATCAATTTGAATCACTAGTCTGTATCTAACTTTTCCCATTCTGTAACAAAGAACAAGAATGAATGTTGTATGTATGTATGTGTCTATATATATTCAAACAAGTTTTGTTAAAGAGAACTGACAAGATATGTCTTATATTTTTAATACATTTTTCATGTTGGCAGATTAGTTTCCATATCTTGCTATTGAAAGTGTAAAGGAACTTCCCAGTTTGTGTTTGGTAAGGTTTTCAGCTTTTGACTGGCTTCAGTCATTATCAATAAATAAAATGAAATGAAATTCAAACTCTCTATGGTAGCATGTACTGTTGGTATGATTTTGAATGTTTGTGTTGTCATGTAAGTGTGATGTTATTTTTCTGAGTTTTGAAAACACTGTGGTGTTGCATGACTGTGGTATAGTATTGGATTATGAGAATTTAAATACATTTTAAAATGTCTTTTCCACAATCATAGGATATTCTGTTAATTTTGTTATTTTGATTTAATGAGGATAGCATGCTAAATTTTTAATCTTTGTTTACAGTTTGTTTAGTATTATTGTGTTAGTCATAAGGAGCTGACTTATTGTAATTTTATGTTTTTGTATAGTGTTATCATATAGCATTTTAGTCATAATTATGACATGTGAGTCTACACTAGTTAGTTGTATCTGTATGTCTTATATCAGATATGTTTTTGTTTTTTTTTAATATTTTTAGAAACACAATCTCCAAAGTGCAAGTGAATTTGTAAACAACATATAGAGGCTGTCTATATTTCTGAGATGAGGTATTATGTACAGTATTTACATTATTCGGACTATTGTCCTCATCTTTGTCAAGGACACATGGTACGGTGGATAAAGGCGTTGGTTAGATCCAGTAACAGACCCAAAGAGTGTGAGTTCAATACCCGGTTCAGGCAGTGGAGAACTTTCAGAGGGAAAATTACCAGGAGATAACTGATAACTGACATCCATCAAACATGGCTCGTGGAACTAGAACAGTCTACCCCAGCGATCGAAATAAAGGGTTCGGTTCGAAATTCCAACCACCTGAAGAAGGCCGGAGCGTATAACGGCCGAAACGTTGTGACAAATATGGCGACAAAGATGAGGACAATAGTCCGAATAATGTAAATACTGAACATATAGAGGATTTGATTTTAATAGTATTAACAAAATGTAACATGAACTGTGGACAATTCCGTTACATGTTCAACACTAACATATAAAAACTAATTTGCTAACAAGAAATACTTATTAAAAATATAACATAACTTATCTGTTGTTTTTAACAAAAATTGTTTGAATGAACATTTGCTGCTAGAAATACTCTACATATAATTTCAGTAAAGTGCTAATACTCAAACATTGTGATATATTCCTCACAAGTAGTTTATTCTTCCGGTTGAATTCCATAAACTGTCATCTTTTTTTACAACTCAATACTTTTGTAGTATCATTGTTCACTTATACAATCTAATAAACAGCATTTAGTAAACATATTTGACTGATAAAAGTCGTGCAAACACTAATACATTTAAGCTTTTATCATTTTATCTCTGCAAATCTGATTTTGTCAGATCAAAAGAGGAAAGTACATGTCATGTATTTCAGTTATTTTGATTATGTTCAGATAAAATCATTTCAAAAGTTATCTCAAGTTCAAGCTTGATTAAAATCAATTCAGCTATTTTGAAATGAATCCTGCATGATAAAGTTCCATCGGTATTTTAATAGAATAAATATAATATTCATATCCTTTCTATTTACTCTTTAGTCTAAAAGCTTAATAGTTAATAGCATAACTGTATAGGCTGAACTATTTTCTCTTAAAAAATAAACTCATTTCTTCATTTTATTAAATCTGAAACATTCTTACAAATATTTTCAAAAGAATAGCTTCTCAGTTAACCAGCTCAGAAATAAATAGCCATATTGTATTAATAGCCATCTCTTTATTACAAAGAAATATTTCCCTACTCTTCAATCTTTACTAACTATAAAAAGAACAAAATAATTCTAAATCTTTTATGTCAGGATTTTTTAGATGAATAATTACCATTATTATATGCATTTCTATCATGACTAATTGATTAAAGCATATCTGGTTTCCTGGCAGTTGTAAGTTCAATCCTTGGCTTGAGTAGTGAAGAAAAATCATGCTATTTGCTTCAGTAAAAGAAACTGACAAGCAACTCAAAGGTGAATAGACAAGAGAGAATATGATATGAGATGTTCCATAAGCATCTACAGATTGAATAAAGTGTTCAGTTATATGATGGTTACTGAGTACAAAGGCAGACACTCCAGCAGGACATAACAGGTGAAACATTGTCAGTATAACAATGAAGATAAACATTCTAGTTCAAACAGATAGATACATAATAATTCTAAAAACCCATAATTATAAAATTTGAGTAAATTAGTTAGTTTTTAACATTTTTGAAACCTAATATATCAAGTCAGTATGCAGATATCACAAAGAATGTAGAAAGAGTTATATATAGTTATCTGTCTCTAGTGATATAGTTAGAGTGTGTACTATCTGGGGCAGTTCTTAAATTTGTTACACCTTCCCTACTTCCGCCCCACAAAAATTACAACATATTGACTTCATCTTTATGTAATATGTTTATATAATAAAGGTAGTTTGTGTACCATTATAATATTACTTTCACATACTCAAACATACTAGTACGTTTTAAATACACACCAAACATACTTGACCTTTAAAAGTAACAGTTAAACAAAAGGCAAAATCAACATTTAGGGAAAAAAGTAAAAAAGTGTAAAAAATTTGACTGTCTTTATTTTTAAAATGAAAACTACAACTTTCTACAAAGTAACTTTGCTTACTTTTCCTATAAAGGCTTATACAGCAGACCCAAAAGTGCTGCCTCCATAAAAGTATCACCCAGGGTGGACCACCTGCCACGCCTCTCTAGTTACACTACTCTTTGTCTTTGTTAAAACAAAATGTAAATTAATTTTTGTAATACGAGATTATTGCAAAAGTTTGTGCACAAATTTCATTGTTAATATAATTTCTAATCAGGTACAAATTTTTGCAATAGTCTAGTACTTGTTCAAAGTAACAGATTAAAATAAAATTACTGTATAAAGAATTAATAGCAGGGAAATTGTAAACAATCAATTTGCAATTTCCTTGATACACATTAGTGTTTAGACACAAATTTTCATTATAGCCATTCATAAAACCATAAAAGGTAGATTAATTTTATTTTTGCTTTAAAAACTTTTAAATTTGAGAAATAAAGTAATTCTTAATAAACCTTTAAGGACAGTTAAAATTAAATGGGTTTGATAATTATAAAATAGTTTGAAAAATTAAAAAATTTCTTAGGTTTAAGAACTCCAACTTGTATGCAGCAGTACTAACAAACCTTTTTGTGATGTCAATGAACACTTGCTGCCATTTTTGTAATGCCAATGAATACTCATTGTCACTTACGTAATGCTTGTTGTAGTAGAGACTTTGTAATCGCAGATACAACTGTAGTTTGCTGTTGAACAAAGCTGGTGTCAGACACCATCAAATAGCAATCACACTAATAGTACTTGATGGATTAATGATCTGTATAGTGATCCGAATAGAGGAATAGTGTAGAGAATAGCTGTCTGTATAGTAATAGAAGATAGACTAGAAATAGAAATTCATATAATATAGAGGATAGGCTAGAAATGATGATCATTAGTCATCAGCTACTTCCTACATATATGCATTTCCTCTATGGTCACGTGGTCTACATAATTCAATAATGGGATCACCCGTGTTTGCACGCTGGTGATCTATGTTAAAACTCAAGTGTCGGCAGCGATACTTTATTTCTCTATAACACCTCCTCTTTGAGATGACTTCCCCTGGAGTCTATATTTCTTCATCTTCGGTTCAATATTCAAATGTTCCATTGTTGTTCTTTTTCTTTTACTGTACCTCCTTGGTTTACTAATTCCTGGTGGCATGGGTATGTCAAACATGTCATACAATATTTCTATCAGTACCCCTTTTTGTGGATTTACTAAATCAGTGACTCTTCGTTTTAACTGATTAAGGTGTCATTTATGTTCCCACCTTTGTCCCTGTACCATGTATGTCATTTTTCCAATGCATTTTTTATAACACCATCTTCCCACCAGGTTTAAAATATTTATTTATATTATTTTGTTTCCTTGATGTTCTCATCTTCCATTCTGGTAGTAATTTGTTAAATACGGACTTAATCTTCCTGGTGAACATCAACTCTGCAGACGACATTCCTGACATGGTGTTCGGGTTTGGTGTTATTCTGTAAACACACAAAATTGTTGTAGCATTTCTTCATCCGACTCCTCTCCCTCTGACTTTTTTAGTGCCCTTTTAAAAGTATCGACATACCATTCTGCTTGTCCGTTTGATCTTGGGTGATAAGGGGCAGTTGTAATATGTTCTATTGCTAATGATTTGCAAAAAAACTTAAATTCACTAGATGTGAATTGAGTCCCATTATCTGAAACAATAGAGTCAGGAACACCGAACCTTGCAAAAATCTTGTGTAGGAAATTTATTGTTACCACAGTAGTTGGTCTTGTACATTTTAATATTTCTGGCCATTTAGTGTAACTATCAACTACCACTAGGTAGTATGCTTTGTTTAACAGTCCTGTGAAGTCTATATGTATTCTGGACCATGGCATATTGGTTTACAACCAAGGTTGAACTTTGATAGGTGGTGACTTCATTGCTAGAGCACAACCTCTGCATATCTTGATCCATTTTTGGCCAGTAAGTATAACACCTCATTAAGGATTTCATTCTAGAAATTCCTGGATGTCCTTTAGCATATGTTTTTACAATGATGCTGGTATCACAATTCTTTCTGTGTACATAAGTACATCATTATATAATAAAAATGCATTATTTCTAATAATATTTTTTCCTTTAAATCTTAATTGCTTCTTCATTTTCATTATAAAGTTATCTTTTCCGACTTAATTCTTATTTCCTCCAATGTTATGGGCAGTTCTCTTACAGTATTGAATAATACATTATTAATTTCATTTTCGGCCCTTATCGTCGCAATTACTGTGTCTTCGAGTGGTTCACAGAATCTTGGTATTAGTCTAGACAATCCATCTGCATGACTTATTTTTTGGATTGTAGAAATTTTATAATTATAGTTCAATAGGATAGTACCCCCAGCACTGCAGTCTATTTGCTATATGTGTGGGAACACCTTTTTTTGATCCAATATGGACAATAATGGATGATGGTCTGTCTGTAGTATGAATTCTCTACCATGTAGGAATTTATGAAACTTTTTCATAGCAAATATGATGGCCAATGCTTCCTTTTCAATTTGGTTGTAGCTTTTTTCAGCTGCAATTAACGTTCTTGAAGCATGAGCTACTGGTTTAGTTGTTCTGTCCTCATATTTGTCTAGTATTATTGCTCCGATACCAGAATCACTTGCATCAGATGCAACCACAATCTTTAATTTAGGGTCAAAATGAGCTAGTGACAAATCTGATGTTAAGAATTTCTTGATTTCTTCAAAAACACTTTGACATTTATCTGTCCAATTCCATTTCACATCTTTCTTTAGCAGGTTATTCAAGGGGCTCTTAATTTGTGCATGTTTGGTATATATATATATATATATATATATATATATATATATATATATATATATATATATATATATAATAGTAATTAGCAAACCATAAAAATGCTTGTAACTTTGTTACATTTGTTAGAGTGGGCATGTTCATATTGCATTCACCGTTGAAGAATCCAGTCTTCTACCATTTTTTGTCCTAAATATTTAAGTCTGGACATAAACAATTTGCATTTTCCTTCACTAATCTTAAAACCATATTCTTTGATTCTCTCAAATACTTTTTTTACATGTTACGTATGTTGCTTTTGGGTCTTACTTTTAATAAGTACGTCATCCAAATATACTTGAGCACAATCCAAACCGGCAAGCATGGTATCCATTACTTGTTGGAATATGCTTGGTGCTACCTTTATACTGAAAGGAAGTTGATTGAATTTGTATAATCCTCTATGAGTGTTGTTAATAGTTTTGAGCACTTCATCTACTAGTACTTGGAGGTAAGTGTCTGACAGGTCCAATTTATAAAAAAATTTACCTCCAATTTGGCAAAAATTTCCTCTGGACTTGGTAATGGTAGTTATATTGTTTTAAACTTTCATTTAACCCCGTCGAAAAATCAGCACATACACAGATTTTATTATTCTTTTTTTAATGTAGACTGTTGGTGATGCCCATTCAGAATAGTCTAATTTTGATATCACACCTAATTTTTCTAGTCTATCCAATTCATTAACTGGATCTAAGGCTGCAAAAGGTACACTCTTTTTTGGCTTAAATCTCAGTTTTATGTTCCCTTTAACTCAAACTTAGCTTTTGCTTTCATGCATGTCCCTAGACCTTCTAAGAAAATTTCTGGAAAACTCTTTTTCAGTTCATTTTTCAATTTTTCAGTTGTCATATTAGTACTGGTTGTAACAACATTTATCTTGTTGCAAAAAGAGTTAACTGGAAGGTCCTAACAATCAAACAATGCAATTCTGCCTGTTCCAAACAAATTAGCAGTATTCTTTAATACAAACACTACTGCTTTTTTGGTTTTTCCCACAAAACAAACATTACAGCTGAATTCACCCAAAAAGTTCATTCTCTTTCCTAACACTCCATACACAAGATTATCAGAAGTCAATAAACTGTGTTTACCCATTTTTCTCCATGTCTGTTCATTTATGAGAGTGATATCAGATCCTGTATCTAGTTACAATTTTATTTTTACATCATTAATTTGCAAAAAAAAAAATTCCTCTTTTGAGATGTCTTGTTAATTTCCCTTTTAGGCTTCTTATCGTTACTCCATGTATTTATCATGTCCACATAAGTTTTATTTTTTCTCTCCATATTTTGTATCTGCAACACATGTTTGTGTCCTAATCTCCCATATTCATAACATTTTTTGTTCTTGAAGAAACAATCACTTTTAAAATGCTTACCTCCACAACCATGTCAAGTATTAGGTATTGAGGAGGGTTTATCGTCTTTTTTCCTGTTCTGTTAGTTGAAAAACGTTTGTAGTTTTTTCTTTTAGATGGTCAGATACTATGTACTTGTGAATTGTCTTTTTTCTTAATCCCTGTGGTACTGAGTTTCAAATTCACAACACGTTGACATTCTTCCACTATTTTCTGGCGAGTTAATTTGGAATCCATTTCTAATTTAGCAAGTATCCTGGATCTTATCTCTGCATCCTTATTAGAAGTTAAACCCTGTATAAATATCAGGCATTTAAATAAATCAGGAGTTAATTCATTTAATTTGAATTTTTCACATTCTCGATTCATGACTCCTGCATAAGTGACAAAATCTTCATTGTAAGTTAAGACATTGCCATCATATATTAAATAATGAGCTCCTATCAACAAAAATTATTGATAGTATTTGAACAGTCTCCTTAAAACTGATCTCTCCCGTTTTTTTGTTTTTTTTTTGCGAAATATAATTCACATATTTTTCATGTTCGGCAGGGGACAATTTCCTTAATAAACTTTCTTTTCATCATTCCAATGTGAACAATCCCTTTTGATGATCCCTTCTATAATAAGCTGGAAAAGTTATCCCTTCATCTGGATTGCATACAAATTCACTGATTGAATTAGCAACAATATCTGAAGTGAATGAATCTGAAGTTTTTTCTTCCATGGTTTTGTTAAACTCAAAAAACTTCTGTTGTAGTTGTAATTGCTGTTCATGTTGCCGTTTTTGCTGCAGCAAATGTTATTCTTGTAATTTTTGTTGCTCCAACTGTTGTTCTTCATGTTGCTTCTGTAGTGCCAACATTTGAACTATGATAGCTTTTAGTTCTTCCATTTTGCTGAACAAATCCCCATGTAAGTTCAAGGTATTCTTGTGAATCCTTGTCACCACTTTTGTAATGTCAATGAACACTCGTTGCCATTTTTGTAATGCCAACTAATACTTGTCACTTTTGTAATGCGCATTGTAGTAGAGACTTTATAATCGCAGATACAACTACAGTATGCTGGTGAACAATGCTGGTGTCAGACGTACTTGCTCAATAATACTCGCTCGAATAGTAATTTGTATAGTGATCCAAATAGAGGAAAAGTATAGAGAATAGAGTAGAGAATAGCAGTCTGTATAGTAATAGAGGATAGACTAGAAATAGCGATCTGTATAGTAATAGAGGATAGACTAGAAATGGCGATCATTAGTCATCAGCTACTTCTTATATATGTGTGTTTCATCTGTGGTTACATGGTCTACTTAATTCAGTAATGGGATCACCTGTGTTTGCTCAATAGCGATCTATGTTCAAACTCAAGTGCTGGCAGTGATACTTTATTCCTATATAACACCCTTAAAATTAACTTCAAAATTAGGTCTTCAAAAGTTACATGATGTACAAGTATATATGGTATATATTTCCATCCACGAAATGGGTAATATTCTTAATATCCTAATTAAGAAATCAAATGACACATAAAGGAAAAATGAAAGCCATGAGAAACAAAACATTTTTTTCTTGTAATTAATTACATTTTGATAAAGACAATTTTATAAAACTTTCAATTAGATTTGTGGACTTCTTAGTGCTACAAATAGCAACTAATTTTTAGATACTTTTTATTACAACATCAAAGAGGTTAAAATCATCACCCAAAATATGGACAGATTGGGGATAACTGTTCTGCTTTTTATTGATGGCACCGTGTAGATATCCTATTGCTGTATTAACATTTTTGTCTGATAGTACATAAACAGCTGTAATTATTACAAAGAAAAATTGCAAGGAAGGTAAAAAGGCCTACATTTAACAGCTAGGTACTCCAAGTTAGTGGAATAATGATTACCCAGTATGCCACTGTCAGCGCACCAGCCATTATGTACTCACCTCAAAAATTTAGTTTTTAAAAATCATACCAAACCCACTTATATGTAAGATGATATTTTTATAATAGCCAAATATCTAGCTGAAGTTTTTAAAAAATCTAAAAGAAACTTTTGAAAGTAATTCTGTATAGGAAATAGCCAGGTCATCCAGCTTTTCATGGATAATTCTTCTTGAATTTGGCAAGCATCAAAGATACAGAAAACAGAAATATGGTTGCCAGTCTAGGGTTCTTGCTCAACTAAGGAAACAACCATGCAAACCATATTTCAAGTATATTTATCACAAATGTAAGATTTGTCAACAATAAGCAAGATGAGTTTGATACATAACAGGTTAGTCAAAAACTTGTATTTTGTTACTGACAAAAACTTGGTTGCATTCATCTGTCCCAAACACATTTATTGAACTGTCAGGCTGCACAGTATTTTGTTGGGACAGAAACAATATGTATTTATGTACATAATGGGTGGTGCACTGACAGCTGTTTTGTTGATTATCATTCCAATTTTATTTAATTTTTATTCACCAACAATATAGTTAGGGGACTTATTGTTAATAGGACTTTGATGCTAATTATTTTAGAAATAATATAGAAGATAATAATATTAACAGATTTTTTAATGGAAATTTTGTATCTGTGAAGGGGATATTCACTGTTGAAATTAAAGAGAGAAGAGTGAGCTTGAATTTTTTTTTTGTTTTCTTGTATAATGAAGTTATGGCTATTTAAATTAATTAAAACATTGAGGGAGGGAGTCTACTGATCATATTAAGATCATAAGTAAAATAGAGAACAGAATTACTTTCAAAAGTTTCTTTTAGAATTTTTTAAAACTTCAGCTAGATATTTGGCTATTATAAAAATATCATCTTACATATAAAGTGGGTTTGGTATGATTTTTAAAAACTAAATTTTTGAGGTGAGACACTATCAAACTAAGAGGAGAGCCCATCATGAAGTCATCAGTTTGCATTCAGATGTTACCAAGATGTTCGTAAAAAGAAGCTAAAATACAAGCTAAAAGAAGTTTGCAAAGAGTAAGAGGTTAAATTTTAGGCAGTGATATTGAAGGATGTTTATCAGTGTAAACAACTGCAATCTCTATTTATAAAGATCACCATGCAATTTATTGTAATATAGTAGTTTCTTTAATGGAAATACTAGTAAAAAGGTTTTCTCTGTCTAATAAAACTCAAGCATCATTATTAGGCTTGGTAGAGCATAAAATTTGGAGAAATTTATGGGTTGACTGAACATGGAATCTATTAAAGAGATATGACAAAATAATATTATTAAGGGATTTAGATAATTGGTATATTGGAGTGAGAATGAGTTATAGTGGGTTGCCAGGTTTATGGCTCTTCACATTACCATAAAAATGGCCTGGGTAATAATCTCCAGTGATTTTTTTTTTTACCTTCATGGTTCCTACTTTAGCATTATTAGTGGTAAGAATTTATTTTTTTTTAGAGGTCAGTAGTATATTTTAATTTTTTTAAAATTTTGATTGATCAAAAAGATTTTGAATTGTTTTTCAAAAAACTGTTTCAGTTTAACAATGCAAATATTACTGTTGTTTTCTTATGATTATATCTTTATTATTAAGAGAGCTCTCTAGCAACAGTTTCTAATTTTTGAGTTACATGATCTTATTTACTGGGAGCTTTGTATATAATATAGCCTAAGCTTGCAAAACCAATAAAGTTGATAAAAAAAGCATTTACAGGATTTAAATAACCTATTAAAGATGAATATTTAACTATAATGACAATGTTAACATCATTTTTGTTGAAATTTATACAATTTTACTTAATTTTTATCTTTCATGATTTACTTTAAATATTGTTTTCTGATTTCCATTTAATCTTTAGAAAAGATAAAGATAATTAAGTCTTTTAAAAATTTGTATAATAGGTAGTTTAGTGGAAATCCATCTATATACATTACAGAAGAAATAAAGGAACAAAATATTTTGTAGTTTGTTTAAATTTTCAGCAAGAAGAGATATATACTAGTTTTTATAGATTTTGTAAAAACTCAAAATCTAACAAAGTACAAGTAAAGCAAGGGAAGAAATAAAAGTTAATGTTTCATTCTATGCTACAAAAAGCATGATTATAATCTTTTAAGAGATTATTAAAAAATGTATACAACAGATTATTTAACAATAATGAATTTTGGAAATAAAAATCTAAGTTATCAAAATTAGATATCAATGTATTTTCAAATATAGACTACATAGTAGAGAGAAATGAAATAGTCCCAAAATAAGCAAACTAAGAAATATACTCAAAATTCAGTGGGGAGTATGGTGTTGATAATATAACCAATTGACAAGACATCAGAATTTTTGTTAATCCTTTCTTGGACTTTGAGAATATTTCAGCACCTGCATATTTCCAAAAATTAAACAGTTACTTCCAACAATTCAAGAGGCTTTTGGACATATATTAGTTGGTTATTCTTTATTTTTTCTACACAAATCTTTGAAATTTTTAGAAAAATAGAAAAGGTATGAAACAAGAATTTACTTTAAAATTTCAACATTTAATGACAACTCTTATAAGGGCTTAAAATAAATAAAATGATTCCAATGTTTTCATTTTCCTTTTAGTATTTTTAAGAATAAAAAAGTATTCTTTATTGATATCAGTCAAACACTGCCAATAAAAACACTTGGTCTCAACTTATAATAAAATTATGAAAAATAATTCAGAACATTAACAAAGTTCAAAATAATACTTTCAAGTAAATGTGCCAAAAATTTAAAGAGAATTTTTTTAAAAATATTAAAGTAATTCCATTCCACAATTAAGTTCTTAAGACATTAATTTCAAATAAATGAAAAAAATGTTCAATCTTACTTTATCAATGATTAAGATATATACATATTTTTAAATCTTTATTTTGTAAGGTGCTTTATAAAATGAATTTTTATTTTATTTTTTTCTGAATTTGAACCAAGCAGAAAATCCACTCTCTGGATAGCTTCTCTTTTTAGCAATGTCAGATTTAGTTGGATGCTGGGTGGGGTTACACCACTTCAGAATTTTTCAGTAGCTTTCATTTCCAGCTTGTAGAGCACGGGCATATTATTAATTTGATGTTCCCTACTGACATTTTGACTGTGCTCATCAGCATGTTAATTCTGGGTCTGCTATTTCATTACTACTCTATACTAATTGCTATGTAGTCTAGATTTGAAAAATAAATATACTTGGTTTAAGTGCAATGCTTTTGGATTCACAACTATACTGTTAGTGTTTAATAGTGTTTTACTATTTAGCTAATGAATATGAAGAAATCTGGAGCCTATAAAAATAACGATCATGTTGTTAGAAACTTACAAAAAAAAGTATTTAATTAAATATTAAATGACAGGTTATGGAACTTGTTGCTAAAAAAATAAAAACAAAAACAAATGGAAGGTTTGCACTTAACAAAAAAATTCATCTTTTATAAATGTTTTATTTATTGTTCAGATATTACTAAAATGACTGTTTTTTACAATCTAGCAACATTTTTCTGAAATGTAAATTTGATTTAAGTAAGTATAACTCTGGTCAAAAAGTATTATTCTCTTAAGCTGGTATTTGTGCTGATGTTCAAAAACAAACATTTTAAAAAGCAGATTACTTAATAATCTTAATAGGAAAAATGTAATTCATTGTTAAATTTACAATGGCGATTAGTTCAATGTTTTTGATTTGTTGATTATCAAACTTTTATTTCGAAACAAAGGAAAAAAATTGTTATTGCTGGATAATAACGTTGACATTTTGACAATTGAGTAATGAATAGTCATTACTCTCTATTTACCAACACCCCCACAAGGCAAGATGTGGCACAAGGCCAGTTTTTAACATGGGGCGTTCCGAGTCCGTAGACTCGAGCAAAAATTGCCCGTAGGCTCTGTATACACGGGGTCGGTTTGTCTACCTCCCCAAACGATACTCTGCCCTTCAGCATAGCCTCGTCTGGTTTCCTCTCCGCCCGGAGGAAGAGAGAAAGAGAAAGCCTCCTCCTCTCTTATTTGCCAATCTCCCCACAAGGCAAGATGTGGCACAAGAAACTTCTTAACTAGACTAAGTGTCTTTTCATAATTCCCTTTTACAGACTGGCTGGTATTTTTGTACCAGTGCAAAGAAAATTTGTACAAAAACAAAATGTTTTCTGCCGTAAGGTAGGTAATGTTTTAGGCTTTAGCCAGTTTAGGAAACTAATCCCATAGGTCATTTGCCATTTATTAAGTTCGATTATTCACTGGTCACTTCACACTTGCAGCCTTGTGCAAGGAAGCCCGATGTAAATTTAGTAAATAAATAAATAGTAAATTATACTTAGGAAGAGAAGTAAAACTAAAAGATCACAGAGGTAAGGAAAGCTCTAGTTATGCCACATTGTTTGAATATGCTCCGTTGAAATGAGAGAGCCTATGAAGGAGATACGTGAGGAAGCACAGAGATGGCGATGTTAGAAGTTTCCATTATTTTTTAAATTTGGTTCCTGGACCTTTAAAGAATGTTCTTAAAAGTTTTGATAATGTCCGTCTTCGCAACAACGAGTACTGATGAAAAAGAAAGACTGACGATAGCGTTTAAAAATGTACTTTTCTTCAGTTACGAAATAAAGGAATTTTTTTGCTTGTTTTTTAATGAGAGGATAGTACAACAAAAAGTGTTAGCTTCGCTGAAAAAATGAAAAGACTGATAAAATTTAACCCATAACTATTAATTTTATTGGCCTACTGATTGTTTTTCAGTTTAAGGCGCACTTTCTTGAACCTGAATAAAAAGCTAACAACTAGTATTCCCGTGGTTTTTCTCTTCTTGCCCTTCCCTCATTCATCGTACCAACTTGATAAGCCAACAACTGGTTTGTTTAATTTATGAAAAAGATAGGAAAGGCTGGTTGGCTAGCCGAGCCAGCTAAGTTGGTTGTTTGACAGGGAGAGAAGAGAAGTTATTTATTTATTTTTTTCTTTCACTTTTCTCTCTTTTTAATATATAAAAAAATGGGTAGGCCTGTTGCCACTTTTACTAAAACTACAAGATGGAGGCAAAGAAAGCTTTGGTAGAACTCAGCTCAGTCAATTCGTCTGACGTTGACATGGTCAGGCAACATGGAATGTTAATTACTAGTCACTGCTGAGCTAGAGAGGGATAAGAAAATAACAGTAACACTTGCGATTTATTTATTTCAACAACAATTATTACACCAACTTAATAGCAAGTACTGCTGCTGTTCACTTACAGTTCGTGATGCTTATGTACTATTTCTGTGTAAGCTAACGTTTCTTTTCTTCTAGAACTACTCTTTTCTCAAGAGTTGAGGCAGGAACCATAGTAGTAGTACTTCTTATTTGGGTATTCGGTAATAGACTATTACTGCGTAATAGGAGTAGAAATAATCGGTGCGTTAGAGATACTGCTACTCTGTTATCAAACGGCCGCAGAGATTGGCAGAAGTGAAGTTGACACCAGACAGTCTGCCCCAATGTTGCGAAAAGAGAGCATTCAACAAATTACAAAAAATATTCATATTCAGTACCCATCAGTAAACGGAACTTGGTACTAACTACTACGATGTTTTGACGATTACATCTTTCTTTAGTTATCTTTTTTTTTTTTTTTTTTAAAAAAAACTTGCCATTTATGAGGAACCAGAGGAGGAAAAAGTATAGGGGAGGATTAGGAGTGTATTGTTCATTCAATTTGGAGAAGTAACACTGGAATACTTAAAATGAAAATTACGATTTTTTTTTTAAATTACAAAAAAAAAAAGAAAAAAAAAATGGCAAGAAAAATACATCAGGACAAAATTAAGTTTGAATCCATTCGTTTCTCTTTATTTTATATTCAAAAGTTGCCCTGAATTTTAAATAGGATCACGAAATTTTTCTCATTAGAAACTGGAGCATTTGCAGATAGCGACAGTGAAAGAAAAGTTGTTTTCGTTCTCTCTGAGAACTTCTTGCAATTTCAACTTCAATACGGAATTAAATATTGAATTCGTTTGAAGGATGCCTTTTCAAAAGAAAGGACAATATGATCATTACTCCTTTCAGTCACCCGTATTTCATTTTTAACTTTTACTGCTTTTATTTTATTTTTTTATTAAGATTCTACTCCAACAGTCTTTGGATTAGCTGTCTAGATTTTTTTAAATAAATAAAAAAAAACAAAAAAAAACGAAAGTGTTAGATTAGTACTTTACCCTCCATTTGTTTTCTTTTTCAATTAATTAGAAAGAGAGAGGAAATGATTATCAGTTGTGCTGAAGTTGATCTCGCCGACATGTATCTTCTAAGAAGATTTTTGTGACAACTATCTGTGACATCAGGAAATTACCACTGAGCAACGAATAGACAACGACATTAATGTTTAGTTTGCTATTCCTTATGGCTGGGTGAGAGAAGGACATTGTAGTTAAAATAAATGAAACAAGTAGGGAACAACGAAGATGAATAAAAAAAAATGATTCACTTCAGCTAAATACAAAATTTGAAAATAATGAAATCAAACACTTCCGCAATGTGAAACTTCAAATTTATAAATAAAAGAGGATCTCCGCCATTCCTAATACTTAATTTTTCTTTTTTATCCAAACATAATTGATAAAGTAAAGTTTCTGTTTGCATAAAAAATTTAAAAAAAAAAATTTTCAAGGCGGAAAATGTTTTATTTCATGCTAGGGCAAAGAAAAGGCACTTCTCCCTAAGTCATTTAAAAATTGACCCCGATTTTTCTTTGCTTTTTTTCCGAGGGTCACAGCTGATCCCAATAGATTTAAAGGATTTTTGGCTTATCAAGCAAACTCAATGTGGTCAGTGATGTGTGGGCTGTTTTGCATTTACACTTGCAGGCTGATTGTATGAATTTTCTTACAAGTCTCACCTGGTAATTAGTCGGAGAATTTCCTTTGTCATCTTCATTTAGGTACCTCCATGAGATCGCTAAAAAAGAGCATAGCATGATGAAAAAGACGCCAAACTTGACGAAAACAAAATTTTATCGTCTAAATGCTTGTTATTATTAAAGAGGAAAGATCAAAGTATTTTGGGGGTATTTTTTAAAAATTTTTAATCGTTCCTAGCACGTCCGAAATATTCGTTAAAAATCTTGTTTTTTTGTCATCAAAATGACATAATCATTTTTTCAATCATTTTTTTCCATTTTATAAAAATGATGAAAATCTCACTTTGAAATTCTTTTAGAAATCAATTATCATTTTTTCAAAAATTATTTTAATAAAATCAGAAATTATAAATGTTTATTTAAAATATTTTGAACCAAGCTTAATTTAACTTCTGCGCCGAAAAGATGTAATTTGAAAATAAAACAAAGCAGGTCATAACCTTTCGCTTCACTTGACAGGTTACGAAAGACATTTTCATGACGTTTAGATAGCTTACGGGAGGATAATTCTTTCTACGGATGGCGGGAAGTGAAATTATATAGATTTAAGTGAACAAATTATTTGCCTCGTTATTTTGAAGGAAAACTTTCAGCGCTCTAATTTTTTTTTTATACTTAGCTTTCACCTTTATGTTTACGATACTTTATGGAAAATATAAAGAAATGAAAAAAAATAAGACTGTTAAGAAGAGTGAGATTAAATTTCATAAGAAAGGTATCTAATTAATTTATAGGTACCTTTCTTATGAAATTTTATCAGCAGTGTACATAAAATACTATAATTTTATGTACATTTATTACATTTTACTGTGTTATTTGTATTTCCATTCATTTTATTAATTTTGATATTTCATTTATGGAAAAAATGTCATAACTGAGATTAATATAAAAATAAGATCATATAAATATCATAAGATGATACTGATACTTGTAGGTACCCTTCTCAGTTTAAATTGAAAAATCAAAGAGGTTCGCAAAAGTAAAGGCCTTAACAGCGGAAACAATGCTTAACTCAAATAACGCAACTTAATTGTATTCTGGTTGGTCTTCCGTACTTTATAATTACAGCCTGATTATAAACACAGAATTACATTTCTTAATTACTGTGGATCTTCTGATTAGTCAAAATGATACAATTTACAACGCGCTAAAAAAAAAGATCTCATAAGGACACTTACGAAACCTGATGCGGCTTTTAACTAATTTTATAATATTTTAACAACTTAAATGTAAAAATCTATTATAATTAAAGAAATAACAAATAATTGTATTAAAAATTCATTTTTCATCGAAAAAATTTTTTGTTTTCAGAAAATATTGTTCATATTCATAAAAGCAAATAAAGGATTTGAAATTAAATAATATCTTTGTTTTATTGAGTTTTGTATGTTACAATTCAGAGCTGATTTTCAGGTAGGTGGGGTCCAATTAAAAAAAAAAAACATGATTTGCATTCCTCAAAGCCTTGTGCTTTTAACTATTGTAATCACTAAACCCGATGTAATCGAATTTCTAGAGTCTTCATAAAATTAGTTGGGGGGGGGGGGTAATAAATATAAAAAAAAACTATTTCTGCCATGACTTTAATAAAAAAAACATATTTATAATAATTTCCATCATCTATGAATAGTTTCTGAAAGTTTCATTAACTTCCGACAATTATTTTTATTTTTGCAAGATTTTCCAAATTAATGTGTGTCATACAAAAAAAAAACGTGCTAAAAATTGTATATGTTATTTTAGTAGTTCCGGTGATACAAAGAGAAACAAGGTTTTTTTTAATGAAAATATAGAATGTTCTAAAAAGATGTAAAAATTTTAAAAAATAATTAAAAGAAACTTTGGTCTTTCGTCCTCATAATAACATAAACATAGAAGATAAAATTTTGTTTTAGTCAAGTTTGGCATCTTTTTTATCATGCTATGCCATTTAGCGATTTCATGGAGTTACCTAGTTGATAAAAATCTCACTGATTTATTTCGTGAATTCTGCTATTTCTGATGACTGAATAACAAAAATCAGCTCTCTCTCCTCTCCGGTATAGTTCACATATTAGTTTAGCTTTCATCACAGCATATTTACCAAGAAAAAAAATATTGCAAAACCTTAGATTTGATAGTAATGATCAATTTTAGAAAACTAAAAATACCGAAGCATAAGGAAACGCTGGACACATACAAGCAGGTGCTGAAAAGTTTTTGGTCCATCCAAGAAGGGGTTCCAAATCCTAATGTTTGGTGAGAACATTTCAGCATCACTTTATCTACTATCTTGATTGAGCCTACCCTGAACATATGACCCAATAATCAACTTATTACAGCTGATAGCTCCAATGGAATGGCTGCCATTATTATGTCTAAGATTGTCTATGGAGTAATTCACTCTTCCAAAACTTAACCTCAGAAAAAAAAAAAAAAACTTTTGACAAGAACAACTCTGCACTTAGATTTACTTTTTTTTACTGAGATTTTTAGAATTAAATATATAAATAATCAAGTTACTAATTTCCAGCAATTTCAAAAATAACATTTTCTTACTATATTAAAACATGATTTTTTTTTTTATTAAACAGAAAAGTACTATGGGAAAACAATGAATTTAGAATCTTCAACATATGAGATAACTACCACAATAATTCTCGATAACCAAAACATACATGCCACAAGAGCACAAATTTATACTGGTTTTCATCAATTCATTATGACTTTACAGCAATATAAGTATATCAAAAAAAGTAAGATAGTTACAAAATCCACTTGGGAAAAATCTATCACAATGCCCTTGAGAATTTAAGCATTGAATGCAAATTAACCCATAGCTTTTGGCTTAAAGTCTGTATTCTTAATATTCAAAAGAAGATGTATTCACTTTGAAATCAAAGCTAGATTTCTTTTAGGTGATTTTCTGATAATGGGCTTAACTGCCAGTGACAGGTACAAGTACTATACTAGTTGTTAATCTTCCACAACTATGATAGAATTTAGCTTTCCTTTAAGGTAAATTTGTATCAACAAAAAAATGGAACATGGTGGCTGGTTAATTAGGCCATATATGTTGAGAAAAATTGCCTAATTGCAAAAATCAAATAAAGGTATAAATTTTCTAAATTAGTTTATGTTCCTGATCTCTATATTTTGAATGGAATTGTCTCTCAAACTCCTCCTTTCTATTACTTGAGCCAAGCCTGCAGTTGGTTGGTATCAAATTGGGTATTTATCATGTTAGTATAGAAGTTTTTTTGGTTCTAGCTCAATGAAGTTTTTCTTTCCTTGAGATGAATTATAGTAAAAGCCTACAAAACTAATACCAACATTTGGACACCAGACCTTGAAATTATGAGTTGATGAAAGACACTTAATGATGTTAATTAATGTTATTAATAATAGGTTCCTGAGGAAACCAATTTTAAACAAAGAAATGACAGAAAAGAGAGCTGGAAATTTATCATATAAACTCATTTTTTTTTTTTTTAAGAGGGATTAATTATGAAATCTTAATGAAGATATTACTTTAAAGTTATACAATTTTAATATTGTACAAGGAGCTGCTGAAAAGTTGTCGACTCAAGCCATTTTAAAAAATCTGACCCCAAAAAATTCTTTTGAATCCTTTACTTGGCCAAGAAATTTTCCTTGCCCCTTTTGTATATGAATCTATATAGAGAAATTTAATTTTTGTGAAAAATGGAGTTTTTCAAATATAAATTCATATACCTGTGATATTTGTTATATTAAAATGTATTAAACAAGGTAATTTTTTTACAGGTAACTTGTAATTCAAACTAGATAATGTACAAAAAATAGCCCTCTTTCATTTTATTTCAAATTGATTCTTTTTAAGGTCTAGAACACAAAGAATAGATACAGGACAGTAAAAACAAAAAATATAAACAATGAATAAAAAACCTTCATTATGTCCCATCTGGGTTTCTTTATTAAAATTATCTTTTAAAATCTGATAATGTGTGGATCTTGCACAAAATCTTAAACTGTCTTAGAGAAAAGTAGGTACATTGAAACTGTTAAAGAAATGCTTTAGTACCAAGTATAATTACTTTTGCCATTGAAAAAGTTTTCATTTAAAGTAATTATAGTTAAGAAAAAATACTGCAGTCACAGATAAAGATTGGGGGTACATAAAGGAATATTCAATTTACTGAATTTAATGACTAAATCCTCTTACTTCTCAGCCTGTCCTTTTACCATCTAAAAGAAACACAACTAAATAAAATAACTTGTTTTAAGTCATCAATATCAATTTATGGCAAAAAAATATAATCCAACCAATAATGCCTTAAAAATATGAAGTTTTAAAAGTAGCCAAATTTCCAGACTCATGAGATACCTTAAATTCTTGCAAGTAATAATTAGGAAATACAAACACTAAATCTATGAAAAGATGAACTATATCATTTAGGAAGGAGACAGCATTTATCACTGTTTTTCTAGAAAGGTTACTAAATTTAACTGAAACAAGCTATAAACATTGTAAAATGTTTGATAGCAAAAAATATCTTAACTCAAATCAACTCTCTGCTTAATCAATAAAAGCAACCTCTCCACTTCTTTTGTTATTAAGACCCTTAGATACAATTATTCAGGACTGTCAGAGTTAATTGCTTCTGAATTTAACATGTCATATTGTGAGATTTTCACTACCTTCTTACATTGAACATTGAACTGAAAGCAAAAGAATAAAATTAAAATATTTACTTTATTAGCAAAAATTCTAATCTTGCCATAGTAAAATTGTAAAGGCATACACAATTTTTTAAAAGATTTGATTAAACTGAAATTTTTTTAATTCGGACTTGAATATTTTAAGATAGCCAAAGAAAAAAGAAATTAAGCTATTTCTAAAAGAAAGTCTCAGTAATTATAGGTCAAATTTCATTTAAAAGTGGCTAATAATTCTAGATATATAAATAGAAAACCATATGACATTAGATAAATATCAGATCAATGAAAAACTAATCTAAATGTTCTACTTAAACGTCTGTATATTTCGGACACTATGTACTTGGGATAACATTTAAGAAAAAAGGTTTATTATATCAATATTTCAAAATTCACATTGCATAGATCATCATTTGAAAATGTTATATTCATGGATACCTATCTGTAATCACCTTTAGGATTATAGAAATTTCTTTAAGGACTAAAATTATAAAGTTTGGGTCATGTCTATAATATAGATATACATTGATTCAATTAAAACCAATCCCAATTTTACCTTTATTCAATTTATACAAATATTAAGGATTTATTAATTCTAGGAATATCCTAGACATTTTATTTACACTCATTTTTACTAATCAGAAAAGATAGTATGAGATATAAAACATATCAGGGTATAACAATTAGCTATTTGGCATTACATTTTTTACTACTGAGTTTGATCCACATTGTGTGCCTTATACATGTAGCCTTGTGCCAAAATGAAGGAGCTCATAACTATACACACTTAATGCATTTTATGTTGTACAAGATTTAATGTTGGTAATAATACTTTTAATATTGTGGGTAATATTGAGTTTTGTCAATTTTGGTCATGTATATTTCAGCTGTCCTATGCTCATAAATTTAAGCAGACTTTCATTACATATGGGTAAAGAAGTTAAGAACATAATATGGTTTATTTGTTACAAAGCAACAGACAATAGCTTTTATAGAGATAGATTATTAAAATCATTATTTCAGATTTTATATTCTCTCTTTATCTAAAGTAATTATCTGAATTTATTTGTAATACTTTATTTTCACTTGAACTTTAAAACTGTGAACTTATGTTCTTGATTTCAAATATATTATAATTGTTTATCTGTAAAAGATCAGAAAATTATCTATTGCTGCTAAATAATTTACAAATATGAAAGATTGACTGTAAAAAGTAATTGTTAAAATATTAAGTTAATTTCCATTAGTAATTTTTGAAATCTGATTCACTACTGATTTACCACAAGTGTCACTAAAGAATGTGATAAAAATGTTGAGAATTTAAGTGTGGCACTAAAGGTTATAGTTATTACAGAGAGTAAAGTGATTCCTTATAGATAATATAGCCAATGTTTAAAAAAGTAATAAAAGCAGATATTTCATATTGCCTCTAGTCAAACTGACTCTACAGAACACTGGTGGAAAAACGTATTTCATAAAAGCATTAAATACATTGTTTTTGCATTGATAATTGGAATAAAATACGCTTAACTATAGGGAATGTATTGATCCTATCAGAGGCTGCAGTACGAAATATGACAGATAACTTAAAAATTAATTTTAAAGCTGTATTAAACCAAATTTTACTAATTGTACCAATTTAAAGACACTCACCCAATATTTGTTCATTATTTAAGTACTAGTAATTATATATTTTAAAAACTGCCATTTTAAGAACACATTTGTTATACTGGGTGACTATCATAAGTGACTGTTTTCAAGCTAGACTTTGAAACCATTGCTCAGGTGATAGTTTCACTCTGCACCACTGTTAATTGGTCTGGATATATGTGTTTTTTTACACACATCCAATATATATATATATATATATATATATATATATATATATATATATATGTGTGTATGTATGTATACAGTTAAAAGAGCATATGTAAATAAATGTATAATAAAAAGGTTTCTATCATTGAAGAGAAAAACTGTGTAATGTTAATTAGTGTTTATTTGCTTTTTACTGACTGACATTTATAGAAACCACATTATTGTAAGCTATAAAACAGCTTTCTAAAATATTTAAAACTAATTTTAACTATTTTTACTTAATTCTGATGAAGGTAAAAATGCATATTTTATTTTTATGCTAAAAATCTTTAAAATACCTGAAAATATTTTATCAATATTAAACAAAATTGTTTGAAAAATCAAGATTTTATTCAGGTAAAGTGTGTTAAAAATAAAAATTTCTTCTGGTGTCATTAAATCTATATTTAATAAAAATTATCATTTGTTTATCACAGTTTGCAACAAGAAAACTGTCAAATCAGCACAATAAATTGTTTTTCTACATCAATGTTAACTAAATTTTTTGTAAAATCTTCAAATCTTAAAAGAATGAAGTTGTGATAAAACCAATTTCAATTTTCCGCATAATCACTAAAAATATACAAATAGAACTACTGTGGCTCCTTTTAGTCATTTACAAAACAATGGCATATACATATTTCATTATTAATAACTAAAGATTTTAAAGTTTTGATGCTATAATGAATTCAGACACACTAAATTAGGGTTTCCAAATTTTTCAGTTATACTTGGTATTTTTGTGGTCAGTATTTACCAAAATGTGATTATTTTTTAATACTTATAAGTATTCAGTGTTACCCTTGTTAAAATGGTATCTAATATCACCATTAATTTTTGAAAACTAATTTTGTTTTCAATTAAACATTTAATAAAATAAATGTCATAAAGTAAAAAAAATGATCCCAATAGAAAAAAAATAAAAATATTTAACTAAATCATTCCAGTGCTATTCATCTATTAAGTTTATTTCAAATAGTCATCTATGATAAAATCACAACAGTTTTTATGATTTCCATAATAATTTCTAACATCATTTGGCCCAAAATTGATAAACATTTTAAGAGTAGAGCATTAATGATTAATGGCACAGATTTTCTTCATTCTCTTTTATTCTATAAAAATAAATATCCTGAAGTCTTATTTCCAGAGTTAAGAGTAAATGCAAATAAAGACATTTTTCTGTGCTTTCAGCTCAAACTAACAGAATCTTGGATTCAGTTTTTTTATTTATGCATTTTTTCCTTAAAGAGGATATATTTAGAACTGCAGCAATTATGTCCCTGCCTATTTTTTGCTTAAATAATGAGATTATTGCTGAAGGCATGTAAGATTACCAGTGAAAAAATGTCCTGCAATACATTTTTTTTTCCTAAATAATTTAAAAAATATTTTATCATTTGTTTTTGTGAAATATTTAAAAGAAAACTTATGTTCAGGGCATATTTTTGGCTTTTGTGTGGGAGATTCAAAAACATTACATAAGTACAAGATATTGTTTGATGGTCATATTGATCTCAAGATTCACTCCAAACAGAAAATGAACAGAGCTAATATAAATTCACTTAAAACAAACAGAAATGAAATACAATTTAAACATTATTTAATTTCTTACTTTAATAAAGCAATATATACTCAAAGAAAGATGATTAAAGTACCTCAAGTATTTACATGCTTTGTACAATTTGGGCAAAATGTAGAATCTGTTAACTTCTGTCAAGGATTAAATAACACATTTACAAAGCTAGATCTTAAGATTTCACATTTTGATTGCAGGAAGGATATCTAGCTACAAAAGATTTGTAGTGAATAAATTGACATATATTGGTTCATGAACTACTAAAATTACATATGCTTATAAAAAGAATCTACATTGATTCCTCTCATATATATTTTGATTAGTTTGTTCTTTTTTAATTTACTAAATGTGAATATAATTTTTTCAAAATAATCTAAGCTAACTGCCATAATAAAAATAATCTTAGCATATAAAATCATAGAAACTTGTTGAGTTGTAGACTGGGTAAGTTTTTGCAGTAGATAAGTGGTGAGAATTTGTTCATGCAATAAAGTTGATTTTACACCAAAATACAGAATATTGTTCATGAAATATTTGTGACAATTCATGTGAATAAGTGATGTAATCTTATGTATGAATTATCGAAAGTGTTTTTAAAAAAAATTGTCATTGGTAACATAATTGGGAAAAATGAATCGGTCTATAATTGCTAATAACAATTTCATATTTTCCCTTTGAATACTAATTAAAGTAATCCAAAATTCCAGTCTGAGACACGTGTATTTCTATATCATTTTCCCCTCATTATCCATTTGACAGAAAAAGTTGTGAAAATCTTGTTCAATTAAGTCAGGAAGATACAGGAAAAATATATTTTGTAATTTTAAGGCCATAGCATCACTGAAAAGTTGTTTATGATTTCAAATGAAATCACACTGCTCCAAGTAATAAATGTTATGATTTGAAAATTTAAGGCAATTCCTTGAGTTTTAGTCTGTTGAGATTAATTTTTACACCAAGAAAAATGTATAAACTAGTTAATTTTAAGAAATAGAAATTCTGTGAATATTGGTCCGTTCTTATTGACTGATTAGTTATTTTGCAAATCAGGGCTGTGGAGTTGGAACACAAAACCTTTGACTCCAACTCCTCTATTTTTGGCACCTCCAACTCCACTTTATGTAATTAAGTGATTATGGCCTACAAACTCATAAAGTCTATGCATACACTCCTAACTTGAGCAGACCTATATCATAACTGGTTTATATCAAAGAATAAAGATATTGTAGCTTTTATAGCATACCTATTCATTCTTCAATATTTTCTAACAGAATTAGAAACAAAATCCTTGAAAGGATATAGAAGAAACAACAATAAAAATAAAAATGCTATAATGTAAGACTTTATATATATATATATATATATATATATATATATATATATCTATCTTTGCAAATAACAAACAAGTACAGAACAAAAATAAAACTACTTTATAACAGAAGTTGAAATATAATCTTTTACAGGATGTAAAAGACATAACAAAAATAAAAATTTTACAATGTAAGATTTTTTGCAAATACAAAATAACTACAAAAAATAAAATGACCTTAAAAAAGAAGTTGAGATGAATTCCTTTAAAGGAAATAATAAATATACAGAAGAAATAATAAAAATAAAAATTCTATAATGTAAGACTTTTTACATAAAGCGTAAATTCAACTGGAGTTGGAGTCAGTATAGTTTTACCAACTCTGACTTCAGTGACCCCTTAATTGCTTTCAACTCCGACTCCACAGCCCTGTTGCAAATAATCAACATATTTCTTCTACTGATCACTGCATTAGAATATGATTTGTGAAAAGTATCGTCTATGTCAGTTGGATAGGATGTGTGTGTATGCACCATCAATGTGGGAAGTAGGATTGGTGAACCAAATTCAAATTCCAGACATTGATGTGGCTTTCACATTTGCACAAATACCCTTGTGTAAGGCATGACTCCAACTCTTCCCCATTATGGCTTAAATAGTAGGGTAGACTGGTCACTGTAGCCTTGGGGTGACAATAAGTCTAAGAGAAGGAAAACTCTGAATTTCAAAACCCTGGAGAAGGTAATGAGGAAAATACTCCATTACCTTCCCCAAGAATGAATGACAATTATAGATAAGGAAAGGAATTTGTGCAGAAACATGATTGCTTGTGTCCCAAAATGATAGAATATTTTTTAAATGAAAAGAAAGATAATACAACAATAAGAATTTAGTATTGGTGGATGTTTAATCAATATATTTTTGGTAATTATCATCTTATTTTTACTGTAATAACAAAGTAATGGCTAAAAGTATACCCAAAAATGCTTAAGAATTATAGAACATTTGGACAGTTTCTTCACACTCTGTGTTTAAAAAAGAAAACACTTGTTTGAACACAAGAAAAATTAAATAAAAAGCTTAATCGTAGTACCTTGTCTGTTGTTTTTAATGAAACATGCATAAATGAAGGATTGATGCCTAAATACACAATATATATATACACACACACACACACACACACACACACACACACACACACACACACACACACACACACACACACAAGCTTAGCAGTTAAGAAAAAGAAACAAACATTTTGAGGACATAGAAGCAACACATGATTGTTATATTTTATGCTTTTCTTTTAATGCAAATCAAATCTTTAAAATGGGTTTGTAAATTGATGATTTACAAAAGCTTTAATATTATTCTTATTTAAAACAGTGTCAGTAAAAAAGGACTTTTGTAAATCACCCATTACCCAAGCAACATACTTATTGCATTCTTGGAAATTGCTTATTTTATTGCTGTTTAGTAATAAGATCTTAACTGTATTATAAGAGAGATACAATTAATATTACATTGATTGTTAATAACCTCTGTGCTATTACCACTCAAAAATCAAATATTACTTGTGGTTGAAATCAGATCAACATTTCATCCACAAGTTGCTAAGAAAAAATAAAGGATTCAGTATCACTTGCTCCTTTCCATCTTTGTCTTTGTGGTACTTGTTCTTTCATCCATTTTCACAGAGTTGTCATGTAGGTTATTCAGTGCTTTTCTCTGCTTTTGAAATGTCTTGTGAATGTTAAATTCTCCAAGCCTTTTTCATTAGGTTTCCTAAAAATTTCAGCTTTCCCTTGATTGTGATTTATAGTTTCCATTTTTCTTAAAACTTCCTCATTCATTGAATACTTTGTTCATAATATTCTCAACATTCATACAACAGTAAAGAACAGACTTTTACCAAGGACTAATATGCAAAGCATATTCTTAATTCTAAACAAATTAATAGTTTATATACAGTACAATTAGATATACAATCTGAAATTAAAGAAATTAATTTATATATTAAATAAGTTTAAAAAATATGCATCAAAAGCTAAGAAAACAAATGTTAGCATTTTCCTGTTGAAGAGCAGTAAATTTAATGGTAACTTGGAACTTACTATTTTTTTTTATATTTAGCAAACACAAAGAAAAAAAAAATCACATTTTTGGTAGAGTTGGAAAAAAGAAACAGATGAAAAAACCTTTGGGTACTGTGGAAAAAACGATTCCAGTGTAAATAATTGTTTTTATTTCACTAAGAGTGTGCAATTAAGCAAAAATAATGACCAAAAAATAAATCCAGCCCATATTTTGAATAAAAGAAAAAGTTTTACTTGCATTTTCATTTGTAAAAAATCAATTACTTCAATTAAAAAAGTAACGCACAAAACATCACTTCATTTGCAACAAAGAAATTCTGATTTAAAAAATGCTGGAAGCTAAGCAACAAACAATTATTTACTTGTTCACCATAAGAAGTACTTCAATAAAATTTTATATTCTTTGCAAAACCATGGTTATTATCAATAATTAGACAATTAAGAATAAGTATAGAGCTAGTAATGTTGACTAATGATATACTTACTAAATGAACATTTTATTAATTTTTGTTGTGTTGACATGAAGTGCTAAATAAGAGGCAAAAATTGAGATAATAAAAGCATTAAACAATATATCCAGGTGGCATTAATCTAGTACAATAAAATTAAACAAAACAAACAAAAAAAATTAAATGTGATTCTTCTTTAAATCAATATTGAAAATCAAAATTTTTTAAAAAGTCATTTTTTTTAAACTTTAGTATACAAAAGAAAGCATGGCTGCATTATGATTTTTTTCTAAACTGAGATAGTTAAATTAACACATATGTTATCAAGGTAATTTTCAGGTTAATCTTAGGTTCATTTAAATAATGGCAAATACCTAAGATATTTGCTTAAAAAAGGAAAGGAAATTATTTCATTACAAATAAAAATACTTTAAGAAACATTACTGCTGTTAATGCTCATGAGAATTAATGTGTCCTAAGTACTCTTTCTTAGATGAAAGAAACAAAAAAAAATCAATCTCTCAAATTCATAGAAGACAAAATAATGGGTATGATAACTAAAACTGTTAAAAGATATCTTTCGCTTGGATGAATTTATTCTTCATTGTAAATATTTTGAACCAAGTTATAGATGTGGAAAAGTTCTTAGCTTAACTCATTTCCCAAAATCAAACTAAATGACCAAAAATCAGAATTTTCAAAATCCCTTCTTGGTCAGGATGAAAAACTTTTCAGCACCTCCCCCATATATTAAGAGCATGAATGGTTATGATTAATATTTCTTTAAAAAGGTAATGAAGTTTTGTATTTAGAGAGGTTTACACAAACTGATTATACAAATATTACACGATTAATTTGTTATTATTCTATTATTATTATTGCAGAAGTATGATTATATGTAAGTATACATACTTTGGGATATGCATATAGAAAGAATACTGAAATAATAAATACAAGACAATAAAAAAAAAACTGATGGACTTACCCCACCAAAGACTGGTGGAGAATATCAGTGACAATAAATAGAAAAACCACTGAAACAGTAAATCTATTTTCATATAGTATGAAAGAATCAAACCAATAAAAATCTCAAAGTTTGAGGATTGATTATAGTGAACAAGAAGCTAGTTGGGAGGTGATTGCTCCTCGCTGGGTCACCTGGTTGAGAGGGTTTGTTGTTTTTAGAGACCCAAAACACCCAATGACACCAGGAATAAACATCACTGATGAAGCTTCCTGGCATACCACAATTGTGTTTGGATTATTATAGGTAGTATTTTTAGAAGTAAACGTTCTAAAGTAAATTTTACATTCAATGAAATCTAACTTACACATACTCTTTTTTTAAACACATTTTTTTTCATTCTAGTGTAGTATATATAACATAGAGAGCAGAGGGTGAACAAGGGGCACTTGTCAGCGAACCCGTTTGCTAAACGTAACATAGAGAACTGTACTATGATTGATACTACTCAAAGAGAAATAGACAAAAATGGCATTGCCAATAGGATCCTTGGATCTACTGGAAATCCCAAACGCATAGAGATATGGATCAGAACGTTTGTGGCATTTGCAAGAGTAAAAAAATTAAGATATACCAAGACTGAAGGAGGAGAAAACGAGATAATGGATTTATTTCTTGCTACTGCTGGGTGTGAAGCGGTGATTTTCAACAATGTGTTACCCGAGCGAATTAGAAGAAATGACATTTGAAGAAATTGTCAAAGTTATAAAAAATAACATAAGACCAAAGAAAAGATTGATCGTTGCTGAAAGAACCAAGTTCTTAGAGACAAGACAAGCACCAAATGAGTCCATTATACAGTACTTTACATAGATTAAAAGAATGTGTTAAGTACTGTGAGTTTGAAAAGTTGGGAACTTGGGAAATGACCATAGAAGATGAATAAATTCTTCTCAGAATAATTGAAGGTTTGCAAGACCAGGACCACAAACGAAAAATACTGGAAGCTTTACAAAGTTGTAACATGAGTTTGGAGGATAGCATCAAATTTTTACAACTGTTGGAGTTGATTAAGGAATTTAATCAACGAAAAGAAGAATTCAAGGCATACAGGATGAGCACAACCAAGTCTATAATTAAATGTAGATACGAGATACAAATGTCCCGCGTTAGGAAAAGTATGCTCAAATTGCAAAAAATGAGAATTATCACCCAAAATATATAGAGTTGAGAAAAGTTTCAATTCATATCCTACCTTTGGTGGTGGCCAAGTTAAACAAAATGATACAAGGCATACTAGAAAAAGTGACTCAAGGTGGTAGCAATTGAGCGTCACCCACAGTAGCGAAACCTGATGAAGATTTAAGGATTTATGGTGATTACAAAATAGGAGTAAATCACCAGATATGTTTGGACACATTTCCATTGCCAAATATTGAAAATGGAACACTTTGAGAAAATTGATCTCAAGGCAGCATATAACCAAATAGAAATTGATGAAAAATTCAAGGAAGTAACCACGATGAACACCCCTATAGGCTTGCTAAGATGGATGCATCTACTGTTTGGGGTAAAGACGTTGAGTCACATTTTCAGAAAGTGATTAAAAGAGTCATTTTTGAAAAAATAAAAAATATGCTAATTTACCAGAACAATATATGTGTAGAGAATAATTGAAATATAAAACAGAGCAAATTTTAGTAAGGTTGAACAAGGCAGGCACAAAGACAAATGTAGTTTTGACTGCAAGAAGATATCATATTTAGGATATCAAATATCGAAAGAAGGCATATCACCTGACTAGAGATTAACAAAGAAAATAATAGAAATAGCTCCTCCAACAAATAAAAAGAAGTTAGAATCCTTTTTGGGGCTGATAAATTTTTATAGTAAATACATTCCAAGATACAGCGACGTAATAGAGCCATTTGCAAAATTACTCAGGAAAAATAATGAATTTAACTGGACACAAGAGCAAACTATCACTTTTGAAACAGTAAAGAAAATACTAAGGAGCAAACAAATAATAAAAGTTTTTGATCCACAAAAAGAAGTAACGTTAACCACAAACACAAGTGAAAAGGTGATTGCTACTATCGTATCACAAGAAGAATACCCAATCATTTACATATCAAGAAGATTAATGCCAGCTGAGATTAACTACTTGAATATTGAAAAAGAAGCATTGGTGATTATATGGAGCATGGAAAGGGCACAGAATTTTTTGGTAGGAAAGAAATTCTTATTAAAATCAGACCACAAACCACTGGAATTCATATTTAACCTGAGAAAAGAATTGCCAAAAGTAACATTGTCAAGGATTTTGAGATGGGCGATAAAGATCATGGCATTCACTTTTGACATAATATATGTTAAAGGGAACATTATCCCTCACGTAGATGCATTATCAAGATTGCATTTCAAGAATGAAGCAGAAGAAAAACAGGAAAAGGCGGAAGACAAAATAATACACTGGGTTGAAATGGACATTCTTCCTCTAAATAGACTCAAAATAGAGACAGAGCAAGACCCAATATTAAGTAGAATAGTGGAGAGAATAAAAAATAATGTATGGAGCAACTGTTCAATGACAGAGTGGCCCTTTTAAAGAAACAAAACACAAACTGACAGTAGAAAATGGCATAATATGCAATGGAGATATAATTATAGCTGCACAACCACTGAGAAGGGACATATTAAAAGGTGTGCATGATGACGTGCATTGTGGCATAATATCGACGCAAAAAAGACTAAAGTTACAAGCTTGGTGGCCAGGGTATTCAAAAGATGTAGAGGAGTATATTAAGAGATGCACAAAATGCATATATCAAAGAGAAGGGATTGTTCTTAGTATTAGTGGATTTGTATTCAGGGTGGCCAGAGGTTGTCAGAGTAAAAGACAGAAAAGCCACCACAATAAAGCAAGTACTAAGAACAATATTCTCAAGGAATGGAGTACCTCAGACTAGTCACTGACAATGCACCTGAATTTTGTGATGAGAATTTATATGCGTGGTTGAAACAGGTAGGATGTATCCCATACAAAACACTACCGTATCATCCACACTCTAAATGCATTGCAGAAAGAATGGTGAAAATGGGGTTAAAAGCATTCTCACCACATTCTTAATGAAAGCCTAGAAGCGTATTTACCGAAAATGCTTCTCAGTTATAGATCCATTCATGCAGCAAGAAAGCTGAGCCCTTCGGCATTAATGGGCATACAAATCAGAGTTCCCATAACTGTCCTTTTCAATGATAGAAAAGGTACAGTATAGGAAGAATAAAGAGGCTGATCCAGAACAAGTAAATTTCCTGATACAAAAAGGAGACAACATGGCTGTACTAGAGAAAAAGGGACAAAATATAATAGCACATGTGGATCAATTCAGGAGTAGAAATGAATTGGATGATGTGGAAATGGAAGATTAAGAGCAAGAAGAGACAGAAAGTCACAAAAATGGAACAGAACAGGAAATGGAAGAAAGTGAGAGTGAAAAGAAAGACAGGAGTGAAGAAGAAAATGAAGAAAGACCAAGATCACCATTAAGGAAAAGAAAAGAAGGAGGAGAGCACAGTACGAGAGTAATCAGAAATAGAAGAAAAAAGGGTGTCCAGCCTTTTCAGTTCAGGGAGGTGTAGTATGCAAAGGAGAATGACAACAATTAGAGAGCAAAGGATGAACAAGGGGCACTCGTCAGCGAACCCACTTGCTAAACGTAACATGGAGAACTGTGCTATGATTGATACTACTCAGAGAGAAATAGACAACATAACCGTCCTCATGTTTGTTGTTATTATTAAATGCTTTGGTTGTTGTGCCCTCCAACCTTCATCAGGTGCTTGTTGATCTGGGTAACTTTCACAGAATTTTGAACCGAACACAAAACTAACTGAATAAGATAGATTATTCACATTATACTTACTATGTCTTGGGATATCTCACCTAGTTCTTATTTAGTACTGTTCATTTATTACTTGTTCTGTTCCAACTGAGTCTAAGTCTGCACTGTCCAGTCCAGGGACTGAACAACCAATTCACAAACCAATGTTTAATCTACTAGGCTATTGTTTCATAAACCTAATCTGTGGAAAATGAAAGTTACCAATGATGAACTCTCCCTATAGGGATAGAAGCACTGCTGTTGGTTGCTTGAGAGATGCCTGAATCTTCTTGTTTTCTCCCACCTGGTTAAAGTGTGATTGTCCTTTGGGGCTTAATTGTTAACCACTCATTTGTTCTGTTTTGTCATGAAGAGCATCTTTTTCACATTTCTACTATTGTTACCTGGGCATGTCTGCTTTTTGTCGTTGAGATATAGAAAAATGATTAACCAAGTTCAAACTAGCTGTGGTTAGGTTGCAGAAACTGTTTCAGTCTCAAGAAAATAAAGCAGATTTGCTGGGAAAGAATCCTTTCAATATTGGATGGAGGTACAGTTGGAATTAAACAAACTTCAGTCTCCTCTCTGTAAACCAGTTGAAACCACCCAAACTACAGTGTGTGCTTACTCGTTTCCTGATAGCTATAATACACCACCATTTATGTCAGAAAGAGCATCGTTATTCTTTAGTATAAGAACTCCACAAATACAACTGAGGGGAACCTCGTTTTCTGGACTTGAAAAGGATAAAATGAGTTTCAGAAATTTTTGTCTCATTTCAAGAATGTTGTGTCCAGCATGAAAAGTGAGGCCAATAAATTGAATTATTTAAATTGCACAGTGCTTCAACTGATAAGCCACTTTACTATCATCAACAAGAACTACAGTATTGTAATAAGCCTACTAAAAAAGGAATTTGAGGATAAGTTATCTTTAATCGATTTCAGGAAATTCTTGATTATATACCAAAAAGGAAAAAAACATATTCAGACTTGTTTGGCTTCATTGCTAGAACACAATCCATTCTATGGGAGTGAGGGAACTCATTTTCCTGTGACTTTTCAGATGACAATTGGGGGGAACCAAAATAATGGCTCAAATTTTGTTTAACAAATTCCCTAAGGAACTAAAAGGAGAATTAATCCTTCTTTTGGGAAAAAGTATTCACCTTTGTCATTTACTTTAAATGATACTGGTGAAGCTATCAAATGGTTAATAATAAAAGGAACAAGTTTTCTCCTTGAACACACTCAGGAAGTAGAAAAGAGCTCACCACAAAAACACAGGGCTACCTACACCAAAAATCATCTTTAGCATTGAGGAATTTTCTTTTCAATACAGATGAAAGTGCTATTTGCATAACAAGGATGAAGTAATGCAATTTTTATCATACAACCGGTTATCTTAATTCAGCCTGTAAAACTTATTCCACAGTGGAAAATTGTCTGGCCAGGTGTAGGGAATTAAAACTATGCTTTTATTGCACAAAGTAATGGGCACATGGGAAATATGTGTCCTCTAAAAAAGCAATACAAGGAAAACTGTTTGCATTGTAGAGCACATGGGCATATGGCTGCTATGTGCAATAACAAACCAATGAACCATATATACTATGGTATCCAAGATACAGCATTGAACTGTAATTATATGCTCCTGTTATAGTGAAAGACACCTGGTCTAGAGAATAGACTCTCCCACCTATTATAAGTAGGAGTCAGTAGGTAGTCGAGGGAAGAGTGAGTTATCAGCGACCACAACTCGATTACTCTGCGTAACACTTATTTACAAGTTCCTAACGTTTCTGTACGTTTACCCCATTTAGGACGCATTTAGTCTGACTACAAGTTCTATTGTGGAAATAACTCCACAACAGCTCCCTTTTTTTAGGATGACGTTTTCCTTGGGGAACCAAAATATTATGGTAAATTGTTTGCTGGATAATGGCAGTCAAAGAACCTATCTAACTCAAGAAGTGTTGGAACATTTAAATTGTAAAACTATTCACAATTGTGAATTAGCTATAAAAACATTCCTAAGAACAGAAGATAAAAAATTAAAGTTACAAACAACACTAGGCCTTCAGTAAACTCGGCCCTTTCCTATCTTTGTGGATAGACTTGTCGTTTCAAGATGAGAGATTACCAATGGTTATTAGTAACCTAAAAATTGGTTAAATTATTATCTTGCAGCTAACCAAAAAGCTAATTCAAAAAATGTGGCAGTGAAAGGTTTATTGGTATTGATTTAATTCAATATCTGGAGCCTCTCCATGTTGTGCCATTCATGAATGGTTCAGTGATATCAATGCAAAATGGCATTGTCCTCATTGGAAAAACAGCACATCTTTTAGACCCAACAAAATAAATGTAACTAAGAGCAGATCCTATAAGAAATGACTAAACTTTGATTCTACTAATAATACCCCAGTAGTGGTAACATCACATATTTGTTTCCATGGATACTGAAATTGCCTATGTGGACTCCTTTGAAGATGCATTCCATGACAGTGAAGTGCAAAGAGGATTAGAGAAAATGTTCAGTCTGGAGTCTTTGGGACTGCCATCTGAAAAGACCTCTGATTATAACCATTGCAAAATCAATCAATTCAAGGACTCTATATCCTACAAGGACAAACTACCATGGCATAAATGGATCCCTTCAAACCATGCTGTGGTGTTACATGTACTAGACAGAGTGGCCTGAGACCTAAAGAAAAAAGAAATGTACAATGCTTATCTGGAGGTGTTCCAGCAACAGGAAAGGATATAATAAAGGAGATATTTGTGCCTCCCCAAAATTTGATAATTATATATGGATCCCACATTGTCCTGTTATTAAATCCGATACCATTTCTACTACAAAAATAAAACCTGTCTTCAATTGTAGTTATAAGACTAAGTTTTCTGTTTCACTGAATGAAGCAGCTTACCCAGGTGTTCACCTGATGGGTGACATGCTGGATTTGCTACTCTTATTTTGAACAAATGAGTACGTCCTTCTTGCTGACATTAAAAAAGCTTTTTTTAATGATTTGCCTATCTTCAGAAGCTGGCAAAAATAGGTTCTGTTTCTTTTTAAAAGAAAAGAATAAACTGCCCAGTTTTCAATACAACATAATTATATTTGGATTTATAACTAGCCTATTTGTTTTAAACTATGTACTTAAACACCATGCTGCTAAATTTCCCTTAGACTCTTGCAGATCTATGCTGGAATCCAACTTCTATAGGGACAATCTCATCAAAACCCACCATGATTGATCCAAATTATCTAACATGTATACACTCTTGAAGCAATGCCTGGAGAAGGGTGGTTTTATAATACAGACATGTAATTCCAATTGATCTGAACTGTAAGAGAAAATGCAAAGTGAAGGGATTTTAAGTACTCATGGATGTACATGGGAGAAAGTCTTAGGGCATCATTACAATCCACAAACAAACCAACAGTGCTTGGCTTCTTGAAGACGTGATTCTGAAGCTGCAACTAAAAACAAGATCCTTGCTGAATTGTCTAATATCTTTGATTCCCTATCCCTCTATCTTCCAGTCATAATAAGGAGTTGGATCCTGGTGGGAGAATTATGGATAAAAAGTTTGGGATGGTACCAATGAGTCACCAATGAAATTCAATCCCAATAGCAAGAACTTACACAATACCTGTCCCACCTTAATTGTGTCTACTTCCACAAGTGAGCTCTCATTGAGGGCACTAATTCTGATCTAGTTATATTTTGAAATGCTTCTAAGCAAGCTTATGGCTTCACTGCCTAAATGGTGCAAAATAATATATCCCACCTGATTTTTGCCAAAGCAAAGGTAGCTTCAATGAAATCAAAAACATTTCCAACATTGAAATTATTGTTTGTATACCTGGCCTTAAAGTGTCTCCCACTTCTTTTGAAAAATTATAAAAAGATTTACAGTAAAAACATTTATGTGGCCGTTGATACCCAGGTTGTGTTATCATGGATACTTTCCCAATCCATCACAAGCAAAAATAATTTCACCAAGAATTGCTTTACTGAAATAATACACATGCTAAACCAAGAGACATACCAATTCAGTGTAGGACTTGTATTTAAGTATGTTCCTTCTGCCAAGAACCCAGCAGGCGTCATAATTAGAGGGGTGTCCCTTAAAAAAATTTAAACAAAATTTAAAATTTTAGCATGGATTTGCAATGACAAAACACCATGGCATTTGTTAAATGAGCAGAACAAGTAAATTATTTGTTCTTTGATAAACACCTCCTTCTTGAATGGGGAAGAGTCCAAATTATTTCCTTTGGATCAATTTGCCAGCCTTATTAAATTGTTAAAAGTGATGATACTAGTGTTTTGCTTTGTTTTTAAAATAAGAAAAAAAAGACGACAACTGTGTGAAGAAGACCAGTAAATTCTCAATCAAGCAAATGCAAAAGCAAGCCTTTGCACTAGAATTAAATCACCTTCTCAACCCATCAGAAGGGAAGATACCAGATTTGGTGGTCAGGTTGAGACTCTTCTTGGCTGAAGCTGGTATTATCTGCTCAGGGAGAAGGATTGACAAAACCTAGTACCACAGATATGAGGTAAAAATATTCAATCCTTCCCTGACCATATCTGGGTCAAGGATGGTGAAGAGGACAAGAAAATGTATTTATTGCTATTCTTTTGTTCTTTTTATGTGCTGTATCCTTTCAGGACACAGTCAATCATGGCTCTCCACTTCTCCTTATCCCTTTTAGCACTCAATAAGTTTTGTCCCTCTCCCACCTTCCCCAGACCACGTTCTGTCATCCACTTGCTTAAGCCCATCAGGTATATCATGCGTTGCTTTCCCTTGTCTCTCTTTCTCTCTATTCAACCTGTGAATATCAGATTTTCCAGGCCCCTCTTGCCTCAATATCAAGGCTATTCATATAGAATTGGTTCCTGATATGAGTATCTTGTCCTTTTTTCAAGCATTTATCCACTTTACTAACCTGTATGGTGTACCTGCTACCATCTTTAGTGACAATTCTAAAACGTTTTTGGGTAGTGGTTAGTGGTTTAGTAGATTGATTTATTTCCATGAGTTCCAGGAGAAGTTTGAGGCAAACACCAAATGATTCCTCTTTATCCTGCCTAGTTTGGTGGCACATGGGAAAGAATAATAAAAACTATCAAGAATTGCTTATACAAGGCCATCAGTAGTTAATTATTTCACTCTACTGACTTTAATTTCAGATGTACAGAGAGCCTTGAACAATAGGCCTTTGACCTATCGGGGATCAGAAAATCCAAATGTAGCAGCAAGTATGCCCAACAACTTCCAAATAGAAACCTTAGCTTAATGTTAAGGGTAGATAGGGATGAGCTGGACTCTGCCCTCATACTCAGCAGAAGAAAACTCATTCAAAATATGGCAGACAAGAATTAGAAAATTTTAGAAGCCTATGGTATGAAGAATATCTATTAAGCCTCAGAGAACATCCCTTATCCATCCACCATTCTCATTTCCAAAATAGAATAAAAGTGGAGAGATACTGTACTGGTAGAAAGCCCAATAAAACCCAGACCTTTCTGGATGCCAAGGAGAATCCTCCAAGTATTTCCTGGGGAAGATGGATTAATTCAGTCAGCACAAGTAAAAAAGAGTGATGGCACCATACAAATCTGTTCCTTGAAGTACCTTTTCCCCTTGAAACTCTCACTATCTTCAATTGATATCGAAGAGTCTGATTCTCCCTTGCCAACCTCACCCAATGCTTACTAGAAGTGATAGTCCATCCCCAGATGTACACTTCAAACCATCATTTGGATTTGTCTGGTTTGTGATAGACCGGAGGATGGAAGAGATACAATTGTCTTCAATGCATGCAATGACTGGTATCACTTTCAGTGTCTGGGACTGTCAATAGCCTCTCCTCAAAGATAGAAATGGTACTGCCCAACATGTGCACCCTGTAAAAAACAGCAGGGTAGACTTAGTTTACTTCCTGCTTAAAAAAAAAAAATTTTTTTCTCTGTGTACCAATGTGGAAGATAAAAATTGCAGGTTGTGTAATAGACAAGTGTTTTATTTTTTTTTGTCTGTTTAGAAAATAAAATTTGTCAGCGATGAACACTCCCGATAAGAGTGGAAGCACTGTTGTTGGTTGCTCCGGAGATTTGACTGAATATTCTTGCTTTCTCCCACCTGGTTAAAATGTGATTCTGCTTTGGACTTAAAAGGGGCCATATTAATAGACAAAGCAGCTACTATTGTTAATCACTCATCTGTTCTGCTTCCTCATGAAGAGCATCTTATTTGCAAGTCTGCTATTGTTACCTGAGATTTCTATACATCTTTCTTATTTCTGAAAGATAGAGCTAGACCTATCTTCATCAAAAATTAACTGAATTTTTGACAAATCTGCCTGCTACTGAGACTGCTAATGATGTTTGTCATGCATGTTTAAATTCACTGAGGCTTCTCTTTTCTACTACTGCTGTTGTTGAAGCCTTGCTGTCATATTCTTTCAACTGCTCTGCAAAAATAACATCAACAACTTCTGCAGGCAGAAACAGACAAGTCTTTCTCCCTTATATCAAGGGGTCATCAGAAAAGATTCAAAAGATCTGAAGTCCATACAATATCAGGACCATATTCAGAAGAAGCTCAACTCTACAGAGAAATCTCTGCAGTATCAGGCCCAATACAGAGGAGAACATGACCAAAAATTATATGTATTCCATCTCTTACAGTTGTGGCAAAGAATAAAAGTGAAACCAGCAACTAACTGACAGCAGACTGGAGGAACATCAAAAAGCCATAATTAGAGGCAAGACAATGAAATCAGACATGGCTGATCATGTATAGAGAAGAAAACGTAGTCATCAAACCTTGTGCAATGAAGTAAAAATACTAGACAGAGAAGAACACTGGAAAGTCAGATATCTAAAATAATCAATGCATATGCTAGGTAATGGGGACCTCCTTAGTAGGTCTATATTAGAGAAAAATATGATATGGGAGTCCTTAAAAAAAGAAAGAAATGACAGAAGGTTTCAACAGCAGCAGCAGTAGAAAAGAGAATCCTTGTTAAATGCAATGAAGCCATGTCAAGCAGCAACAGCAGTCTCAGCAGCAAGTCATATATTTAATGTCCCAAGTTCTACACTCAGGATTGTCCTACAGGAGAATAGTGTAGTGGTGCATTGATGCATTAATTAGTGACATAGTAATTGTGAGTTCAATCCCTGGGTTGGGTAGTGCAGACTTATACTCTGTGGAAACAGAGTAAGCAGTAACTGAACAGTACTAAATAAGAACAAGACAAAATATCCCTAGACATGGTCAGCAGAACAAGAACAATCCATCCCCATAGATTAAATAAAGTGTTCAATTCAATATTTTCTGAAGACTACCCAGATCAACAAGCACATGATGAATGTCAAAGGGAACAACAGCTAAAATGTTATGATAATAACAACAAAGATGAGGACAATAGTCTACATGTAAATTATAACACCTCATTCTAGAAATTCAGACACAAATTAGAAAGGTACTTTAAGAAACTAATATATTCACAAATATAAGTAAACAATAAAAACAGGTAATGTTCTTAGAAATATATATTTCTTTTATAATTATGCAGATTAAAAATACAATAGAATTTCATCAATTATAGAAAAGTCAGTAAGTTGATATTGATATGAAAAAATATTCTACACAGAATTCTATCCAAGCAAAAAAAAATATTTTCAACAAATTAATTGAAAATCAGATTAATTGATTAGAATTATGATTAACTTTCTTTTTTATAAAGAAATATATAATTAAACTAAATGTTAAAAATCAATGATTAAATCTTCACTTGTAGATAGATAAAAGAAATCCAAATGATCTAAAAAAGAATTATCTTCAAAACAATAACATTTGTTGCTGAGGTACATGTACAGGAGATTTACTGTAGTGATCAGTAATATAATGTAAAACAAAATGCCATTTAATGACAACATTAGTTAGCTATTAAAATGTCTTAATTAGTTATTCACTAGTCTACATCCTTTCATACTAACACGGGTGTCCCCCAGGGCTCCATCCTTGGGTCTAAACCATTTTTAGTCTTCGTTAACAATCTTCCCAATGACATCAGCTCTAAACTTGGCATCAATGCTGATAACACTACCATCTACACATTGATAGTAAGTCTGATCAGTCAGACAAGGTCAAAATGACAGCTGACCTCAAGACCATCATCAACTATGGTCAAATATGGCTTGTCAATTTTAACACATCCAAAACTAAACTTATCTCCATTAATCATCTGAGAGACCCTTCTCTGTATTTCATCAGTATGGCTGATGCTATCCTCCAAGAAAGTGGTTCATTGTGCCTTCTTGGGCTAATGCTTTCAGCTGACATGAGGTGGAAAGACTACATTGAATCTATCACTACATCAGCTGCTAAGAAAGTTGGTTCACTGTGTCGGGCGAGACATTTTTGTATATTTCACATATCTATGACTACCATTTATCTATGCTTGGAATATTGCTGGCATATATGATCTGGTGCCTCAGCTATTTTCCTGGGGCTTCTTGATGTGATCGAAAGAAGAATCAGCAATATTATTGGTCCTGATCTTGCAATACTAGACTGGCAGTGAGATCTCATCAATTTATAGTTGTGCTAGTTAGAGATAGTCGTAACTTCTATGCTAACAGTTTCTTATCTCACACTTGTCACTTGTGGAACTCCCTCCCAGCTCCATGCTTTCCAACCAACTTTAATCTTCAAAAATTTAAATGCAATGTCAATCGTTATCTACTGTCCTCCCAATTGCTCTTTTCTCTTTCTCCACATTACTAATGTTTCAGCGCTTAATTCTGCCACACCCTGTAACCCCTTGCATGCAAGTGGCTGTACTGCCTTTCTTGGAGTTATATCAATTAAAAAAAAAAAAATTACTTCAATATTGAATCTATTATAATAAAGACTCAACCACAACTATCCCCTCTAGATATTCATTGCTATTAAAATCAGCAAACCTTTTCACATATATATATGAGCATGTGCTGAAAAGATCATATACTGACTATGAAGGAGTGCATGCATTAATTTGAACTCTTATTAATAACTGCTTTTTTTCTTTCTAGGTAAACTGACTTCTGACTATTTAAAGAATACTGTTCATCCTATTGGTTAAAAAAGTAATAGCAGATATGATGTCAACATCACTGCTTTCCAGCCAAGTTGGGGACTGATGATGGGAGAATAGGGAGAGTGATCAACCAGTTCTAAGCCACAGTCATGCACAACAGCCATTGAAACCAAGGATTTGTGTGCTGGAGCATTGTCCTAATGAAAGAAGACCCTTTTCATCAGTTTTCGTGAGTGTTTGGTCTTGATAAGCTATTGTAACTACTTCAGCAAGTTGGCACAGTACTCTCCATTGATGATATGGCCCTTTTGAAAATAGACGATAAATACAATGCCTTTTACATCCCAAAAAACTGAGGCCATCACCTTTCTTGCAGATGAAACCACTTTGGCCTTTTTAGAGCAGGTGAGGAGAGGTGTTTCCACTGCATGGATTGTCTCTTTGTCCCTGGCTCAAAGTGATGAACCCAACACCTAGGTCAGGAAACCAGCTGGAGCTACATCAATGTCAGATTTTCCTGTGATGTAATCAACTGGTGAACTTTTGATCAGGTGTCAGATTTGGCCCCCATGCCAAGTTCATTGTGCAGAATAGTTGCAACTCTCTCATGGGATATGCTAATAGACATACAGTAAATGTGAATTCATTGAAGAGAAATAAACTATTTTTCAATGAATAAAAGCTAAAATGAAACTATATATATATATATATATATATATATATATATATATATATATGAGAGAGAGTGAGAGAGAGAGAGATGCGAGATAGGATTAAACAATGGCTGTGAAGTATGAAGTGATTAATAAGAATGAGGAAAGCATAGAATGTAGGATATTAAAAATAGCATACTTTGATGTGATGTTGTGTCTTCTGTCAAGTGTTTAAGGTTGAACTTATTTTGACAATTATTTAAAAGAGTATTAAGTTTAAAACTTGTTTTTATCTTATTAATAAGTTAAAATAGTTTCAGACAGACTAAGCCTTTTATTCTTTACAAAAAATTAAATATTTATGATCAGATAAACTGAGAAACAAGCAGATAATGCACAAAGTTTGACTGAAATCCACTGGGACAATTCAGAAGAATGCTCTATCATACTTATATATTGATCAAGTGAAAATTATGAATCTATGCCCTTTGTAAATACTCAACAGAAAAACCTCCTCTTTCAGAAAATACTGTAAGAAAATAACATTTTGAACTAATTTCAAATAAAAAAAAGGACTCAAAGATTAATTACCTAGGTTTTTAATATTAGTAAGTTAATAAGTGTCTACTAAGGATATTTAGGGTACAACACTGTCATATAAAACACTTTACAGATTACATTTTTTTTCATTATAAAAGTATTTTGTATATTGCAATTAACTTATTATGACTAGCATAAAAGAGTGCTGAAAAGTTACCAACCAAAATTATTATTTTATGAATATAAAATATACACAAATGTGATGCATATATGCTGTTCAACATATTCAACCATAAGTTCAACAGACTCGGCACATCATATAACTAGTTTATTTTACCCTAAAAAAAAAAAAAAAAAAAAAAAAAAAATGTTGATACTTGGTCATTGAAATTTGGGTAATCAGCTGGTTTAAAAAAAATTTCAGCATCTCCTCATAGTAAGTGAGGGGTAAAATGAAGAAATTTCAGCTTCATCATATAAATACAAAGTTTTAAAATATTTTTTCAAGTGATTAAACTTTGTATTGGAAATCATTTTTATTTCCAAATATTTATGTCATGTGAAAATAGAAATTGTTATGGAGTTGTTTCTCTGAATGGTTATGTTTTAAAAAAAAGTTAATTTTATTGTTTTATTGTAATACTTATAAAAGTATTACAATAAAACATGCATACAACTGCTTCAGGTAGATATATATGTTGCTCATTTATCCTAATATATGTTCATGTTAACTATTTTAAAAAAAGAAAAAAAATTAAATGTTTATTCAAAATGCTTTTATGACAATGCAACTTTTAAATTATATTGGATTAAAATCTTTCATAATTTCAAGAATAACCAAAAGATGATAGATTTTCTTTTGGTTTTTAAACTATATGTTTTTGTCTTTTTTTGGAGGTGGCAGTTATCATTCATTGAGGAAGTTTGAAAAAAATCACCTCCCCAAAGGAGAGATACACAAGATTTACCAAACATCTCAAGTGTTAAATGTTTTAAATTTGAAATATTAAGCAAAAATTTAGTTCATTTATTGGCTAATTATAAGCCATACATTTCATTTATTCATTTAATAAATAATCTTTTATTAAGTTACAAATTAAAATTATAAAACTTTTAAAAAAGCCTCTTAAACATTTTACAAATAAGACAATTTTTTTATAAAAATATTATTTCGATATGGGAAATATTAATCTACATTCAGATACATCTGTTTTTAAGGAGAGTCTATTGATTTTTGGTTAACAAAATAAATACCACTAAAATTCCAGAACTGAAATACTCTATAACACTCACTTTTGATCAATCTTTCCTCAGACACCATGAAGATTAAATATTCTGCTATAATCATATTATATTCAAAGATTAGAGCTCAAACAGTGATACATTTCTGATGAGGCATTCGTATCTATTTCACTTAACCAGTAAGCTGTTAAAATCATAAAACATTTCTCATTATCTGGTATAGGCATAATAGAGAGAACAGACACAGGCATATTAAACAGTCGTTTCTTTTTATCACTATAACCATAAAGTTCACAAACATACATAAATTCCACAAAGACAACATTGATCAAACCACATCAAATCTGCAAAACCATTTTCCATATTATGACACTGATTCCATTCATAAACCCGCAGTACTCTGACAACACTGTACCTTGTGATAGCTAATTCTAAGTTTTTGATAGCTACAATCTACATAGTGAGTGTCATGAGTTATTTGATGAAGAAGTATAATCTTGTCAACATGGTTTGTTTAAGCTGAGGAATAAGTACAAAGGTTCTGCCAATTTTTTTTTGCTAGTAACCCACTACAGTCACTTTACTTGTGTACTTCAAAAGTCCATAATAGTAAAACATAAATACTAGTTCCTGCTAATATCTAATAAAAGAATAATTGTGTGCATAGCTTATGCTTCTAAGGGAGGCTTGGAATTTTTCAGTAAATATTATCAACAGTTTATTAGTTAATTGTTTTAAATCAAACAAATACAGACTAGAATATTTTTTAAAGGAAAATAGTACCAGCAATGCAGGAAAGACAAAATATATAAATAAATATTAAATAATTCTGAAATAAAAGAAAGAAATTTTGATCTTATCGTTTAAAAATATTCAACTTTCAATAAACACTTGTAAAATTTAAGAGATATAACCAATAACAATTACTATGATTATTATTTATATTTGAAGGGTACACCTGTTAGACACTGACAATCTCATCAGTAGGCCTAGCATAGAGATGAATACCATCTAGAAGCCTCTGTTCAAAAAAGAAAACTTAAAAAGAAATTCTACCACTTCAGTCAAGACACTCTTTGGTATCTAGATTTTGCAATTTAAGTGCAGTACTAGATTGGAAGCTATGTCTCATCATTTTACAGTTGAAATTGCTAAATGTAACCATAAGTCCTCTCTCCTTAATAATGGTTTTTCTTGGATTCTTTCACTCTCAATAACCACTTGCATTTTAGTAGCTTTATTGCCTTGCTTGCAGTGAAATGATTTAAAAATAATAAAATATGAATTTATTTTCATAAACATATAAATGTCCAAAATGCTTTCTAAAAATGCTTGAAATATAGCTCCTCATTGAGCAGTTCAAGGTAACCTTTAGATAAGATGTAGCTGTTACCCTCCCTGTTAAGTTTCATTAGAAAAAAAAGCATCTCTTCATTTGCAATTTTGTGTATCTTAGGTTTTATATCAAATTAATTGCAAAAACATGGCTTTCATTTCTATAAGAGAGTGATTTATCATTTTTTAAAGCTTTTATAGGCATGATAATAAGAAAATACATTTTTCTTACCATCTTTATCAACTGTCAATTTGGACAAAGTTTTACAAAAAGAATTACAACTTTTGATCTAATGGAAAAGCTTACTGATCTCAGCAAAATCTGAAGTTCTAAAAACAGTTTCAAAAGAATTGTTGTTAATCAGAAAACTTCTGTAAACAAAGTAGAATTAATAAAAAAGCTACAATAAAACTACTATCAAATTAAGCAAAATTTAAAAATATGTATTTTAAATTAATTTGGAATAACAATTTTCAGAAATTATGATTTGAAGAGCAGTTGATTTTGTTAATATTTTTTTCATATCTTAATCAGATCAGAATAACTGAAAATTTTTATATTAATCTTTCATGAGAAAGTTAAATAATGGAGGATTAAATAAAAATAAAGCATTATTTAATGAAAGAAATGTAAGCAAGAATGAGGAAAGAAATCCATGAAACAAAAACTCAAAAAGAGAACATATGAAGTTAAATAATAACAGGTTATAAATTAACAGAAACATACATGATATTAAAAATAATCACTTTTTAATTTTGCTCATATTCTGAGCATTTGCACCCTTTTGAAAAATAAAGGTTAATTACAATTACTTATCTGATAAGGTCTGTCTACCAGAAATAAGGGGTACATCTGAAATAGTTCAAAGACTCTGCAGTCCATACATCATTACAATATTCAAAAGTAGTTCAACCCATGTGGCAAAAGAGAAAGTCACTTACCAAGAAAAAGGCACGTGTGTTCTGTACAATATGCTGAAGATAACCAAAATAGAAACAAGTCAGTTGCAGCTATGGCCATCAATGCTTCTTGGATATGCTAATATGGTTTGTCCTCTCCAACCATTAGCCAATGAAAAAATTGTTCTGTTGATAAAAATGTCTGGTGTTCTCAAATTAGGAGGGTCTTTTTTATTTTGCTACCTTGTCTGTCAGTTTGCATGTAACTGTTGGCTTGTGCGTTGGATTTTTTGATACTGGACCTGCGACTCATAATTTTGGCATTAGTAGGACACTGTGGATGGATGGCTGGCTCTGGCCTTCATCAAACACAGAGCAACTGAGGTTACATCTGACTGGGACAATGAAGTAACAGATGCCCCCCCCCTCAACAGGATTATGGACATCATTACCAGAGTACTCCAGGGTGACCCTGTGTGAGGCAAGTGGTGTGTCAATAAGCATGAATTTGTAGTATGGGTTGATGTGAGCTCTCTTGCAACTAGAGGGTCCTTCGAGATAAATGGAGACAAAGTAAAGGATACATGCTGGTTGCACTCCAAAAAGGATGTTCAGCATATGAACATAGCTGAGTTGGATGCCGTACTCAGGAGGGTTAATGTAACACTTCAATGGAAGGCAAAAAAAGATGCACTTATTTATGAATATTTGTGTCTCTCACTGGAAAGGCCAGAATACACACAAAGGCCTCAAGTGAGATGCTCATTCAGAGGAAGCTCAGCAACTTGGAAAAACTAGTCAATGAATATGATTTACCAGCGGATGTAAAGCTGGTGAAATCCAACCAGAACAGAGCAGACAAAAGTACTGTAGATTTGGCTCGATGCAGTGAAGAAGAAGACAGAACCAGTGAAACCTTGCTGTGCAGTAATAGTGAACAAATGCCACTCAGACAAGAGAAGGTTGGTACAGTGTCAAAATGGGCATCCTGGCATTAAAAGAATCCTGTACTTTGCAAGGTGGGTTGATCCAGCAGTGTCCAAGGCAGTGGTTATGGTCATAGAGAATGTAGAGAATGTTAGTTTATTGACCCATCACCAGAACGATGTCAAAAAGGATGTTAGCAATGTGTGTACCTGGGTTGGGATGGTCATTACTCATCATGATGGTAAACATTACCTGATGCTGACCGATTGTGGACCCACTCGATTCACAATCTGGCAATAACTTCATTGACAAGTTTCAGCCAGCGTCATCAACCATTTAAAGGCACTATTTTTTTAATGAGGACCTCCTGCTGAACTTCTCACCAACAATGACACTGCTTTCCATACTAAACCATACAAGGAGTTTTAGAGAGGTGGGGAATCTATATCCATTTCCACTGCATGCACATCTGCTCTGGTAATGGGATAGTTGAACATTGCCACCAAAACGTAAAGCAAATTGCCATGTGGAAACAAGGCTCAGTGATGGTAGCCGTATACTAGCACGACATTACACCCAAAGATGATGTGTCACCTTCCATCACACCTGCAAATGGGATTTACTAGCACTAGGTATTAATAAAACACCTCCATCAAAGTAAGAATGTGGATGCTTGACATATGGGATAATGTGTGGTAAAAGCCCCTCAAAACTGATGTACAATTCAATATCGAATGGGACATGTCACATCAACAAGTGATGTCAACAACAAGTCCATTAACGATGAGGGACTTCACAAAATAAGAGATGCCTCAAGTATGTCCTCAGAAGAAGAAAACGCTCAGCCTAGTGAAAATATGTCTGATGTCCCTTTGAGAAGTGATTCATCATGTGAGGAGACAGTAGTTATTTCTTTGCGAAGAAGCACAAGGCTTAAGAGACCTGCCCTTGGTTGTCACTAGTGTGATCATGAGATCAGAGTGCATTGTGGCAAAATGGAAAGTCACTTACTCGGAAAAAGAGAACATGTGTTCTGTACGATATGCCAAAGGCAAAATAACCAAAATAGAAATGTCAGTCACAGTAATAGCCATAAATGCTTCTCGGATATGCTAATGTCGTTTGTTCTTTCCAAACAATGATCAATAAAAAAAATTGCTTCATCAATAAAAGTGGTTGATGTTCTCAGATTAGGAGAATCATTTTCATTTTGCAACCTCGTCCATTGGCTTGTGTATAAATGTTGGCTTGTGTGTTGAATATTTGGATATTGGACTTGGGATTCGTAATTTCTACATTTTTTCTATCCCAGGATCTTTGAGTTTGGATCTGCAATTTAGTTGCAGAATTGAGCTGCTGTATCAATTTTTGAACAATCCATTAGATATAGTTCTCATGAATCAAGTCCCTCCACATTAGAAGAAAACATGACAAAGAACTGTGTTTTAATCCATTCCCTGCATGTGTAACAAGTGCAGAAAAAGTAAGGGTTGAAGAAAATCAAAAAGCAGTGGCCTGAGAAGACATACTGAAATCATCAACCCCTGTGGAATGAAGTAAGATAACAGACAAAGGACAAAACTGGAAAATACTACCAAAAAAATCACTTCACCTGTCACAGACTTGCAACATACGCAGTAGGCCTAGCATAGAGATGAATACCAACTGGGAATCTTTGTTTAAAAAAGAAAAAAAATTAAAAAGAACTGCCACTAGAGTCAAGACACTACTGCAGATCAACAACTGGACCACAGACGTTAGGTTAATACAAAATACCATTTCAGTAACTAAAAAAGAATACGATTGAATTAATGGGTGGGTTCCAAGACGATTAATGAGTATAAAGACATATAAAGATGGCAAGAAAGGACAATGGTGAAAAAGTTGTGAGGAAAA
>OZ038483.1:85799456-85814456 GCA_964036315.1 Acanthosepion esculentum
TGGCTGTTGACTCACAAACTGAGTATAACCATCATTGACATGTCCAGTACATGAGTTAAGCTCCTCCCCACAATATTGCATTCATTTGTTGTGTGAATGATAGTGGCTCATAAAGCCAGTCATTGATCTGCATTTCTTGTTATATATATGGCATGTCAAATTATCTCCGGCTGGTGGGAGCTGTCTTTGAACATCATCACTTTCAATGTGTCTTTTTATGTCTTGTCAAGCCCGACCTGGACTTGAACAGTCTAGTGCATGTCAATATAAAATCATCATATGTAATAGACTGTTGGTGTGATTTCTGGTGACTAAGCAGACCTGCCTTGGACAGACATATCCACTTGCATTGGGCACATGGCCAGGTTGGCACCTCATGGCAATTCAGGGATTCCTTCCGAACTCCTCTCTTCAGTTCTACATATTTTTGTGATGCCTCATGGAAGATCTTGACGCCATCAGCAATACCAGCTCTCCAAGAAACCTGGTCTTCTGCTTGAGTCCTAGTTATCTAGACCAATATTGCACTTGTATTGTAACTCTTTAAGGCAATCTTTGTAACAAAGTTTTGGCTTGTGCTGTGATCTTTTTCCCATTTCCAGTTATCCATATATTGTTTTGGCATTCTGTCATCTGCCATATGAATAACATGGCCTGTCCATCGCGATCTGTATTTGTGTATAATTGTTTCCACAGACAGTGAATTGTCCCTTTGTAGAACAACAGTATCAGGGGTGTGCGATATACAGTGGATTTCAAGCACAGACCAAAGGCATCGTTGATGAAAACGTTGCAGTATCTTCAGATGTCTGCGATAGACAACCTATGTCTCATGAATATAGCAGAGATGACATAGCGCAGGCATTATATATTTTAATTTTTGTCTGCTTTTTATGCTCTTCTGATTGCAGACACAGAACTTGAGTGCTACAAATGCATCAGAGCCCTTCTTAATCTGTAATGCTATCTCATCATCAAGGGAGCAGTGGCAGTTGAGGGTGATACCAAGGTATACAAATTTGTCTACTACTCCAAATTGACTACCATCAACATAAATTGATAGCTCTATATATTGAATTCCTTGCGCAGATTGATACAGGTCACAATCATTGGCATAGAGAAGGTTGTGCACTAAACTAAAAAAGACTTTTTTATTTGCTGCAAACCTACATATCTTGAAAAGCTTGCCAGTTGACCTGTATCTTATAATGCCATCATGGCAGTCCCTGAACACATCAAGCAGTACAATTGAAAAGTAGATAGAAAACAGTGTAGGAGCCAGAAGATCCTGCTTAACTCCATTTTCAGTCTTGATGGGCCCCATAAACATACCGCCAAAACTGACACTGGCTTCCATACAGTCATGGAAGGACCTCAGAATCTTGAGAAAGTGGGGGGTGGGGACAGCCCAATTCTGAAAGGATTTTCCAAAGAGCAGCATGATTAACAGTGTCAAAAGCCTTCCTCAGATCTACAAATATTTGATAAATCATATATGCCGTCCCTCTGTGTTGGTAGAAACCACACTGTGACTCAGGCAGTGTATTGTCAACTATTTTCTGGTTTAATCTTAATAGAACAGAGGCTAAGATCTTACCTGCCAAAGAAAGCAGAGCAATCCCTCTATAATTACCAATTCCTGGGCACCTTTACCCTTATATATAGGTATCATTGCTGCATCCCTCCAATCTTTTGGCACTTCTCCATCTCTCCCAGTCTTTACAATAAGATCATGTGTAAGTTGACTATTTCAGCAGGAAGGCTGTCAACCCCAACAGCTCTGCCCATGTTGAATCTCTCCATGCCACGCAGAACCTCATCCAGTGATGGTTGCCTGTCAAGTTCTACCACTATGGATCTTTGGGGCATCTTAGTGAGAACCTCAGGGTCCACATTTGAAGGCCTATACATACATACATACATACATACATACATACATACATACATACATATATATATATATATATATATATTTTATAATGATAAATCCCACTCCTTAAGAATTCCAGCTAAAATTGTTGTTGCTTGAATTAGAAACCTGGTAATTTGAATTTTTCTTGCTAAACCTGTTCTCCTTATATGTATCATGTGCATATCAGTCATTATCCCATAGTTGTATCAGTCATTATCTCAGAGTTATATAGATTTAGCAGTATATCTTATGAACTGCTAAGTTCTATAGTAAGTTGACATTTTGCTTTAATACATTTTATGATTAAATTTAGAAAATTTTTAAAAAATGAATTTGTTTATATAAAATGTTCATGTATTCACTTAATAAACTTATAAATAACAACACTTTTGCTTCAATAGGCTGTTTCATCTAAAGAAATATTATATTTAATATCAAAGTTTTTTGATTAAATATCTAATTAAGTTAAAAACATAATTTCATAAATATTAAACTATGTAGGTATAATTAAATACATTTAACTGTTAAATATGATATTTTATTATTGCTTTGAAATCCTGTGTTTGTTATTATAAGAAAAAAAAACAAGTCTTTTAAAAGTATTTTATGTAAACTTAATGTGATATTTTATTTTTTAAAAATCAGTTAATTTGTATTTCAGCTGAATGTCTTCAGCTTCAGATCATAAAACTGATTTTAAAAATTATTTCAAATAATTATCACAAAAAAATACTACATTTTCATTTTAGTCACCAATTTCAGTTCTTTTGTTTCTGCTTACATAGCTTCTTGGTATGCTAAAATCTAATCTTTTAAAGTAAAATTAGTATTGATGATGATGATGATGATGACCCTAAAAGTCATCAACTTCAAGGATTTTTTTAAAATTCATTATAAACTGTTAGATGTTAAGTCACTTTAATCTACCAGACTGCGCTAGAATATAAAGTACATTGAAATTAAAGATATAAAGTAGCTCCTATTATATATTTCTTATTCTTTATCTTACATGGCTTTAAGACTAGAAATTATCATCTAAAATGTCACATATTTCAAGTACACTTGAAGGTGATTGAATATACAATCTTCATCCAGTACTATGGAAAAACTTGTTTATATATGTAGAAGATTATAGAAAGTATTGATTTATAAAAGGAGGTTACGATTAAGGCAATGTTACAAGGAGAGAAGCACAAATAGAATTTGTCTCTAATGGAATTTGAAAAGAACATTTAAGCATTTGGCAAGTCTAGATTTGTGCATATAATGATTATATAACCAAACCCTTACTGCTTAAGAACTACAAAAATTAACCTAACACTGAAATTATTATCATACAATTAAATTCTATTAGTGATTATTTGATATACACATATATCTATCTTCTGAGAGATTTGTTACTAAATGTCTATATTGTGGGTAACACTTTACAGAAAGCATTTTTAAAGTCCATCCCTCTTTTAAACTATTAATGACATGATCTTCCAGATCAGGTTCTAAAACTTAATTGGTTTAGCTTGTTTTTTTTATTTACATGTTCAATGCTTAAAATTACACTGCTACATAGAAAAAATAATTATTTATTAGTATTTATTATGACAGAAATAGAATTAAAATTTTACTAATCTCTAATAGTATAAATCTGGGTAGTTTAGTTCTAGTTCCAGATACCATGCCTCTCTGGATGTTTCAGTGAGTAAACCTATTGTTTCTTCTTACAACACTATAAGCACTGTAACTTGTTTATTATGTTAACAGAGAATGTACTTTTTCTTTCATGCCTTTGCACTTTTTTAAAAAATAAACATAATTCTACAAGAATTGTATTTTATACATAGAAAGAATTGAAGAATTTGAAGTTTCTGAGTATAATTATGTATATTTTACACTGATTAGGAATACAGGTGCTTTTATTGAACAGTGATGGTTGCCTGTCAAGTTCTGCCACTAAAATTCCTGGGCACCTTTACCCTTATATATAGGTATCATTGCTGCATCCCTTCAATCTTTTGGCACTTCTCCATCTCTCCCAGTCTTTACAATAAGATCATGTGTAAGTTGACTATTTCAGCAGGAAGGCTGTCAACCCCAACAGCTCTGCCCATGTTGAATCCCTCCATGCCATGCAGAACCTCATCCAGTGATGGTTGCCTGTTCTACCACTATGGATTCTACTACAAGTGAATAGTATAATCTAACTGTAGAGTTAAATTATCCAGACAATCCTCTTCCCTATTTTTTTTTTGCTTTTACCAAAATTCAAAATCAGACTGATCAAGAATAAGGTAAAAAAATGTTATTCCACTTTTATTTTGCTATCTTTTTATAATGTTGCTTGAAGATTAACTATTTTCTTTGACAAGCATAGAGTATAAACATTAAGAGAAGCAAAGTGTAAAAAATAAATTGAATTAAGAATCAAGTAAATATGTTACAATTTCTAATTTGAATTCTCATTTTTGCTAAATACAAAAGTTATTAAATACTAAGTTACATGGCAGCTGCATTGACTTTGATGCAACAATTTCTCTCTCTCTCTCACACACACAAAAATAACTTGTGTAATTCTTGAAGCAATTTACATCGTATAATTTAGAAGGGATGGACACATGTTTAATTTGTTCCCTTTTTTATATCTCTTTTCTTCTTTTTAGATATTTCCTGTTGCAGGAATGGCATCAGAATAGAATGAATAACATTCTGGAAGTACATGGCATTGACCAATGTTCTCTCCAGAAACAACAAAAGTGAGCAAGAGTTCTAACTTATGGCATCCCATACCATGATGCTAAGAGTTAAGCCCATGTGCTGTGAGAAAATACATTCTGGGAAATGCTGCTCCCAAAGTCTATATTGTACATACAACTGGCTATCACTTGGATAGAAAGGTGTTGTATCCTTAAAAAAGGTTACAAACAAAGTTGGTACTCAAGTGAAAGGAATAGCAACATGCGCATAGATGCAAGAAAGAGGGGTTTATTGTAAAAGAGAATACGCTACAGAAAGACAGGGAATCGTTTAGCAAGCTAGTAATTCCCAAAGCAAGTCTGCCAGGTATATCCTGTGCTTATTATCTATATCTACTGATATAGTCAGTCCACAATAGGCGATAGGAAGAGTGGGACATTCTATTACAACAAAGGCGAAACCTGCTTTCATAACTGTATGCTGCACAATACCATCCAATTTCTAAAGTGACCCTTTTCTGACATTGCTGGAGTGTTGTGGCATAAATGGAAGTCATAATAGAGGCACGCATGCCCATAATCCTGCAGCAAGTAAACAATTCCTCACAGTCTATGTTGATACTCCTGGGATAACATTTGCTCTGATCTGTGGATGCCATGCAGTCTGCCACTGCTGCCTTTACAATGCATCGATCTTGGCAAGTCTGGAACCTGGTGTGTGGGTGTAGACAGTATTTATTTGGTCATTGATTCCAACATCAAAACCCCACCATACATGAGATCCAACATCAAGCACAGCACATCTGAAATGATTATCCAGCTTCTTGAAGGCTGATAATACACCACTCTCAAACAACTCTAATTGTACAAAAACATATGTGGTATGATACTTGATTACACTGAATTCTTTCATTACACTGAACCTTATTGCAGTATGCACCACTCTGTAAAGCTCAGCTACAGATGGTGCGCTGGTATGAGAATTACTATGTTAAAAGATAGCTGCAGATGTTAAAAAATTCAGAATATATACTACCTAATATCATGCACATATTGTATCAAGATCAAAATTAGCATCATCTTTGGGGGTGTAGCAATTTTATTTTCTATTCCCAATTTTCCCATTTCAGATCAACCTGCATCAAGTTTACTATTAAAGGTCAGACTAACTTTGAATATTATTTATGTAAAACAAATGTCTAGTGATTGAAGTGTAATATTTTCAGAATTATTCAAACAGTATAAAACTGTCCAGAAGCCGTATTAACTTTACTGACTATCATAGTGAAATGAAAACAGTACAAATAAACTGATATTACAGTAGCACATAAAGTCAGGAAATGTCTGTTCATCTGATGCAACTTGTTAAATTTTCTGTTTCTATGACATTACTTGCATTATTTACATTACTCGGACTTGAGGACACATGGCCCAGTGGGTATGACATTATTAGCAAAACTGTTTATGTATGATTATTTAAAGTTTGCTTTAGATTTTGAGTAGATATTTAACTTAATTTCATAAACCAGTAAAGAAAACATGAACAGTAATGCAATAAATTAAAATAATGTATTATGAACTCAAAATTAGTTTGTAATAATTAATTTAAGAGACTAACACAAATAAATGAAGACACTGAAATGAAGAACCTTGTAACATAAGGATAAATTTAATAAATTTGAGGTAGCAGTCTGATTTTAAATCTGACAATTAAGCACTGCAGTTATTTCATACTAGTATTCAAATGAAAACTTAACACCATACAATCTGATCAAACACACAATTGACTGAGATAAGCAAACAGCAAAACTATTGTATAACCTACCAGAAAAATCATGAGGATAAATAGCTTTCTATGGATGTAGAGGTTTTCATTAAGGATAAAAGGTTCTGTTATACAGAACCTGATTAGTAAATAAAGTTAAAATAAAATTTGTAAATATAAAAAGAAAAGAAAGAATTTAAAAATGAAATGAAAAAATTCCTCTCAATTTAATTTTTATAATTTATCATTGCAAAATAATGTAGGTCTTGATTAAATAAATTCTGAAAGATTTACTTGGTCAGCAAAAGGTAACAAATGAAAAGCTGTAAATATTTTATAACACATTTTAACCTATTTTTTGTAGCCACCTGGTTGGATACTAATGTATGTCTAAATTGTTAAGACTTTTGTACAAAATATTAAAATAAATGGATTCAAGATAAGAGCAGATTTTGAATAATCTATATAAAAAAGAAAATACCGTTTCTATATGACATATCTATTATTCTGAATCATGAATTTTATGTTTATGTGTGTGTGTGCATTCTTCAATGTTCATATTGTCTTATTGATTTATTACTATAGTATCCATCTCTCCTACTTAGTTATATATATATATATATATATATATATATATATATATATATTGAACATTGATCTTTCATCTCCAGCAATGACTAATTTGAGTAAATTTAATAATGTTTATATACCAGTTTAAAGTAAGGCTTAGTGTAATGCAAAACATTTTGCTGATGAAAATAGACAAAAATGTTCAGAGAAACAAAAGCAAGGCAGAGCTGAAGAAGTACAACAGTACATATGTTGGAATTATCAGTATGTTAACAAGAAACAATGTAGACTTTCATGCCACTTAGTAAATTGCATTTTAGAAGTACCAAATTTTGAAGAGCTTTTCACCTTATTTGCAAATAAGTGTTCTCTTTCTAGCCTTATTGTTGGCAAAGAAGTTAAAGTACTTTTGGTTACTGTTTTATCACTTGAACTAGAGCTGCAATCATCTGAGATTATATAGACCTTGCAATAAGTCTTTTACATATGCAAATCACATGGAAACCTTAAGTGATTTTGAAATATGTGCAAATGTATAGTTTTGTTCTAATGTAATAGTTCAGTGAATGCAGATTCAGTGCATAAAGACAAGCCTATCTTTAAGCATACAAACATATACTGAATAGTATAAACTGGGAGCAAAGAAATTTATCCAGGATGAAAAACTCAATTTCATTACCTAATCTTGAGGATAGAATATTTTATGTGCTGCCACCGTCAGCAAATTGGCAACTGAAGTGGCTAATGACTAAGAGATATTTTCATGTTGTAGATAGATGTTGTAGAGATGTTTTCATGTTTTTGGCCTACTTGAAAATTCATCTGGTTACTACAGAATCCAGGCATTTTGACACATTAATGCATTCAGTTAAATTTTATATATTTCATATATATTTTATATATTAATCAGCTGAAAAGAAGAAAATATGTGAATACATTTTATATCATTTTTTAAATAAGCCATATACATAAAAATCATTAATTTCTGATTATATCTCTTATTGTCTATCAAAGAATGCTTAGATTTATTTGTGAGAGATTTGTGTCACTTACTGATGTTTTTTTCATCTGTACATTCTTACAGCCTTAATGTGACCCACAGACTTATCAGAACTTATTGGTTGATATTAATAGTTCAAAAGTCATAAATATTAAGTTCCTTTCTATTAATGCCATGATTATATCCAAAAATAGGATCAAGAAGACACTTCATTTGCTTTCTTTGAAACATTTATCACTGGGAAGGCAGCTTTATAAAAACATATGGATAGTTAAAAGAAAAATTTATTCTCTACCAAAGACTGTCAAGATATTCTGATTACTTGCTTGAATTTAAATGTCTACCAGCCAAGGTGATTGTTATATATATATGTATAACGATTACCTTGCTACCAGCTAAAACAGTCATTTGGCATAGATAACAATCTAATATTAGCATTCTGGTAAATAGATGCAAATATTTAAAGAAATCACAATTTAATTTTTTTTTTAAAATTATAATGAATTGACATATGTAAGTTATTGCTGAAAAAAATTTCTTTTTTAGATGCATCAGTCTTAGAATGCTAGAATCAAGCAAGTCAATGAGACAATATCCATGTCAGTTGCAATAGCAGTTAACTGCTGACACTTTAATATGTTCAAAATAATATGAATTTATATAATATCTTCAAAATAAAAAAATATTCATTACTTTCTATCCTTCCCTAATTTTGGACTTCAGCCACCTGTGAATATATTATATATTAAAAAACTAAAACTAACACAAGCCATCAAATTTCCCATCATTCAAATCAAGTATTTTTATGGTATTAGCTATTGCATAGGCAAACACATATTTAGTAAAAACTAATCAAAAGTACATCTCAGTAATATAATTGGTAAAATTCTTGGCTTTGGTTTAAATATCCTTCACCATTTGAATTTTATTAATTCACTGAGAAACAGTTTGTTTTATTCAAACTGCTTCATCATCATTAAAAAATATGATTTGATTTCACTCAATGACTGATATATATATATATATATATATATATGTGTGTGTGTGTGTGCATAAGACATAGATAAAAATATATATGTATATGAACTGTTCTCAGTTGTCATTTAGTTATGCTCAAGTTCACTAGGATAAATAAGTTGAATTTGTCATATTTTTTGTTATTCCACTAAGATATGAGAATAAAAATGCTGAAAAATTGCTATTCTTACTTCAGATCCTATTACTGCTGAATTTGTTACATTGTTTCCAATCATTAGATTGATGCAAATGTTTCTAGTACTTAAAAAAAAAATCTTTCCATATTCCTCATATCATTATTCAATAATAAAACCATTATCTCTGGCTTTGTATGTCACTACACCATCTTTCTATGTATTATTTTATAAAAGAATGATTTTTTTGGTTATTTTGATCTTGCTGACCAAACTGGAAAATACACCAGGATAATGTGAAGAATTCTCAACTTACCTCTATTGCATTTGGAATTTGAGAGCTGGTGTAAGCATGCTGCAAAATCAGTAGTTGACTGATTTTCCCTCTTCCATTGCATCATTCAAATGATCTAGTTGATCACTACTTCACAATAACAGTTTGTTCAGGTTTCAGCAGTTTGAATTTGACCAAATACAGAAGAACATTTCTTCTCAATAGATTTAATTTAGGTTGGGATGTTGTATGCTATCCAAGATTTTGACACAATATTATTTTTTTATTCTTATAAGTCAATTTCTCATTGACAGTAACCTTTCTTTCCTAAAATTATTTTTCTATCTTGAGAAAAAAATATTCAAACACTGACCAAAGCTAGTAAACAGCATACTGTAGGTGATGGATTAATTTCTAATTTTTTTTGCATATTCTTTGTACTGCATCATCTTTCAAAAGTTCCTCAAATTCATTAGTTTTTAAGTTCTGATATCTTTGAAAGTATTCTTTGTTCTCAAACTTCAAATTCCATTTTTTTAAACTTCTCATAGCATTTCTGGTACCTCCTTCACCATTACCATAAGCTTATCTAAGAAAGTTATTTATAAAAATGTGGGTTTTTATCAAAAACTATGATGGTGAAAATCATTAAGTGAAACAGCTGCATGAGAAAAAAACAGAATCTTTGGTGTAATTGCATGTATTTAAGACTTGAACATGATGAGATATTAGCCAACATTTCATGAAGAAAAAAAACTATGCAACAATGCAAATCTAAATAATTTAATATATATTGCTGCTAAATTTTTGTTGTTTTTGCCTTCCATCAGCATGACTGATGCTAACCTCCAGGAAGATCACTCAATACACTTTTTCTACTGACATGAAGTGGAAAGATTATATTGAATCACTTGCTAGGTCTACTGCTAGGAAAGTTGGTTCACTGTGTTGTGCTAGACAATATTTCTCTCCAGAATTTATCTTACATATTTATAAGTCTACCATTCGTCCATGCTTTGAATATTGCTGCCATATCTTGTCTGATACATTTTGGGATTCTTGATAAAATCCAAAGATGAATCTGCAATGTTATTGGTCCTGATTTGGAATCTTGGCTTCAGTCACTTTCCCATCGCCATAATTTCATTTTACAGTTGAAATGCCTAGATGTAACCATAAGTTCTATGCTAATAGTTTCTTTTATCACACTTCTCATTTGTGGAATTCTCTTCCAGCTTCTTGCTTTCCAGACAACTTTGATCTTCAAATATTTAAATGTAATGTCAATCTTATCTTGTCTTCTTAATTCTAGTATTTTTCTCACACCCTCTAACACTCACTAACCCCCTTTTGTCTTTGTAAAACAAAAAAAATATCTGTTTGGTTCATTCATAACTGGAGGAAAAAATTCCATAAAATTCTAATTATAATATTTAACTAGTTATTTAGCACTTATAAAAAATTTCCTTTTGTATTAGTTTATTTGAACACACACACAGACAAACATATATACACAGTTTATAAAACTTCACTTGTTTGTTGTTTTTTTTTTCAGAACAAAACCAAACTTGTTATTATTTTAATGTTCCAGACATGCCATTGTAGTAGCCCACAAACAAAATGATCTGAGTAGCAGCAAACAAATGTCTGAATATTGGAAAAAAACTTTAAAATTGGGGTAGTCATGTGATATCATTTCAGTAACAGATAGTAAGCACACTACTTTTTGGAAATAACACTTGTAAACAAAATACCATTTCAGGAGCCTACCACACACACACAATCATTTCCTCGAAATCTGAAGACTTTCATTACACATTCATCTAAATTTTCAAATAGCTCTACAACCAGATTCCAGCAGTGCAAAGTCTGACACTGGCACTGATAGTCACTGTATGTTACTCTGGAGTGTTGTTTTTCTGTGGTGATGAGTCTTAAATGTCAAGACTTTTCAAAATTTGTAGAAGCTTGACTATGTAGCACATTCCTCCAGTTCATTTGGTTCGATCTAACTCCACTGAAAGTTATACTAGTTGAGCACTATTCTGTCCAATGCCTGATTTGCTTTGCTGATTTTAGCATCAATTTCTGTTATAGTTCTTCCCAGGTACTTGAAACTCTTGACAGTTGCAAGTTGGATACCATCTATAGTTATAGTTGGTGCAAGGTGGTTGATATTTGGTGCAGGTTGAGGGAACTCTGAAGTTTTTCCAATAATAATTGTCAGGCTAAACAGTTTTGCAACTTCAGAGAACAAATTGCAGGAATGCAGTCATCAGTAAAAAGAGCTTCTTGGAGGAAATCTCAGGGTCTGTGTGTGCGTGTATGTCTAATTATTCTACAAAGAATTATAATATTCAAAATAAGAATTTGAAAAAGATTAAAACATTAATATCTTATTTGTTAGTTAAAAAAATAAGTACATAAATGCTACAATAAACAAAGCAAATATAAAAATAAAATTATGGTACGGAACCATACTTGTTTTTATTAGAATAAAGTCTAATATTAGGGAATATAGAAAAATTCAAATTAATTCTTTATTTTTTTTAAATCTCCATCACAATAGTAAAAGTAATTCATATTATTGTAAAGGATCATTATAAGTCATTCAGTTGGTGATGCTTTTCTTATAATTTCTTATAAATAATAAACAGGAATCATGTATTCAGTAACACATTTTAACAGAAAAGAACACAAATTAATAACAATAATGTATATTTCTAAAATATTTTTGAAAAATTTGGCCATTTATTACAAAACAATCAAATCAAACTAATTAAATTAATAATCACAATATTTAAATTCAAATGACCTAAAAATTTAAATGAATTGCTTTTGTTAATAGCAAATCAATATGAAATCAACTATATTGGATAAACTGCCTATCAAGTTATAAACAAGTAGCTAAGCACCTGAAATGCCCAACTGTGAAGTGAATAGTGCTAGGTCCCAAGGCTATCAATGATGATAGGCTGCATTTTAAAATTCACTTTTGGCTGAATTGGCTTCTAGTTTGGAGCAAGATTAACAGAAAAAGAAAAACAATGTAAAACCATTTCAAGAGTGTTATTGTGTTAACTGTAACAAACTTGATTCAGACAGAAGCAATGATAATTCTTGAAAAAGAAATTTTCTGCCCATACACAAAGATGATTTCAGTTGATGACTTTGGATATTATAGTCTTAATAGAACTCCTAAACATTGGTAAAAGAAACCTTAAAAGGACAATTGTTTTATTCACTTTAGTAAAAGCCATTTCACTGAAGGAAACTGATGAATAGCATCAAATCAAAAATGATATTGGTATTAGGCTAAAAAACAAACAAAACAAAAACAAAAACAAAAAAAAACTTCCTTTGTCTCTTCATAACAGAACCAAGCTTGATATTTTAATACCCAAAACATACGATTGTAGTAGCCCACAAACAAGAACATATTACTAAAGACATTTGTAGGGGGCATTATCAGATTTAAATGCATTAAACATTTCTCTAAAGAATATGTTAATTAATTTGTTTTCTAATTCTTATCAGCCCATTACAGGTTATTTAAAACCAGAAAATATTTTTATATTGTAAGAATTTTTTGAGATAATATTTTGGTGATATAAGTCTTACTAATTAACCCATATCTGGGGAGAGAAAGGTTGATTCATACCTTTTCCAAGAGTATCTGCAAATAAGTGAATGTAATAAACCCAACTGGAATTGGAACTCGGATCTCTGATTAACAATTCCGAGCCATTATCCATTACACCAGCCACACATCCAAGCTTACAGAACCTGCTATTCCCAAGTGGTTAACCATCTAGGTATTGACCAGACTCAACATTGTTTAAATTCGGTGATTGTACATGAACCGGTGTTTCAATGAGATGTGGCCATAAGCCCATCTCTAAAGAATAGATTATCATAGTTGCCAACTTAATTTGATAATATTCATTGAGCAAATTAGAACTTATTTTTTAATCACTTATATTTATGAAATTATTCTTTTTTTTTCTTTTTTTTTTTAAGCTTTTCACCCCAGGCAAGGCTGAAAGCCACTAGAACGCAAGGGGTTACAGAGGATTTGGAGCAAGAGCAGATAGGAGTGATAGAGGAAAGGATGTGGAGAAGGATGGTAGATGGATCAATGCAACTGGAGATGTTGATTGACGTTACATTTGAATAGTTGGAGATTATAGTTGTCAGGGAAACAGGAATAGGGAAGGGAGTTCCTCAGGCGTGAGGTGCGAGATATGAAGCTATTGGAGTAAAAGAGACGTCTACATTTAACAGTTTCAACAGTAAAAGGGTGGGAATGGGATGCCAACCTCATATGACACTTGAATGCATGGAGCCTGGGAACCAGCGATAGCAGCTCATCAGAGCAATTACCATGGAAGTATTTGTAAAAGAGACAGAGAGAGGTGACAGCGTGTCTGTGAGAGAGAGACTGCAAATGAGAAGCCAGATCAGGGCCAATTACATTGCATACCCGTCTCTGGATCTTATCAAGAACCCTGAGGCAAACAGAAGGGGCTCCAAACCATATATGGCAGCAATACTCTATGCAAGGGCGGATGGTTGATTTGTAAATTTGGAGGATCGATTCTGGGGAGAAAAATTTCCTGGCCCGGCACAGGGAGCCAACTTTCCTTGCAGTGGATGAAGCAATTGACTCAATGTATTTGTTCCATCTCAGGTCAGCAGACAGCGTGAGACCGAGCAGCCACAGAGAGGAGCTCTCAAGAAGTTGGTCATCAGACATTCTAATGGGATGCAGGGATGGATCCTTGTGGTGGTTAATAGAGAGCAGTTTTGTTTTGGATGCATTAAAGTTAACCAGCCAATTCCTGCCCCAGTTCACAACCGATTGAAGGTCCTTTTTGAGACAAACGGTCAATATAATTTTGTCAGCAACACTAGATTTGTTTCTAAGGCAGGAGTAAATTGTGGTGTCATCCAGGTATTCTAATGCAAAGATGAAAGAAACACTTGATCATTCACTCCCTTAATGTAGGCATCATCCCTACCAAGTTTTGGCCATCAAACATCATCCCTGCTAAGGGGTCTCAGGGGGAAAATCCTTTATTTTATTTATAAAGGTATTATTCACTTATATGAGTATATGCATTTTTAAATACATTCTCACTAAATCTGCCATGCCACTTAAGTTCCTATAGGTATTCCATTAAAAAGAGGATTATGGTTAAGGTTATACTTTAAAAGACTTTGTTTTTACTTTAACCATCAATTATCCAGCAATGAGTCCTCTTTGAACAAAAGAATGGCAACTTGGAACATGCTATCAACTATAAGTTATCTTTATTTGTTTATACAATTAAACATCTTCCTTTGAAAACCAACCTAAGTGAGGTATGATGCTGAAAAGATTTGAAAGTCCTCTAGAAATCAGGGTAAACATCAATGAACATGTAACTCAATATTAAGATAGTAATAAGATTACTCTTGACTTTAGATCAAGCTTATATATATATATATACACACACACACAATATTCAAGATATGCAAGTAATAACAAAGTATCAAACAATATTTTAAAAAGGATTATATGATACAGGCAATATTAACAGAAACACATGCAGCAAAATCAAAATTTATAGATGTTAAGACAAGTTTGTTTACAAAAATT